>JANEYF010003809.1:0-600000 GCA_029963845.1 Rhamnusium bicolor | reverse complement strand
GATGATATCTTTAGAGCGCTTGATAAGAGAAAGGCCACGGTATTGATAGCTTTGGATTTTTCTAAAGCTTTTGATACAATCGACCATGATCTTATGTGCGCAAAATTACATTTTTACGGATTTGATGATGTTTCGGTATTTTTATTTAATTGTTATTTGTCAGACCGCTTCCAAAGAGTTAAATATGTTCTGGTGTCCCACAAGGATCCATCTTAGGTCCGCTTTTATTTATTATTTATACCGCAGATATGATTAGTAATGTACAGTTTTCAAATATACAAGCTTATGCAGACGACACGCAAATTTTACATCATTTTGAACTTTCAAATGTAACCGAAGCCTCAGAGAGAATTAATAAAGATCTTGAATCAATATTAACTTTCTTAAAGAACATAACCTGAAACTGAATCCTGATAAATGTAGTGCTATGCTTATATGCCCAGAACGACACAGAGACATTATTAAGATGCAAATGAATATTAAAATCGGTGACCAGGTTGTAAACTTTACAGATAATTTAAAAAATTTGGGATTAATATTTGACGAAAAATTAAGATTTCAACAACATGTTAAGAAACTAATTCAAAAAACTTATATCAGTTTAAAATTATTGTTTTCACATAGAAATATACTTAGTTCTTCAATAAAAAAAACTTTATGTGAGACTCTTGTATTGTCAATTTTGAATTATTGTGATATAGTGTATTATCCATGTTTAGATAAGGTATCTAAAAAATCGAATTCAAAAAGTACAAAATACGTGCTGTCGATTTATTTTTTGGATTAAGGAAATTTGATAAAATTTCTGAAAAAATTAAAGAGTTGCGTTGGCTAAAAATTGATAAATTGGTTGATTTACGATATATGGTTTTCGTACATCGCCTCCTTGCCACTTCTACACCTATATATCTCAAAACAAAACTTATTACACGAGAGAATATTCACGCTCGTCACATCAGACACAAATTAACATTAACCATGCCTCAACATTCAACTGCCATGTTTCGCAGATCTTTTACATATAATGCAGTAACATTATATAATTCTGTAAATAAGGATTATAAAACTCTCTCTCCTGTAAAATTTAAATGCTTTATGAAAGCTCTTCTTTTAAACTCTTAAGCTTGCTTTTTTGTTTATTATCATATATGTATGTATGTATTGTGTATGTATATGTATATGTGTGTATATATGTGTACATGTGTGTATATGTGTATGTATATATATGTATATATTTTTGTTTTTCTTATAATAGCAAAATTACCTCGTTATTATTGCTAGTACCTTCGTTAGTTAAGTTTGTTTAGAATATGATTTTTGTTCAGTCTCAGTCAAACCGGTTGTAGGTTAAGTGTAAGAGTAGCCATAGGCTAAACTTCGCCTACGTTATATTATATTGTGGAATTTAGGTTAAGGAACAAATGTATTGTTTTTGCCTAGTTTGAATAAAAAGACGATATTATTATTATTATTATTATTATTATTATCTCGTGATGTCGATAATAGGAAACGGTACTATTTCAAGTCAAATCGCAGACCAGTTATTGCCATCGTCAGTGCGAAGTTGACGCAGCGTCAACGAGTAACGTCCTCAAGAAGAATTTCCATTTATTTGGTAAACATCTTTTACTAGTGGGCAATTGCAATTAAAGCTTATTCACTTCTCTATGTTTGTATGATATGAATTTAACAAATCAAATCATAAAGAAGCGTGCGTGGCTACTTTATTTAATCTTCAATTAAAAAAGTGAGAGGATTGCGACTTCGCTATCTTGTAATTAGGCAGTAATTTTAGTAGCTTTAGTATTTGTAAAGTTAACACTACTTAATAATTAGACACATTATTATTTCAAAATAAGCAATTAAACAATTAAATGGTAACTTTAAATTTATTAAAGATGTTCAAATATCCAGCACCAACTTGTAAGGGTAAAAGAGAATCTCTAACTTACTACAGCATTTACCCATCTATTACTGCTAATTTTCAATTGGTAACTTTTTATTTGATGATTTCTCAAAGAAAGATGTCGACCGGTGTTATGTCAGGTGATCGTGGGGGCCAACGATTTGGTCTCCCCCTTCCAATCTATCGTTGTGGAAAATGTTGGTTTAGAAAATTACGTATCTGATTTCCAAAATGCGCCAGTGCTCCGTCATGTTGGTACCAAATTTAAGAACATCTTCAAGTAGTGAGGGTAACTCCAAGGACTAAATGAATGTAGTCCATTTCTTCTTAATGTTCTATGCACCGAATTGTAAGACAAATCTGATTGTGCTGCAATTTGCCGAGTACTCATAGAAGGATCATCTTTGATGATCTGGGTGACGATGGTGGCGAAATCGTTCTGCATAATGAACCACAGCGGCTCTAGCACTATCATTACAAGCACCAAGTGATTTTAACATATCAACATATTCATGATTGGAATATCTATCAATTTTGATTAGATTAAAGATAAATTTTAAATTAATTGCAACGATTAATAACTCACGTTGACAGTTAGAGATGATAACTCACGTTGGCAGCTTCAGCAATCAAGCTTACTAGACCAAATTATTTCGACATCTCGATAATGAAGGGGACATTGAAAGTTTTTTATGCCTCTTATTTAGACTTATTTGACTCTCATAAACCCATATTTTGCGGATAGGGCGTGACATATGATATATCCTGTATACTAAATAAAGTATCCCGTGACGTAATACATAAGGATCGTAATCGAAAATGAAAATAATTAATAATTTTGTACGTAATAGGTGTGTTCTTTCTACCACCAATCTCAGTGAATCTATGAAGTTTTACGATTATGGAGGCTAGTTCAAATGAAATTATGCTTTCATTTATGAAATGTAACCGTAAAACAACAGATTAGCTGAGATTGGTGGTAGAAAGAGCGCATCTAATGTAGATGGCATGCATACGTTGTGACACCACAACTAATGATTAATTAAGTTAATAGTGTGTTAAATATAAAATATATTTGTTTGACACAATTAATTTTCAGCATTATTTCAGATTTTTTTGGTCCCTAAAAATTAAAATTTTAGATATCACAATTTAATTATCAAAAAGTTTAATTCTTTAAAACTGTGCTTTTTAAAACAATATTTTATTTGTATCAGACGTTATTGTATCCAAAGCAAAGACGTTTTTTTTTGTTTTTTTCATTTGTTTTTTACAATACTAACATGTTCTAAAGTTTTTCTTTGTGGACCCCTGTGAAACCTCATCCTACTCGTCCAAGGGTTAGAAAAACAAGATTCTTGGGGATGTTGTTCGACACCCCGAAACATGGTTCTCTCGTCCCCTTACAAGAGCAGTTAATGGATTAGAGACAGTAAAACCCAGGAAACACATTCATAAAGTTTTAGGTCCACAAACAAGTATTCCCAGTTTAATTGCTCGCTTCGAGGTGTATTTCGAAACAATAATTAAGAGGGGAGGAACCGGTAAGAGGATGACTACCATAAAACATTTTTATTATTCATTAAAAATTGTCATAATCTACACACAAAAAAAGTATATTTAAAATGAGTAAATTTATCGGTATTTAAATGTGGACAACTAACATTTTTAGATGCATTAATAATTAGAAACATAGAAAATAAGGTAAAATTTGACATACCGATTGAGCAGAATCTCATTTTGGTATCTTCCCTGGAAGAGCGGGCGCGGCAAAACAGTACAATGCCACAATTGCAAGTATAAGGTAAGAAAAGAAACGGTCAAGATAACACGATCCACACAATTCTCAATTGGCGGAGGGCGTGGTCGTTTCTATTCATATTTTATGCTTACAATTACCAGAATTGCATCGTCTTCCTCGCACTCATCTTTGCGCGTCTCAATTAGTAGTCGTATGATTCAAATAATCAAAAATAAATAGAAAGGTCAACTCTACCTTTGAGTAATGGCGAAAACTGGACAACGTTTCATTTATACATATACATTGTTATTGTTAATATCATAAATGCATTGCTGTAATATAGCAGTTCACGAGCAGCTCGTACCTAATTAGATGCGCAAAGATACAAACAACAAATTATAATAAGAGACGTTTGAAAAAGAAAACTCATTGATTAACATAACTGTGAGTAATGGATATTCTGTAAGTTTATATGATAAAATAATTAGAAAACGGAAATGTTAAGAGACATTTCAAAATTCCTCGACCTTTCAAAATGAAAGAGAAAATTCGAAATTTATATCGATTTCATACGATCCTCGATTGACCTGTTGTATTGGTATAATTTTTAAATATATAGGTATGACAGTGGCTTATTCATCAGGAAATAAATTACAAGTTTTAGGCAATCCAAAACACAAAATTGACACAAACGACAAGTAGGGGATTTACGAAATTGGCTGTAAGGACTGTAAACAAAAGTATGTTGGACAAACAAAACGATCAAATCAAACTAGATTCAAGGAGCATATGGTTCATCTCAAATATGGTATAACAGAGATGTCTAGTGTTGCCGACCATGCGTTTGAGGACAACCACAATAGATAGTAGTAATTGATGATTAATTAAAAATGCAATAAATACCAGACAGATGGATGCATTTGAAAGCTTGGAAATTACAAAGTGTAAAAATAGTATGAATAGTGACAGAGGGTCAATCCCATATAGTCCGCACGGTTCACAGAACTGTAATAATAGTTTAAGTACAAATAAGACACATTGATAGGATAAGGTTATTTTAATCATCTCTGATGTTAACTTGGTTGACGAAATGCGTGTCGAGTGCAGTATATACTGTTTTGTGAAAAACCAAAGGTCCAATTCATTTCAGGGCATAAGCGGTAGATTAAAAAAAGTATTTTTCACAAAACATTTAAAACAGCATTTTGACAAGTAGTATAACACACAGTTATTTACCATTAGTTACTGTTGATAGTTAGAGGACAGGGCTGGTTCTAAATACGTTAAAGTGACTTCAATATTAAAAAATAATTGTTTAAATGTTTAATAGTTGTTCAATAATATATAACCCAGACATTATCATCCCTTGCAGAAGTTCGATGAAATAAATTATTCTCTACTATATTGTTTGGCTTTAATAACATTAGCGGACAAAAAAATATATATTTTTTTGTAACATGTACCTGAATAGGTAGGGTTCTTTCCACCCTTTTGTGGTTACTTCTTGTGGATGACTTACTGGCTATTCTCACACTGTGTGAGGTCGAGGTTCTAGCTTATGCAGATGATCTAGTCATACTAGTCAGAGGAAACTCTGAAGGAATAATATCTAATACCCTTTAAGAGACACTGGATGCAGTGGGTAACTGGTGTGACAGGGAACAGATGTCTGTGAACCCTCAAAAAACAGTAATAGTACCATTCACCCGGAAAAGGAAGCTGGAGAACTTAAGACCGCCCTCCTTAATGGGTGAAACTATTCCATTTGCGGAGGAGGTGAAATATCTAGGAATCACTCTAGATAAATTAGCCGAGGAAATAAAGCACTAAAAACGGCTCAACCTCCGAAACCGCAGCAAGACGGATTTTAATGCGGTTTTTTGCATTCGATTCGAGAGAGCATCAGGAAATTTTGTGAACTAATCTGATGAATAGCAAATGAAAAATTGCATATTTGCATTGTAAAAATGCATTGTTCAAAGTGCATTTAGAATAATTAATTTGCAACTCGGTAAAAATTGATTGAAATGAGTCCAAATTTGTTACTCGGGGGTTTTCGGGGTCGCTGAACACGAATATCACGGCGGCAACGGCCTCCGAGGTACCTGGATCCCAGGGTGGATACTATCTACCTCATCTCCTTGAATTTCATGTGAATTTGTAATATATTTAGTTGAAATTCATTACTCGGGGTTTTCGGGGTCGCTGAACACGAATATCCTGGCGGCAACGACCTCCGAGGTACCTGGAGCCCAGGGTGGATACTATCTACCTCATCTCCTGGAATTTCATGTGAATTTGTAATATATTTAGTTGAAACTCATTACTCGGGGGTTCTCGGGGTCGCTGAACACGAATATCACGGTGGTAACGACCTCCGAGGTACCTGGAGCCCAGGGTAGACCTCATCTCCTGGAACTTCTTGTGAATTTTTAATAATTTAGTTGAAATTCGTTACTCGGGGGTTTTCGGGGTCGCTGAACACGAATATCACGGCGGCAACGTTCTCCGAGGTACCTGGAGCCCAGGATGGACCTCATCTCCTGGAACTTCTTGTGAATTTTTAATATATTTAGTTGAAATTCGTTACTCGGGGGTTTTCGGGGTCGCTGAACACGAATATCACGGCGGCAACGTTCTCCGAGGTACCTGGAGCCCAGGGTGGACCTCATCTCCTGGAATTACCTTGAGTATAGCATCATTTTTATACGAATTTGCATATATTACTCAAAATTATTTATTTATATAGTATAATGAAGATGTAGATTCAAACAATATTTTTCAAAAATAATTTCTGAAAACTCCAATTGTATTTGTAATGTTTTATTGTCTAAAAAAATACCACAAACTTATACAATGAAAAACATTTATTGTTTAATTACACATTGAAGTTTTCTTCTTCATTCTCTTCGTCTGCAAATCCAATTCCAACCGATAATTGTTCTTCTTCTAAATAATGTTCTACATTAGAACAATTGCAGCCAGCACAATTTTTGCAAGCAACATTGCAGATTAATCCATGCTTTCTGCATCCACATGAATTTAAATAAATAATTTAGAGTAATATATGCAAATTCGTTTAAAAATTATGCTAGACTCAAGATAATTCCAGGAGATGAGGTAGATAGTGTCCACCCTGGGCTCCAGTTACCTCGGAGGTCATTGCCGCCGGGATATTCGTGTTCAGCGACCCCGAAAACCCCCGAGTAATAGTTTCAACTAAATATATTACAAATTCACATGAAATTAAGAGATGAGGTAGATAGTATCCACCCTGGGCTCCAGTTCCTGTTCTTTCAGCGCCCCGAAAACCCCCCATACAATTTGGATTCATATCAATCAATTTTTACCGAGTTGCAAATTAATTATTTTAAATGCACTTTGAACAATGCATTTTTACAATGCAAATATGCAATTTTTCATTTGCTATTCATCAGATTAGTTCACAAAATTTCCTAATGCTCTCACGAATCGAATGCAAAAAACCGCATTAAAATCCGTCTTGCTGCGGAAATTTCGGAGGTTCAGTGCTTTATTTCTTCGACTAAATCACTTAATTGGAACTCCGATCTGGAAAAGGTAATCCACAAATTAATTACAAATTCTACATCTATTTCCAATTCCTCACCTCCATGGTGATTTGCCTCTGTTATCAATGGATAGTAATGGAGGTGAGTAAACCGGAGGTCAGTTTTTTTTTTCAAGTTCTGCGTTGTTAATATTTTGTCGTTGAGGTTAGACTCGTTTTTAAGACAAAAATTTTAACGACCGTACTGCGTAACGTACTTCTTAGCTTTGTTCTCCTAAAACTGTTTTCAACATTATCACTTTCATAAAAAATACTTAAAACTGCCTTTATTAATTGGGTAATTTCTTTGTATCTTTCTTGTACATTAAAAAAAATTATACCAATTACTTAATTACCCCAACTGAAGCATCTCCACTCATCAAGGACGTTTGGAATTTCTTTGTTAACTATGGAGTATTTCGCAACCTTTTACCTGAATTTATTCACAAAAAAAGTTATAAAGTAACAAAGAAGAAAAATTAGAATAAAGTGAACAAAAAAAAATTAAAAACGTGAATTGGGAGGAATAATTTATAAGGCCAAATAATTGCAGGAATAATAATGAATATAAGACATTTCTATACCGATCCGTTAACCGTTTAGAAGCGGACCAATCTTAGAGTTTATTACAATTTCGAAGAAAATGTTATAAAAAAAGGAAACATTTTCTTTACAATTTATCACGTATAAACTCAAAGCTGTTGAAGTTAAAGCTCATAGTGAATAAAGCTTAAAATGAGCTCAAATATTTACGTAAGAATCACGAATACGACCTGTGTATATAGTCCTTTCATCGGAGATTTATGGAGAATGTGCTGGCAAGTCAACAAACGGAACATACAGGGTGGTTAACTGTTTCTGTTCGCAAATGAAACAGAAACTTGAAACAATAAAATACTACAATATAATCAATCTGACACCATTAATCAGCAATATATGATTAAAAATGATATCACTAAATGAAAAAAAAAAAAAACAGAGAAATAAAAAATAGTAAACTTAGCGGTTGATTATGTAATCGATTACGATATCTATCATTTACAATTATCGTATACGAACGATGTATCAACGACTTTTGTTATTCTATAGTTAATGATGATCGTCCTCAAATGATAAAAATTACCGCCTATCTATCATTCACAGTGTTCAGTTATCGTTGTTGAACAAATCTTTACGTGTTGATTTGTGGAAAATATTGTATCAAAAATTATATTTAAAAAAATCTAATGCTCAGAAGTTAAGAAATTGCTAAAACTCGTTTTAAAGCAGTATCAAACTACATCGGTGAATACTGATTAAGTAATATAGAGTGGACTGAAAACAATATTGAACGAAAAATTCTATTAATTATTATTTACTAAAAGCTTGGTTACAAATCTTATCACAGATACGTATAACATATGTCTTTTTAAACAATTATTTTCCCACGCTATTTGCCAAAACGCTGAAACTTGTATTGCAAAAAAGATAATAGGCACATTATGTTCAGTACTACTGACTCAATAATGTTATTTTTAATTTTAACTTTTCTGTCCATTAAAACCAGCAATTAATTAAACACAAGGTACTACCAGTTGCACTCACTTTAAAAACTTTAAATTATGCTACCGACAGCGTGTTTTGTACGCTTCATTATTTCACTATATTTCAATTATTCTGTTCTCTAAGCCATTGATGCTTATTACATTAAGGTTTACAACTTTGTTACTTTGGATTCTTAAATGGCTGGCATTTTGACAACACAGAGATGTGTTTATTTCGAGAATTCCGTGGATTAAAAAAACCTTTTGATTGAACGAGCACGTCTCTACAACAATGTGCGCATGCTTCGACTGCCTCAAACCGTTGAAAACTACTCTACGAACAAACCAACCGAATGTAGCCCTTTACAAAGTACCTTTCAATCTCTTTACAGCAAAGGAGTACGCAATAAAGCGCCTGGGCCAGCCATCAAAAATCTGATCTTTAGATAATTTTTCAAAACTTTTTTCAGATTAAATTTTTGCATTAGTAGACTATGCCGACTGTTTTTTTCGTTTATTTTTTCGACGTGTACACCCTTTCACGGGTTATAAGGTTTTTTGGTTGTCAATTTAATCTGTCACGTATTTAAATTTAGTCGATCTTTAAGAATTTTTGTAATTATAATTGAGTACTTTTTGGATTACAAACAAGTGTGCAGTGTTGCGACAAAATATTTATTGACAGAGAAACACGGCGGGGACAAAGTCCTGACATTTACGCAAACGATACGCACGAACACAGCTATAAAGCGTGTTCAAAACAGTCTTAATGGCTGACAGTACGGGTTGGTGAAATTGCTAACGCGTGGTTTTAGATGATTTTACTTGTGAACATTTTATTAGTAAATCTTATTATCGTGAAATTAAGTAATAAGTATTTTTGGTGTTTATTCTTAGATACAATTATTGTACAAAAGTTTGAAACTGGACTACGAGAGATAAGCGATTTTGTGTAATACGTTTTAGACGGTTCTGCATGTAAGAGATTTTGGAAATTTATTCAGCCCAAGGAACGACATCGACAGCATTGTGCACATGTAATTTTCAAAGAGTTAGAATGTCTGAAAATTAATTAAAGTCCTGACGAACAAACCACACCGTTACGATGGAGCCCTTATCAGTACCAATAAGTGGTGCTTTTCAGGTTACAAGCCGTAATTAGCAATAAAGCGCAAATTTTTCATGTTACGCTCATCAACTAAATTTAATTTTACAAAAGATCATTTAAAGCATAACATTTTATTTCAAAACTTTTTTGTTTCTCGTCTTGGGAAAATCAAGATTTTACATAAGTTGTTAGTAGACTGCCTAAAGCGGCTCCAACAGACTGCGCTGTTTTTACCTATCGTAAGAATTATTAGATTGTTTCGACAAAATCATGTAATGATCAGACAACACTCTCAACCAAGCTATTGGTTTAAAAAACTACTTACAAATGAACATTTTCTTTACTGGTTAAATTATTTTCATTTAGTTATGCCTCATCATTGTGATTCATTCGATCATTTAAAATGAATTTTTGTATTTGTATATGTATTTTTTAGCAACAGGCGTCAAAAATAAAATTATTGAACATCTAGAACAGATGCTGCTAATTTACTGGAACTTTACAAATTACTAGTGTGCAGTGTTGCGTGTTCAGTACGCAAATATTTATTACTTCTATTATTTTGGACACTACAAAATTGCCATTAAAACGTAATATAATCATTTACATCTTTATATGTGCAGTGTTTTGTTACAGCGCAAAATTGTGCTCCTAGGTCAGCACCTGATTTTACGTCATGTACTATTTACTTTGTGACCTTTTTAATAATGGTTCAGGCGTTTTAGCGGACTCAACTTAAAAAACTTTGGACGAAATAGACATTGGAATAAGTCCATTTTAATTATGTTTAACCAAGTGAGTCTATCTTCCCACAAACCGCCTACCATACCACTACGGTAACGCCATTGGAATTAATACCAAAGTTCCAGCTTCAATAATAACACTGATACCCCCCCGGGGGGGAGGGAAAAAACCACATAATCAAAAAATTCTGGACTTTCATCACCCTCAAAGTGAGCTTTCAAATTTGGTACACACATTCTAGAGGTCAAGGAAGAGATCGAGTTCGCTGATGCGCAAAATCGGTCCCCTGGAACGGGGTCTACCGGGCACCAACATTTCTATTTCTAACTTTACAAAAAAATTATTAGATTATAAATCAGATCTGTTATACAAACACATTATAATATTGTGTTCAAATGTTTAAATAAAGTTATAAATTAAAATTTTGTAAACATTTTGGCAACACCATAAAATTTGAATTTTGATTGGTATTTCTTAAAATTTGAAATGTCTAAAAAAAATATTAGTGACATTCCACCAATGTGACTTTTTTTGAAAGGTCAAATATTACTTTTATTACGAACTCCACATCGAGTTTTACTACTGTTAGGAAGTTCTGATCCCCAAGTAAAATTGGCAGCGGTTTTTTTAGAATACCCCAAGATTAAAGGCAAATGTATAGTCGAGCTCATCCACACTTTTTTTAATTTCCCAGCATTGACTTTCTGTAGTCCCAACTAAAGGTTGATTTTCCCGCTGGACAAAAAAATCTCTTTTAATTACAAAGTGCTGTGAATGCCAGTCATAATTTTTAAGTCATACCGTTAATGGCATTATTTAACCTAAAACATTATTGCCAACTTAAAAATGCAAAAGTTTATCCTAGAAAGTAAATAAGGTAGATTTTCACGTTAAGTTTGACAAAAATTCCCTTTTAATTACAAACTGCTGTCAATGTCAGTTCTGTTTTCTATATCATGCCGTTAATGGCAGGATGTTCTCATCCAACACTGCTGCCACAAAGGTGCGACTGGCTTCCTGTCAGTGGTTTTCCCTTTGTGTTCTTCTTTTTAAGTTATATCCATCATTTAACTTAGCTACACCGTGCTGAGGACGACCAATTAGTCAGAAATACGTGTCCACGGTTTGCATTCTTCCATCTTGCATTCTTTATGCGGGCGTACCCGTTAAATCAAGTTATTTTGTACTCTAATGTACATAATCCCGCGACACACCTTCTTTCTCTGTACTTATATATTCTCCTGGGTCGGAAATACCACGAAGGTTGCTATAGTTGCCTGCGTGTGAGATACTTGGTCGATGCTCTAATATAGAGCCATCCAAGTGGAAGTCACAAAGGTGCGACTGGCTTCCTGTCAGTGGTTTTCCCGTTGTGTTCTTCTTTTTTTAAGTTATGTCCATCATTTAACTTAGCTACACCGTACTGAGGATGACCATTTGTACGTCTTTGTATTTTTTTTTCTGAATTTTTGATATATACATTTTGTCTATATATTTTTTTCCAGTGGAGAAATAAAGAGATTATTATTATTATTATGATATTACATAACCAGAAACTTATTGCCAACTTAACAACGCGAAAATCTACCTTTAGTGAATGGACTTTATGTCCCGTTTCCATACATTCATTTAGAATGCGGTCATGATCGACAGCGCGATTTGGTAACTTTACTTTCTACCTTATTAATTAATTCGTTTTTCCATCCACGCTCGCTATTCTCCTGCATTAGAACCAAAGTTTTCAAGTTGAAAATATTTACATAACCTACATTCCTCCTCGACGTTTTTGTTTCCGCTGGAAATACAACGAATCGTTAAAAGGATCCCGGATGAGGGAAACGGAGCTATAATTACAACTTTCGAGTATTTTTCCCGTTTCATAGAGACATGAAGGGCCATTCAGGATATTCTGCATTTGTATTTATCTACTGTTACTAATTGGAATAGAACAAAGTTCCTCAAATGAAAATATAACTTTTTAGTGACGGTTTACCCACTCATTTGTGTAAATACGTGTTATGAAGTCAATTTTTAATTAACTGTAGTAACACTCGGGCACTGCAGACTGTGACCTTTATTCTCACACACACAGTGTTCCTAAGTACGTATCAATAATTTTGGAGTCGATTCCAAAAACGCAAAAAGTCTATTCGCGAATAAATATGGGTGGGCTTACCTTCGAAATGAAGCAGTATATCTAGCTGTTCTTACTGGTTTGCTTGAACTACACGATTTTTTTCTACTAAGACTGGAGGTATTATTCACCTTCCGGTAAATATTATTGAACGTATTTTCTCGTGGTGTTGGACGATTTGGATACAACTTCTCTTATATGCTCTTTTTGCTGCACGTTTATTTTTTGTTATTTTGTATATAACAAGTAAATATTTGGACTTTTTCTTCCTCACTGTAAACTCGGTTTATGAAATGTTTACGAAATTGTGTGAAAATAAAGTCAGTTTTAATGGATTACAGTCTCCATTATTTATCGAATTATTCACGCTAACATCTAGAATATGGCTAAGTTGTATGCCCCCAAAACAAAGACTTAATTTTCATCTGTGGTGAATTAAAACAACCAAGTGTTACTAAGATTCAACAAGAAAAATTTTTAAGGGGGGCGCGCGCCCCCTGGTCCCTAAATCCGCCACTGAATTAGACTATTTCGATTAAGCTTGAGTAACACAGTATCTAATTCCTCCACTTGTAAGTATTCATGCGAGCGCTAGAGTTACAATAAGTTTTATTTATCTTCGTGCATTAGAATAGAAAACATTTGTCTAAGCCTCACAGTAAGCCCCGTGCGTAGCAGATAAATGTACCCCTAAAAAGTTTTGTGTCCTATAGATTTATCTTGATGTTTTTCTTTAGTCGTGCGACTGTTAGCAATCCGTGTTAAGCTCGGTTGATGTGTAGGTTTGCCCCTAAGAGTTCAACTGCCAACTCCCCACGGCATCGGTAGATAGAATTTCAAACAAAACAGCTTTTAGCGCGAAAGGACGAAAAAGTATATTGGAGGGTATCTGGTTACCACTTCAAATGTACTTTTCTGGAATAATTGCGCTCCTGATGACACTTCCTTTGAAAAATAGGCAAGGGAGAAACTGAATGTAATTCACTGTTTATAGAATAAAAACATACAACATTATTTATTTATCTCTCATATACATAGGGTATTTGATTTTAGTGTGTAGTCCTTAACGTTTGCAATAATAGCTGATGCTATGAAAAATCAATTCTCCGTCATTGTCGTTCGCTAACAATGTTGGGACGAGATATGAATTGTGTTAGGCAGCACTTTGTGAAGTGAACTAATAAGGCCAAAGGAAAAACTGCAAGAGGAGCTGCTTGTAAACTATGTAACAAAGTAGGTAATCAATGAATTAAGTTCAATCGTAAAATACGTTTGCCATTGAAGATGACGGGGTACACGATTGTGATGCAAATAAAATTTTAGATTTCCAATTGGAACAGGGTAATTAAAAAAAAATTATATGTTGAATCTGAACTATACCAGGTACTTCTAAAGATAAGGAAATAAAGTAAAAAAGTAATTGACAGACACTGATGTTAATTTACTAAATAAAAACGCACAATACAAAATAATTCACGGTGTGCATCAAGACTCGGCCGCGGAACCACCACTATTTATAATCTATCTATTACGTAATTCCTAAAAAATGTGTTTTTGTTTTGTTAACGACACAACTTTTGATAAAAATAAACAAAACATATCCCAAATTGTTAACGATATTCATAGTCTTCCTTACTCTATGTATATCATAGTCAAAATATTTTGTCACGTGGACCATCGGGAACATGATGCCGATTATTCGAGTGACGAAATGTTTTAACTTTGAAAATAGCATATAATAAGGAGGCTATAAGGATTTTGCTTACCTGCATAGTAGTGCAAAGTTGACGCGTTTATCATCGAATTAAACTGCAGCGTGACAATAAAGTGCCTTCTGAAATTTGGGATTGACAAACCAAACATATTTTATCGACCATTTCATCAACAAAACCACCCGCTTCACAGAATCCTTTTTCAGCTGTACAAAAGGCTTGTGGATGACGAAAAACTGGATTGAAGTGGATAAATGTATGCCTAAATTGCATTGTGGAGTTTTCTGCGAACAGAAAATGATGAAGATGCCTATCAAGATATTGACAATGATAGCGATACAAGCCTAGATAATGATGTTGACACCGACTTCGATAATGATGCGGATATTTTATATAAAGGAAAAATTGAGTGTGGGGAAGAATTTTCCACTGAAACTCTAGATGAACCAACCGCTTTTGGAGCAGTCGAAATACTGAAATTGGATTGAGCTAAGCGATATATTGTGAATAGTCCGACTGGGGATGCTAGTTTAAAAAAAGTAGACATATATTTTATCTAGTGCTGGTGTGCAAATACATCAGCACGAATTAAAAAAAATATCGTTTTGTTCTAACTTTTCTAAGACTAAGAATTATGAAGGCCCCTTCCCAGGTTGATCAGTACGCAGCAAAGGCCCATGACTCATCTTCCTTTCATCAATCCGCCCAAAAAAACATAAACTAGTGATATAGAGAGATACCATCACTAGTTTAAAAAAAAAATTTGCTTTAATTCTGAAAAAATTGTATAAAGCTACAAATTAGGGTGTATGGTCAATTTGCCCTAAATTACGTTTTTAGAAACCCCCCTAAGAAAAACCGGGGTGAACCTTGTTTTTGCCCCTATATAGGAGAGGGTTCAATGCATTTGGATTTCTAGCATTAAAACCATGCTTACTGGTAAAAAAAACTAGAAAAATAGAAATGAAAGATACTATAAGATCTAGTATATTATAAAGTCAAAAAACTATTTTTCGGGCAAATACTTGAGCGACTATTAAGCGACAGATGTGCATAGCATAATAAATCTTGATATAACAAACTAACGACAAATATACTACGGTATAAAATAATTAAATAATGTAATGCTCCAAGTGAAAAATGGCCTTCACTTTCATTAATATGGTTTTCGGACGTTATTAGATTGATCAATATTTTCCTTATGAAACGTTCAAGCAATTGTTGTATTTGATGGATATCAGTCAATGACGACTAAATTTGAAGAACAAACTCGCCTATCCAAAACAACTGTTCCAGACATAGTATTTACTGATGGAACATTAAAACAAAAAGATTTTTTTTACGAATACAAAAAAAAACAAAGGGCTCTTCATCGAGAGACTGATGAAATATTTGGTTGAATCAGGCATTCAAGTTGAACGCGCTGAAGATCACGTGAAAGGTCGTTGCAACTTGTCTAATCACTGCCGCGAAAGCATATTATCCAGTGACTATCGTGGAAGATGACACCGACTTAATGGTGTTACTTCAATATTATGCTTCTCTGGGCAAAGAAATTTATATGCTAATTCCTGGGACTTCAGAAAGACCACAAAAATTAAGTAGAATTACATCGATACAAAGCCAACAAAGAAAAATTCGAGAAATGGTACTTGCTATCCATGTGTTTATTAGTTGTGATACGACCTCAAGAGTATTTCGGACCGGAAAAAAGTGTACAACTTGTAAAGAAAAAAACCGTTATTGATTCAATTGTTTAAAATGTTTTACAACTGCCAAGAGAAGAAAGAATAATTAGTCAAAGCTGGAGGAGCTACTTTTTCCTTTATATAAGGACACTCATCAATTATCACCCATCTACCTACTAGATGAATGTTGGTATCATTTGAACCAATGCATGCCTTCAAATATCAAAAGCTATTGATTTGACTGTACTCCCCCAATCTCAAATTCTGCAAAGTTAGCAACGGAATGGGATTGGGAGGAAGAATGATAACTTAATATCAGTTAAACCGAAAGAGCGCCAGCTCCAAGTTGGATGTTAAAAGTACTATTCTACAACTACAACTACCTGTGGAAATAAGGTGTTACTGCAGAAGATTAGCTTTAAAATGTTTCGTGTGGCAAATGCATGTTTATTTTTGTTGATTTATTCTATTTCTTTAGTTCTTTTATCCCTTGTCAATGATATAAATAAATACATATATTTCTTTTTTTGTATTCTACATATATATTACTATTCCACTCATCTAATTACAGAAAAAAAAATCAAATACCTACTTATCGTGAAGAAATCTTAAAATAATTGAAAATAATGGTAATTATTTATAATTATTTCAGGGCTTACCGTGGGTATTAAAGCTAGAAGAATAAAAATTCAATTTATAGTTAGTCCATTACATTAAGGTTTATAATGGTCCGCACACCCGGTTATGTTAAAACTCGCCGTGGTATTTGCTAGGAAAATTGTTTTTTGACTTTATAATACACTAGACTTCCTAGTTTTTCTCAAGTCTATTTTTTATTTATTTGTTTATCAACAAACATGGTTTTTAATCCTAGAAATGTAAATGCAACAACCAATATGGGGCTAAAAAAACAAGTTTCCTCTAGTTTTTTTCTTAGGAAGGGTTTCTGAGGTAATTTTTTTGGTCAAATAGAACCTACTTACCAATTTATAGCTTTATACTATTTTTTTCCGATTTAGGCTGTATTTTTTGTAGATCTATCCTGAGCTACATGTCGTATTCTGGATTTTTACGTGACGTCTATAGCATCTTTCATCTTTTCCCTTTCGCCTTTTTGTCAGAGAATGGTTGCTTTTCCGGCAAAAAAGGAAATAAACCTATTTTATAGGAAATTCATTTCATCATATGGTAAGCGAAACTCACATCAGATTATTGAGGATTGTTAGGCCCTGTCTTTCAATCGTGGGTTAACTACTAATTGGAGGTTAACCAGTACCATATTTTCATAAAAAAATATAGCATCGTAATACAAACTATGCCAACTAAAAGTTAATTCATATAAAAAATATCTGTTAAATTACCATTTTAGAAATAAATGTAAAATTTGAGAAAATCGAATTCTAAAAAGTGAGGGTTTAGTTAACCCACTATTGAAAAACTGGACCTTAGTATGGGTAAATAAAATGACAAAGTGACAGTTTGCCAAGGATCACCTGTGTTCTAATTCTGTCCGCCATTTTTCTTAAATTTTTTTTTGTTAATTTAATGATTTAATTTATTTCTCTTAGCAAAAAGATAATTTCAATTATATAAAAAATATGGTTAAATCGATTCATAACAAAATTAATTCAAATAAAAAGACGATGAATGGCCCTCTGTCACAAACATGTCTAGTTGATGTGATCTTTTGTTTCGCTGCTCGGTCGACGAGATGGCGACAACAAAGTTGACGTGCGGCTATATTTTCTGAAATATGATAGGGGTATACTTTCTGCGATCGTTAAGTCAGTATGGCATTGAACGGTCTCTAATGGCTTTCGTACGGAAATTCCAGCGATATAACGGCTCTAACAAAAATATCCAACTACAGTTAAGTTGTTTTTAATTCCTTTCTAGTTTGGTATTTGCCATTTTACTTTATGATGTTTTTCTGATTCGGATGAGTATTCGGTATTTATTTTTATTCTTTTGAACGGATAAATTGATGTAAGCAACGAAAATAGCAGAACACTTTTGAAATTTGCAATGAGGAATTAATATTTTATTTGCTCAACGTTGGGTTTTTGAAAAAAAATATAAATTTAGGTAAGACGGTTGTTTACAAAGAGATTGACACTAACTAGTTTCACATACCTAGTTCAAGTAACCAAAGTAATCCCCTGAACATCCAAGGATTTTCACGGGGAATGGTGAGGCAAAGAGAGACGAGGCCCTACAGTTTATTGTGGAGTCCGAACCACATCGACAATTCCCTCTTCCATCTTAGTGCGAATAGGCACCATTAAAACACTTCAAAAAATGCAAAAATATACGGGTGTTCCTTTTAAGAATATGTCACCTGACCACCCAGAATTTTTATTGGGCATCCTGTATATTCGCAAATAATTTTCAGAAATGCCCCTTCTTCGCCATTCTGAAGTGACTTGGAACCTTTGATGTGAAGCTGGCGTGTTTTTTTACAAAATAACAAAAACACCATACACTACACTCGACGCGCGTTTCACCGATCAAGTTGGCATCATCTGGAGATGATTAAAACTAACCTTATGCTAACAATGTACCATATTACTAAAACGCAATTTAGTTGAAGTTTCTATTGAAGAAGTTGAAAAAGTATTTAGAACTATAAAAACAAATGCAAAAGGTGCGGACGGTTGATTTCAATATGTTATCGTTAGTTTTACCACATTTAAGTGAATATCTAACATACATGATTAATACATGTCTCTCCCAAAATATCTTTCCTAGTACGTGGAAGCAAGCACATGTGATTCCTATCCCTAAAAATAACAACCCTACAGAATTTTGCCATTTTAGACCTATCAGTATTTTACCAACCATATCTAAGATATTAGAAAAGATTGTCGCTAATCAATTAAACCTCTTTTTAACACAAAGAAAGATCTTGCCTACTATTCAATCGGGTTTTCGCTCCAATCACAGTACAACAACTGCATTACTGAATGTAACCGACGATATTTATAGAGCTAGTGACAAAAATATGAGTACAAGTTAAATTTTTGTTAGACTTTAGTAAAGCATTTGATACTCTTGACCACTCTATTTTATGCAAGAAATTAAGATATTTTGGGTTAAGTCATTCTGCTGTTTTGTTTTTGAAAATTACTTATCGGATAGATGTCAAAGAGTTACTACTAATGGAAACTCATCGAATTTTAGAGTTACCTTAAAGGGTGTCCCACAAGGCAGTATTCTTGGACCTTTATTGTTTTCAATATATACCTCCGATTTTAATAGTTACCTTACAATCTGCAGTATGCATCAGTATGCGGACGATACCCAAATTTATTTATCTTTTTTTTCCTCACGATTTTAATAGAGCTATCAATGCAATAAACTCTGATTTGGAGCAAATTTCAGTCGTCTCTAAAGCCCATGGTTTAATATTGAATGAGTCTAAAACCGAACTTTTGTTATTTGGGAAAAACAAAAATGATTTAGCAAGTAATCCTTCGTTTAAGATTGTTATTAACAACCAAATATTAAAATTTAGTAATCACTGTAAAAACCTTGGTGTTTGTCTAGATGTGGACTTAAGATTTAATAAACATTCTGGTAGTCTCATCCAAAAATCATATGGCAAATTAAAACTCTTATATATGCATAAAGACATTTTAACTACAGACCTAAAACTTAAACTTTGTGATACATTGATTTTGTTCACTCTCTCGTATTGTAATACTGTTTATTGGACAGCTTTGTTAAAAAAAGATCAGGAAAGCTTACAAAAATTCAAAATTCGTGTCTAAGATTCAGTCTGAACATCCGAAAATTTGATCACATATCCCATAGATTTCACGAAACCAATTGGTTGAATTTACAAGAAAGATATGAGCTGCATATGTTTTGTCTTACATACAAATTAAATAAAACTTGTAAACCAATGTATTTGAAAAACTGGTTAGGGGAATAGATACCCATAATTGTAATACACGCTCCTGTGACATGTATACGGTTCCTAAGCGTACCTCTGCTCAATATGAAAGGTCTTTTACTTACAATGCTACAAAAATTTTTAATAAATTACCATCTCAAATAAAGTCCCTCCCTGGTCTCTCTGGCTTCAAAAGAAGTGTCAAATCCTTACTAATAACAAATAGAAATTAATTATATATGTTAGCTTATGTTTCATTTCATTTTTATTTCCATCTTTCTAGGCCTATAGCAATTATATAAATACTGAAATACTTACACGCCTAATTATAATAAAATATAATGTGTACTATTAGTTACTACTTTCGGAGGGTTACGTGGAAGAGCAACATAGTTGAACGTCGCCTCCCTCTTACTGTTTATAATTTATTTACATTTATTCAAAAAACAATAAAGACATATTATTATTATTATTATAATGATGGAAAATAAAACTATTAAATTTACCGAAAATGCGAAGAATTTAGGAATAATTTTAGACGAAAAATGTTTTACTCATGTAAAATTATTATATTCAAATAGGCATCTATTAAATTTTCCTGTGAAAAAAAAGTTGTGTGAAACTTTAGTTATACCAATTTTTGGTTATTGCAACTACTATACTTGTTTGGATACAATTACAAAAAACCGAATTCAGAGGGTTCAAAACGCGTGCTGTTGATTGAGAAAGTGTGATCACATTTCTGATAAAATAAGGAATTTGCATTGGCTAAACTTTGGTAAAATTGCGTTATTTAGTTTTTTTTTGTATCGTCTGCGTCCGTTGGCACTTCTATACCTGGTTACCTTAGAGAAAAACTGACCACTAAAAATATGGTTCATGCTGTGCCAAAACATTCAACAATATGTCGCAGATCCTTTACATACAATGCAGTCCTAATTCTGTAGAAACAAAATTAAAGTCGTTATCCACTGAATTATTTAAAAAATCTTTGAGAGCTCTTTTTCTAAATTATTAATTTACATTTTGCTTCTTAATTGTATTATTTTTTTTTTTTACTTGCTTTTCTTTAATTCACAATGTAGTTTTCCAGAATGTTTGTCTTGCATCTTTCATTTAACACACTTCCTGGCATAATCAATTGCTGAATTTTGCACTACTTACTAAGTACTAAGGGCGGATGACAATATAATATTCCACCGTTACTTTTGCAAATAACTCCACGTAGGGGGCGTGGGGGTGAAAATTGAAAAATCTCCAAAAGTATGATAATGATTTAATGTATGATAATAATTTAATTAAAGTATGATTAAAAAGTAAAAAATAAAAAAAATTAAAAACTTGCGTTTCTTAGTCGCACTAAAGTAAAAAATAATTTCTGGCAAAAAAAAGCCAAAAAAAGCAAGGCGTGTGCACTTTGAACAATCTGTGTACAATCATACAAAGTGCGCACGCCTTTTTTTTTTTGGCAAAAAAATTATTTTTTACTTTTTTTAGTACGACTAAGAAAAGCAAGTTTTTAATTTTTTTTTTTTTTTTTAATTCTGTTTTATGCATATTTTCATTATTTAATTTATATGTACGTGTATCCTTTTTCATCTTAATTTTTGCATATTTATTAATAAAATATGTGTGTATACGTAACACTGACGTAGTTTTACACAAAACACTAAAACACTATGATGATTAAAAGCATCTCCAGATGATACTTGGTTGGCGAGACGCGCGTCGAGTGCTGTGTATAGTGTTTTGGTGTTTCGCGGAAAATTACGTCAGTGTTAAATACACATCAAAAGTTCCGACCCACTCCATGAATGTCTATACGTAAATAAATCCAATTTTGAGGTCAACTGTTTTGGTTATTATAGGTTGGTTATAGATTAATTTCGGCTTAAGTGAAAGAATAGCCTTAGGTTAAATTTCGCCAAGTTGTAAGTATATTTGTGTCTTACCTATTCAATAAAGACGATTTATTATTATTATTATTATTATTTACACGTAAATTATAGTTACGGTTCAGTGAACCGTGACTCACTAACCAATAGAACAGACTGCATGGGATTGGCCCACTGTCACTATTCATACTATTTTTACACTTTGTGATATTCAAGCCTTCAAATGCATTCAATTCTCTAGTATTTGTTACGTTCCTAATTAATCTTAAATTGCTACTATCTATTTTATGATTGTCCACAGACGCATATTGAGCAACACTAGACTTATCTGTTCTACCATACTTGAGATGCGCCATATGTTCTTTGAATCTAGTTTGAATTGATCATCTGGTTTGTCCGACATAATTTTGATTTCCTTACAGTTAATTTCGTAAATCTCCGGCTCCTCGTTTGTTTCAATTCTGTCTTTTGGACTGCTTAAAAGTTGTTGTAGTTTATTTTCTGATGAATGAACTACCGTCATACCTATATCTTTAGAAATCCTACCAATACCACGGGTGAATCGAGGAATTTCGAAGCGTCTTTAAATTTATGATTCCTATTATTTTATCAATTAAACATGCAGAATATTCATTACTTGCAGTTATATTTTCAGAAAATTAAAACGCGCCATTTTGTGTTTGGCGCAATGGTGAGAGTCATTAAGGATATATTTTAAAGTACCGGTATCTTTCCTTACTGTATATGTCAAATTATAATTCATTTTCACTATTTCTAATTTATAGCACAATATATTGTCAACCGGCAGTAAAATATCTTATAACGACCCCTTTTTTACATTTATTTCAAATTTAGTTTTATAAAAAAGCAAGCCAGTTATTTTAAAACTTACCCAACTAGCTAGCAAGAGATCCTCCAAATTTATATATCCCAGGGATGAGCTTTAACCTTTCCACCAATTTAGCTTAGATTGCTTAGAGGTATATTTATATATACAAGGTTTTGAGTTAGGCACCACCAGTTTTTTATATTTCAAGAATAGGTAATGAATCAAAAAACTACATTAAACAAAATACATATCTATTCAATAAAAACTGGAAAAAATGAATATAAATTCGTTTACAAAACGGAATGCACAGTAATTACAATGACCACACGTCAGTGCACTCATAAAAAAAGACACAGTATTAGCTATAATAAAAATTTAGGGTTAATCAAATATTACATTTAGCCAAAAGACAATAATTGGTAACAAGTTGGTTACAAAACAAATAAAACAATATACTACATCAAAGGTCAAATAAACATAACGGTATTTAACCTAATAACCCAGGTTCAAACGGGAATTCACTCAATGCACAGAATGTATTAATTGTCAGATAAGGGGTTGGCAATATTAAGTTAATCACTTACGTTCGGTAATTGTCCTACTGGACTGGTCCCAAAAAACACCATAATATAAGTTGCTCAAACACCGCATTCCATAAAACAAAATACACCGCGGTCACTAACTGCTCAATAGCATCTTCTCTATATCAAAGGTAATCCTCCAATGGGATCCATAAAAAACACCATACAATAAATTGGTCAAACACCGCATTCCATAAGGCAAAATACTCCGCGTTACTAACTACTCAATAGCATTTTCTCTATACGAAGACACTAATTGCTTTATGCAGCGCACACCTACGTCTGCCCTCTATCATTGATTCTCCTGGACTCCATCGCCCCAGGCGAACTCAACATCTACCTCGCACCACCGCTCAAGGCGGAATCCTCATTAGCGTCTACAGATAGGTTGCAATTGGCGTTGATGCTCCAGAAGACATGCGCGAGATTGCGACCATGAATTTTGTCATCCTTTTGGAATCGGTTGTTACCAAGGAACTCGTTAGACGATAGAGAAGATACTCGCTTAGCACGCGGTAGGTCCAGGGTTCGAATCGCAAACTTATAACTTTTTTTTAAATAAGTATTTTTTTAGTAAGATTTTCCTTGCCCTTTACTATCGTCTAACGAGTTTCTTGCTAACAAACGATTCCAAAAGGATTTATTAATACTTATCTATGAACTAAGTTAGGCTTCCCCTATCTCGCGCATGTCTTCTGGAGCATCAACGCCAATTGCAACCTATCTGTAGACGCTAGTGAATCCTCTATCGATCCGCGATCGACCTGGTTGCAAAACTGCCCGCACCCCGCGCGCTCCCGTGCACTCACATGTTCTTGACCAATCACAGGGTTACCGGTTACGCAAACTTCCTTAGGAACAGACATAGGTCACGCGCGATTAGTTCTACACACTACAGATTTAAATTTATATAATGCATATAAAAAATACAAAGAATCTCTTTTTAACATTAGAGATTATATTTATTTTCCCATATTATTTGGCAGATGCATTTTTATTCAGTGTTTTCGACTCGCGTCCAACCTTGGACTCTCCTAATATAATAATTTAAGCTTGCAGGGCCGTATTATCAAATTTTTAAATTAAATAAGAACTCACTTACTGCGACCGCAAGTGGTTTACTCGCTAAAAATAGGGCTTTCAATTAGGCCAAAAAAGTGGACCGTTACAATCTTGGAGTCACAATAGACAATAAACTTAATTTTAACAAACATGTCAAACTAATTAAGAAGAAGTACATTACAAGAAGCAGACACTTCCGCAGCCTAACATATAAAAACCAAGGAATCAACAAAAAAACTGCTGCCCATATTTATAGCACAATCTGCCGTTCATTATTAGAATATAGTCACCCACTATACCTTAATACAAGAAGACCAGTCATAAAAAGCCTAGAAATAGCAGAAACATCAACATTGCGATCCATTACCAAAATCAGATACCCTAGAAATCCTCTCCATAACCCTCCCAACAACCTTCTCTATGAGATTACGCAAATAACACCAATCAACCAAAGATTACAATCCCTAACCACCAAATTTTCCAAGGAAATAAATAACATTGAAATAATACAACCCCTTTGAAAAACAAGAGAACAAGAATTACCTAACAGAAGAAAATTTCCAGAGCTAACCCTATGGGAACACATCACCGCAATACAATGAAACAAATCTATATTAGTTTTTTTTTAATACAGATATTTTTACTGTAATGAAATGAAAGGGTATGTAAATTATTTTAAACAGTTGTAACAGGCTGAAGGATCTCGGTCGATGGCCTTTTGGTGAAACCAATAAAATACTTCTATTATTATTATTATTAATATCTAAAAATGGTAGCTCTACAGTTTTCAACTTTATATGTGAATTCAACTGACGCGAAACAACTACTTAATTTAGAAACAAAGTTGCCAATATCAGTTACTTTTAAAGCCTGGAAAAATATTCGAATTCTTCTTTTGCTTCTGTTTTCAATCTGTTCATGAAGTGACTGGCAATGAATGCTGACAACGAGTTACCCATTGCTGTTCCTTCATATTGTTCGAAAAAAATTATCAATAAATCGAAAGCAATTTTGTTTCATATAAAGGTTAGCGAGTTGAAGATATTCTTTTACTACTTCTTGACTGAAATTATTTGATTTGAGTCAATCTTCAAGTAGTCCAAGGTCTGTGGTATCGCAACACTTGGAAACAATGAACAAACATCAAAGGAGATCAAAATTTCTTGCAACTGGATATTTTTCACCCTAATTGCTGAAATAATAGGACTTATCGACTTTCCTAATATGCATTTTAGACCAGCAGTATAATCTAGGTACACTTTGGTTAGATACATGTAACCTTCTATTTAAAGCTGGAGTAATAAGGTTGTTACAGAATTTAAGTAAATTTTTTATTTCAGTAATAATTTTTGGTAATAGAATTTTGGACAATTTTTTATAAGGACCATTACTAATCAGGTTGTCTACCCTTTCACAATAGTACTCTTTATCTAAAATAACAATCTTATTACCCTTATCAGCTTTTAAGAACAATCTTTTTTCAGGTACCGTTTGATAATAATCATTTGTAGATTCTGACTCTATTTACTTTATTGGCAATATTTGTCGAGATCTGATTTCTACAAACTTCTCTGACAAATCATTTAGAAGAATCAGGAAGGTATTGAACTGAACTTTCAACACTTGCAATAATCTCATCTGGAATGCCTTGAGCAGGTAATGAAAAATTTAATTTCTTGTTAAGGAGATCAATTTCTTCTTTATCAAACAACAATGGGAAAAACTTTAATCTTGTTTTTGGATAAAATTTCTAACTATAATAGGAAGCCAGTAATCGAGGACCAGAACCCTGTATACCTTTTTTAAGCATATTGTGTCGGTTTCTACAATGTGTTCTTATACTCATATTTCATATAAAACCATATCTAAAAATTACACACGTAAACCTGTAATATACGATCCCTTATCAGGATGTGAAATTATGACAGAATTTATACACTTTACCCATGGCCCTATATATCAAAAATAAATTTTATAACGGCGAAATACGAACAGACGTGTACAAAAAGACTTAAAAAAAAATGTTTACCAGCAAAATGATGTTTGTTTCTTGGGGATAATGAAATTATAATTTCAGTAATTTGATGTGCTAAAAATGCGCGTGAAAGTGTTCGTTTGTGCATTAATTAGATCCCATTACAACCCGGCTAATGTAATAAGGGTCTAAATAATGCATAACTCAATTTGGCTCTCCCCTTGCACGATTATTATGCATTTATAAACATCCCACCATTATCCACAGACTTGCATAATGCATAAGGAAGCGGCGGAATCAGAAGGCGCGGATTTTCAGAATATGTAGGGGACTTTGTAAAACAGCGTGTGCACAACATTCGGGAACTAATTTCACGGTTAAAATTCATAAATTCGTCAAAAATAAAAATGTGTGAATTATTTCTTGACGAAAATACGCTGGAAAAAAACAAAACATATAATATTTAAAAAAGTTATTACTTTCCACGACCACTAAAATTGCCAGAAATTGTTTATATGATACTCTACAGTTTTTATGGGTTATTAGACACCGAACTGCCAAACATGCAACATGATCTGGAAAAATTTAAAAAAAAGATCTATGCAGACTGGGATATATTGCTGTGTCGGATTATGTAGTTAGGATCACATTTGTTGTTGCTAGGAGAAGCCCTCCCAAAGCCTGTGTAACGGGATGTAGGGAATGAAATAATTATAAAACATTTTTATTTCCCTGTTATACGCTCATTGTGGAACAGTTTACGAGTGTTCGTTATAACAAGTACTTAAAAACGCTTAAAGCAGATTACTCGAAAACTAAAAAACGTATTAAAATTCTGCAAAAGGTGGATAATTGCTGAGGACAAAAGCTATATTTCGACATGCAGAAGATACAGATGCGTAGAATCGTTTAGGCGTCGCGTCGTAACGCTCGATAGTCGGAAAAAATCGAAGACAAGAGTTTGGCAAAGCTTCTATGACAATAGTATTATTTGTTTACATTTATAATTCACATATCTAAAACTTAAAAAACAAATTATTCACAATTGTTAAAAACGGTTCCCCTTTACTCGAACACAGCAATCAAATCGGCGTCGTAACCCTAAGTTCTTCTATTTAGGGCAGCACAAGATCCAATAATTTGATTATGAAGATTCGACATATCTTTATATACAGTATCTTTTAAGTTACTTTAAAGGAAGAAGTCCAGTGGAGTCATATCGGGCAACCGTGGCGACAACTGTAGTAAATCATTCGTTCCATTTCTGTGATTCAGCAATGTAAGGTGGGGCCCTATCTTATTATAACCAAAAGTTTTGCCTAGTTTTACTCGGTACAACTTGTTAGTAATCATGGCAATTATCTGCTAAGAAAATTCTGGTAACATTCACCATTTAATGTACCTTCAGATAACCATTTACAGCACCAGACTTTTATTAAAAAAATGGGATGATTATATCTTGCAGTAACCAATTTTATGCCTATTTACAATCCCATTGTTGTGAAATCTACTCTCACCATTCCACAGTATTTTCTTTATATTTTCATCGTGGTCATAATAAATCTTCAAATAGTCTTTCAGGATTGCCTGGTTCTAATTTATATACAAGCTTTTTTGTAAGAATGGTACTTATTTTCTTTAAAGATTTGGCTGGATGATCTTATTGTAATACCCGTATTTTTTTTCTCTCTCTTAATGATAGAATGCGTCCTGCTGGCAGTACGGAAACAGCTCATTTGAGTACGCCAAAAATTGCTAAATAGTAGTACTTTGAGACCTGCCGGCAGGACAATTTTATATATATTCTGAAAGCCAATTAAATTGTCTATAAGCGCATTTTTGTTCGTATGCGTTATCTTTATTACTTAAAATTTTATGTGCGTTAGAACTTGTCTTTCATTTATACTTAAAATAATGCAGTCGGACACACGTGTTTCGACGCCGGCAACGGTGTTCGATTTAAAAAATGACCATTCTTGGAGCATATTACAATTTGGTGAGAATTGGAATATGGCGAGGTGTTTCGGAATAATAAAAAAAAGTATCAAATCAAAAAACATGGCGACCGTGAGTGGGACATTGAGGGGGAGTATAACCAAGATCAGTTGCCATTCTCTGCAAATTGAATGTAAGTACTGATGTGTTTTTTGTCCACCTCGACCTAAAAAGGAATATCTTCCACAATAATTAACAAATAACATTTTAATATATTTATACAGGTGTGTAAAACGTAAAAAGTTAGGCACACATTCAATAACTTGACAGGATATTATTGTTATTACATAGAATTATGGACTCGTGTGTAAAGCTATCTCTGTCTTTTTAAAAATAAAAATAATAGTGTTTCAGGGGAGATATAGAATTTTTATGTGCTAAATATTATAACTACCCTCCATGGTCTGTGTTTATTTATTTGCATAGTCTAGGGAATAAAATTTAAGACCGTAGCGCCCTCAGCACCTACCGTCAATTAATTCCATATACACACATGTTGCTGTGGAAAGTGCGAGTATTTGTTTACAATGTCATCGGAAAAGACGTTGCGTGGTTTTTTTATGTATTATCTTCTCAACACAAGAATGACAATGTACATGAAATTAATACAAATATTGTAGTTAGGTGTCGTATCGCTTCTGTTTTATATTGTATTATAGTTTTATATATTTTCAAAAACTCCGGAAACCAATGTCCTTTCCCAGCCAGATGTTAAAGCATCTTCCTCAAGCAATAAACGTAAATCGACAGATGTAGTATCAACAGAAGATGAGTCTTCTGGATCGCACTACACCACTTCCTCCTCCTCTTCATCGGATACCGATTCAGATGACCTTGGTGATGAACTTTTAATAACGAATGAGCTTGCAATTGCTGAACCCTTGATAAATAATTGACCTCCTCTTAATAATAATGATGAAAAGAAAGTGACAGTCCCTGATTCCATTTCGACTTTTGGAGAGACAATAAATGCTTTCAAAGACGCTCTGTATAGACCCCAGTTGTGCATAACATCCAAAATATGACTGAGCTAGATTTTTTGGTTAGCTTTTTTCGCATCTGAAGATATAGACCTAATTATCCAAAGTACCAATGCAAGACTGAGAGAGTTGTAACTAAAGGCAAGTTATACAAAGCTTTAGGAATAATGTATGTCATGACAGTAAATTTATTGCATACAAGAGATTATTGGAATACAGATGCTGGCCTATTTCCAGCTCCAGCTTTTTGGTCAGAGATTTGTGATGGGGCTTCATTGATTTGAAGAAATAATAAACTGCCTCTCATTTGCAATGCATGCCAATGAACCTCATAATAATTTTGAAAATGATGACAATTGGTACCAGGTGAGACCTTTTTATGACATGACAACTGCTAAGTAGAAGGATATATTTACACCAGGCTACAAAGTAACAGTTGACGAATCTATGTTTGCGTGGTATGGCAAAGGTTGACATAATGAAAAAGATGGTATGTGAGCTGTCATAAAAATCAAAGAAAGTCAAAAGGCGTTGGCTGCGAATGTAAAACCATCACTACCGTGCAGTCTGGAGTAATGATAGGTCTTGAGATAAATGAAGGGAGGCAGGCTATGCAAAGAAAAGGATGGCAGTGTGATTTAGGTGCACGGACTGCATCGACCCTTAGATTAACTCGTCCTTGGCATGGTTCTGGTCAAATTATGGTTGGTGATTCCTGGTTTGCTTCAGCTAAAACAGCAATCGAACTTTATAAGAGAGGTCTCTATTTCCTAGGAATTGTAAAAACAGCAACACGAAATTATCCAATACAGGAGGCACGGCGACTTTGTCCACCGGAAAGAGGTAAATGCGCCATAGCAACCACTGTGATTACACAACCGTATGTCAAACTAACATATGTAGTTTGGCGTGACAAAAAATACACACATAGATAGGTACCTGTAGTACAACTCTCCCTGGTGAACTCGCTAGAAGAAAAAAGATCAGATGAAAAGGGAGAAAACGATTACACAGCCCCAGTAGAAAAAATAACTTCTGACCTAGCAACGAGTATATCTTTGTATTTTTGCTCGCTGATTCGAATCGATATACACAATCATATTCGTCAAAGTGTTTAGCCCAAAACTCAAAAGTGACAACACACAATCTCTGAATAGGATGTGTGGTTGATAGAGGCTAATGCATTTTTCGATAAATTTTTTAATATGGTTTAAAAAAAGCATCTGAATTTACTGCGTTTTTAGCATTACAACTAATAAATAATCAATGAGTGGATGCTGCACCCAGAAAATTCACCATGATCTACACCAACAAGATAATATAACTCCTAGACATGATGGTTACCCGGACAAAACAGCCCTAAGTGGTGAAGATAGTCATCAAAGGGTGCAAAGAAACTGTAGTATTTGTAGTACGAATAAAACACCCCTGTATCGTTATGAAACCCAACTCTAGTTATACAGTGCTTGTAGGACTACTGTTGGTGTCTTCACCAACAGACAGGAAGAAATTGTTTCACCATCATATTCAGCATGGTATAGTCAGCCTTGAAGATTAAAAAGATTTCCATTAAGAACAATTAAATGAAAAAAAGGGAAGGAAAAAAAAAAAAAAGGGGGGAAAATTTGAGCCAATTGGGGGGTGATTTTTAAACAAAAAGGGTTTTAGGAAGGGAAAAAAATTAATACAAAAAACCTGGCAAAAAGGATTTTGGGTTAAAATAAGAAATTTCAGAGAGGGAAAGGGAAAGGAATTTTTTTTTTGCTTTTAAAATTAGGGGGGGGAAGGGGGTTTTTTCAGAACGTGGGGGGGGGAATTAAAAAGGATAGTGGAGGTTTAGGATTTAAGAAACAGAGGAAAATAAATAGATTTTTTATTTTTCTTTATTTTTGGAGGGTTTATATCACAAAAATGGATTTTAATCCGAGGAAAAGCTATTTGGGAGGTTTTTGGCTTAGAATTTTTTTTGTTTTTTTTTAACACTGACGGTTTTCCACGAAACACCAAAACACTATACACTGCACTCGACGCGCGTTTCACCAACAAGTTGGCATCATCTAGGGATGATTAAAATCCTTTATTTTTTTTTTGTTGTTTTTTAATAGAAAATAAAATAAAATATTATTTAACAATCATAAATTATATATTTTTATATTACATATCTAAAAAGTAATAAATCCCGCCAATAAAAATGCTTCAGAATTTATTTAGTTATCATGTGACTAAAAATACCTTTCCTTTTTTAAACCACTGGATTTCTGGCAGTACAAATTATGATTAAAAGTGGTCTTACCAGCAGGACACTAATTTATGAGTGTAATGATAAGAAATAGTTCAATCATATTTTGCCACCATGTACTGCCGGTGGTACGTTACGTCATGTGTGCAGGCTAACCTTATGCGTCGAACATTGTCCTGATAGCAGGACTGTGGTCTCTACAAAAGTACTTCGGGAGGCGCTTCTAGCAGGACAAAGCTCTGTACACTCTATCATTAAAGGTGTCTTCTGATTATCATTAATCTGCTGGAGGACCATTGCTATGGTTCTTATTCATTCTCGATTCAGAGTTTACGGTATTTATTACAAATATGCAAGCTTGATTACACTGGCCGACACAATTTTTTGTAATATAGTTCACATTACTGTTTTTATATTGTTAATACCTCCCTATTAACAAAAAATATCCAACAAGTCCTAATACGTACCATTTTTGTGTGAACACAATAGACCCTATTACATTGCCAGGTAATAAATTTTATGATGGGTCGGCAATTTTAAAAGAGCCAGTTAAAGTAAAAGTGGGACATTTTCAGTATCAGTCTTGCTTTGCCCTTCCAAGTGCCCAATTGTGTTTGTTAGAAAGTGTTTTCGTTTGTCTGCATAACTCTGTTACGACAAAAATTTCCAGTCAAACGCGCCGAAGCTGCAAAAAACCTCACCTGACAAATTTTGTTACATTTGTGGATAATTCCTTGTGAAGTCACAAGCGAGGCCATCGTCTGAAAATGTGGTGAAAAAGGCGTATTTTCTATATTTTGGAGTTTTAGTAGGAGATCAAGACTAGTAATGGGCTTCCCACGTTTGTTGTGTAAGTTGTAGCGGTCACTAGTGCAATGCATGAAATAGAAAAGAAAAAGCATGCTTTATGCGGTTCCATTTTCGTGTTTGCTATTTTTGTGTAACAAAAACGAGGGATATTCCAAAAAGGAAAAAACGAAAAAATTAGATATCCGAATTTGCCATCAGCCCTAAGATCTCTTCCTCATAATGCATCAGACTTATCAGTGCCACTGCGTCTTTAGATTGGCAAAATATTGTTTTGGGAGGTAATGGAATTAGTAACGACTCTTCAGAAAGCCCAGACCAGTGTGCCGACCATTCGTATGTTTCAGAAAATTTTAGTGACCCTCACATAGGGTTAACGCGCTTGAATTCACCACGAGAGGTGCTACTGTACGGAAAGGTCAATGTCACTAAACTTTAATATTTACTATGGTTTTTTAACGCTAGTTTTTAGTAATTTCCATAAAAATTAGCTGAAAAGCATTTAACACAATGATGGCAGAAGGGGAGGTAGTAATTTACTTGCTTAGTAGGGAAATTATTGTACTTTCAGAAGTGTCTTATGTCATTAAAGTTGGTAATCAAGAATGAGTATGATGAAAACAACGAATGTACATGATTATTACTCACGATTTTCTCTGGTAGACTCCTTTGGTAACGAATGTCGGATTAAAATGTTTTTACAAACAACGAATGTTTCGAGGGAGTAAAGTTATCTCTATCAACCACTGTTTTAGGCGAGTTTTGTTCTCGGAAGCATATGTCCGCATTTTGTTTCTCAAAGGAACTGCACAACACTGGGCACAATTAACAAGGTTTTTTTTGTTGGTGTACGAAATAATTATAATAAAACACAATAACTTTTCCCCCCTAACATAACTTACCGACCTCTCGATCCGTCTTATCGACCGATGAAGCCGGAGTCCCCGGTCTGTGCTGTCACCTCACCTGTTCGCTGTCTTCACCTCTGATTCCCAAGGACCGAAGGCACCGCTATGACACTCTACGCAGACGACCCCCTACGGCAGATCGGAGAGCAAGAACACCACCAAAGGCTCCAGGGGCGCTGAAGATCGATACATAATGGAAAGTCGCAGTCAACGCGGAGAAAAGCCAGACGTTTCTCTTGCAGAAAGGACGCAAAGGAAACCCCCACAAGGATACGTTTCCATGTTCGGCGAGGACATCCAATGGCACGATTCCGTCAAGTACCTTGGCGTAATCATGGACAAAGGCCTGACATGGAGACAGAACACGAAGCCATCGTGGTAAAGGCCAATGGACATTCTCGTCTACCCATAACTGGTAGGGAACCAGAGCAGGCTCAATCTGAGGAATAGCTTCTGCTAGTCAAAGCACTCATCAGACCACAGCTGACTTACGCCTCCGTAGCATGGGGACCAAGCGAAGACCTATCTGAAGAAGATCCAAGCCGTGGAAAACGTGGCCATCAGGACAGCGGTGGGCGCACCATGGTACGTTAGAGCAACGACATCTTCAGAGACCTGGAGTACAACCAGTCACCGAAATCATCCGGGATAGAGCGAAGAAACTGTACACCTTTCGCCGAGGAGCATTGGAACCCGCTAATCTTGAGGAGGCCACCTCCGTATGATCCGGCCGACGCACCGAAGGCTTAAGAGGCCGAAGGTACTGGACAACGGGTAAGTATAACTAATCCTTTCCTTACAGATGGACCAACTCACGGAAGAGACATGACGCAACCAATCACCTTCCCACAAACCTTGCGGGCGCTGGTTTCAGTAAACCTGACTCAGTACCGGTTGTCATCCTGACTTCGTGAAGGACGAAAGCACTAAGAAAGCACTTAGGCCTTCACCTCCTAGAGCTACATAGTTCATCTTCACATTGTCCGATGATCCAGATGACAATCTGTCAATTGACACTTTGTGTCCCTGGCAGTCAATCCCAAGTCACAGAATATCCGCATCAGTCCCTGACTAGACCGATGACTACCCGGGGGTGACAAGCTGGCGAAGAAAGAAGACGAAGTCAGAAGAGTACCTAGAAGAGGCCACTTAGCCGAGCAGGGTTCATCAGCCAGGACCCAGGTTGGGGTTGGCCGAACATCTTCGGCACCGCTCACATTTGTGAGTGGGGCCTTCGTAAATCAAGCAACCCGCCCTTCACGAGGTCGATCCAGGTCTACAGCGATGACTAGGGTAAAAAGGCACTATAGTCCTCCCTGGCCCTAGCATCCGAGACCGTCATCAAGCCAAAAGGATATTGGCGCGTACTCGACCAGTGGCGCCAACTGGTGAGCCTGAAAACGTTAGCCCTCATTGCTCAAAATAAATTGAATGATTTGGTACGTGACTTCGAGCTGGCATAACAACGATTAGAACTTCTTGGTTACAGACTTAAGGCGTGGAATTTACTTGCTAAAGAAACAAAGATTAGAGCTTCTAGGAAAAGAAATGCAACATTTTCCGCATTTTATTATATGGAAAATTTACTATGCGCCTCTATTGATATTGATGGTTTATATATAGCATTCGCCTTTTGAGTGGCGCTTATTCATAAATTCCTCCAAATACAGTTTAAAAGTATTACTAAAATGGAAATTTAAAACCATCTATAGCAATTGCCCATTCAGTAAAAATGAAAGACGATTATGCCAGTAGAGCACCATTTTAAATAAAATTAATTACAACAAATACAAATGGTAAATATGTGGGGATTTAAAAGTAATAGCCATTTTACTAGGGCTTCAAGGAGGCTTTACAAAATATTGCTGTTTTCTTTGTTTGTGGGACAGCCGTGAAATAAGAGAACATTATGTAAAAAGAATTTGGTAGGAAAGGAAAGAATTTGAATCAGGAACTAGTAATGGGACGATGTGATTTAGCCATGATGGGTGATTATACTGATTACTCTTGGTTCTTAAAGCGAGACGATTTGAGCCCCCATAAAAGATAAAAATAAACTGGGCATATGATTTTCAAAAATTATTCTAATCTTTGTAGATATATTTATGTAAGCCTAATGTATGTCATTTACATCATTGATATATAGCAATAAATATATTAGTAAAATAAACAATTATGTTAATCCTGCCCATAATGTTTTATTAATGTAACAAGAAAACATTACGTGTATAACTTTTTGCTTGTCATTTCTGTAATTGGAAGGCTTCAGTGGGACATGCTATTCAGGTATATGTTACAAAAAAAAATTTTTTTGCCCGCCAATGTTGTTAGTCCCAATTGAAAATTGTGACTCGCACCCAGAATACCATCATCTGCTGACATATTTTGAATAGCCAGGTAGTCAGGTGTGACTCGTATATTTCGCCAGGATCGTCGAATTTGAGTTGTCTTCATCGATCTTACCAGCCAGAGGATCCTTTTCCATTTCAAATACGGAAGAATAATCGTGCAAGATGTCCCATGCTACTACCTAGAAACTGCTGGACACTTCAGCTCTGCTTTTGTCGCAAAAATTTAATGTTTTACTATTTGTAGAGACTACTTTTTTCCAGTTTTACATCATACACCACGTTTATTTGTGAACAAGTGTTACGCCAATGACGTATTACCGAATGACCAAAATTGAAGAAGTCATATATGCACTAGTGAAATTTGGAGAAAATCTGGTAACTTGGACCAAAGTTCATGCGATATTTTCCGGCCGCGACAGTACAACAAATGTTCACAAGGCACACTGTTAAATAAATTGTTATGGAATTATGAGTTAATCCCAAACAGTCAAATGAAAAGGGATTTGATCTCAATTTCGAGCAAATCCAAACGCTCGTGTTTAATTGATTTAATGCCGAGTATCCAATTAATATTGTCCCTCATATTAACTTAATATCGATCCCAACAGACGAGGCGTTAAAACGCTGACAGAGTAAACATGATATCAAAAATAAATATTTGCATATGGAGTATATAATTTTACCCTAATACTAGACACAAAGAAGGACCAAAGGGATATTATGGGTATAAATAATTGAGATATCGCCTAAAATTGAGTTGTTAAAATGACAAACAAACGATTAACACAAATTAGGAAAATGAAAGATATTTCATTTTTATTGAGTGAATTTTTTTACCCTTACACAATAATTATAATGCACCCTATCTGCACTTATTCGTTATGTACAGGGTGTTGGAAATTCGTGCCTTATCACGGTATATCGCTTATCAGAAGAGATACAGTTCGTCCGATGAATGTATGCCATTATTGGGTTAAAAAGTCATAGCAGCATCCATTAGCAGACTATCATCATCTATTCTTTTCGTTCGTACACAAATATCAATTATAATGTATAAATGCATGCCCTTAAGATATGTTGTACATCTGTCTTTCTGTACTAGTGTATTACAGTTATGGTCAATAAAAAAATGGGACCACACATATCACAGATTTTTGCTAAAGTAATTGTGTATTTGGGATTATTAATATTACTAGGCTACATAACATTGATATGTCAAGACTGACGTGCATTTAATAAGCTGCCCCATTTTTTATTGAAAGCAATTATACAGGGTGTTCCAGAAGTAACACGAAATCTCCTAAGGAGGTAGGTATTTATTTATTAATAAGAAATACTTATATTTTATTTGGTGCCATTTTATGAAACTAAATAATCATGTTTCCTCTTAATAAAAAAATGCATCTGTATTGCCAGTAATTTTATACAGGGTGGGGCAATAGTGCGTCGGACCTCGATATCTCGAGTTCTACGATAGCTAGAAATTTTTAAAAAAATTGTAAGTAAACTAGATAAAAAAGTCTATAACGGAAAATTATTTTCGAACATACAGGGCGAGCCAAGGCGAAATTACAGGACCAAGTGCCTTTTTTTTTAAATGGAATGCTATGTATATCAGTACATTTTTTGAAGCCTCTTTCTAGGCTCTATTCATTCCTATATTGTTATTGGCTATCTCCCAACCACTTTGAAGTAATGAATTTTTTTTGTTGAAATAATGCCATCTGCAGATGGATATTAAAAAAAATCACCACAGTCACAATTATGGGTTTTAAGAAAACTTATGTGAATACCAGTTACGAGACATCTAATTAATATTTTTGAATCAATTTCATTTCCTAAAAATGTACAGGGTGGCCAAAAATTAGTATTCAATTAAGAACTTTTTTAAATTGAATTTCCTCAATTTTTTTCAAATGGAACACTCTGTATATTTTTCAACGATGTGATGTAAAAATGAAAAACGAACATTTTTTGTAAGTACTTCCCTATGGCTAATTGCAACCATTTTCGTTTTATTGAGCAATAATTACAACATTCAAAAATAAACTTAAAAAAAGAGGTTTCTTCAAATAACTCAGTAGAAAAAATTATAATAAATGTTCCACATGTTGGCCATTTTGATTGAAACACATCTCTATGCGCTTTTGAAATGAGGTTCCCACTGTTCCTAAAACTACCGGTGTGATAGATCTAAAGGCAGTTATTATTCTTTCCTTCATATTTTGTACTGTTGTTGGTGTGTCTCTATAAACAATTTCCTTCACGTATCCCCATAAAAAGAAATCCATTTTTGTAAGATCTGGGGATCTAGCAGGCCATTTAGTGGGTCAATTTCTTCCAATCCATTGATGAGGGTAGGTATTATTTAAGTGGTCTCTAACCGCATTTAAATAATGTGGTGGAGCGTCTTGCTGAAACCACATCCTATTTCGAATTCTTCCAGGGAGATTTACCAATAATTGTGGCAGACACTTTTCCAAAAAAATGAAGATAACTAGCTCCAGTCAATGTACCATCAAAGAAATGTGGCCCCATTACCTGTTCACCAATAATTCCTCCCCAAACGTTTATAGACCATCTGTGTTGGTTATCAACTTGCATAAAGAAGTGAGGATTTTCCGAAGCATAATAATGGAAATTGTGTCTATTAACAAATCCATTTATATGAAAAGTTGCCTCATCAGTGAATAAAACATTATTGACGAAGTTGACATCAACTTGCATTTTACCTCTGGCCCAATTACAAAATTGTAGGCGCTTTTGAAAATCGTCATCAGATAATTTCTGGTGCATTTGAATATGATATGCATGCAACTTATTTGTTTTTAAGATTCGAGCCACAGACCGTCTACTTATTCCTACTAATGAGGTCACTTTTCTTTGACTAACATGGCTCCTTTGTACATGACAATTTATACCAAACTGAGGTTTTATTGCTTGTCGAATAACGAAAACGGCAAAAAAATTTACAAAAAAAACATTACAGTAAAGGACTGGTTAAATACTATTTACTCATTTCAATGGAAATGGTCCCACTAAATGGCCTCATTTCAAAATTGCATAAAGACGTGTGTCAATCAAAATGGGCAACACATCGAACACCTATTATAAATTTTTCTAATGAATTATTTGAGGGAACCTCTTTTTTTAAGTTTATTCTTGAATTTGACACTTATTTATTTATAAAACGAAAATGGTTGCAATTAGCCATAGGGAAGTACTTACAAAAAATGTTCGTTTTTCATTTCTACATCACGTCGTCGAAAAATATACAGGGTGTTTCATTTGAAAAAATTGAGAAAATTCTATTTAAAAAGTTCTTAATTGAATACTAATTTTTGGTCACCCTGTACATTTTTAGGAAATGAAAATGATTGAAAAACATTATAATTAGATGTCTCGTATCTGGTATTCACATAAGTTTTTCTTAAAACCCATAATTGTGACTGTGGTGATTTTTTTAATATCCATCTGCAGATGACATTATTTCAACAAAAAAAATTCATTACATCAAAGTGGTTAGGAGATAGCCAATAATAATATAGGAATGAATAGAGCCTAGAAAGAGGCTTCGAAAAATGTACTGATATACATAGCATTCCATTTTTAAAAAAAAGGCACTTGGTCCTGTAATTTCGTCTTGGCTCGCCCTGTATGTTCGAAAATAATTTTCCGTTATAGACTTTTTTATCTAGTTTATTTGCAATTTTTTAAAAAATTTCTAGCTATCGTAGAACTTGAGATTGAGGTCCGAAGCACTATTGCCCCACCCTGTATATTAGATCTAAATGGTATTTAGGATGTATAATTTGTTTTCGTTTTTTAATATTACTAATAGAAACATTCAAACAGCGATTTATAGATTTAAGTTGGATACTTGGTGTAAGCGCACTCTTAAAACGTGTTTAAATTTCTTGGCATCTGTCAACGTTCGTAATTTCATATTTACATTGTTCCCTATTTAAAAAAATTCGGATAAAGATAACCATTAAAGAACATCTAATTTTTGACATTGTATACACTTGCGAAAATAATATATTATAATCTCCGTTCGCATGTACATACGTATCTCAGCAGCATCTGTGTTTGACTGATCGCTGAAGTGGAAACCTGTTGATATGCGAAATTCTTGGCACTATTTGCGTACAGTAGGCTGCATTACAACGGGCCTACTGTAATGATAACTATTCACAAACAGTAATAAATTCTAAGTCATACCTAAAAGTACTAAGTCGGAAATTCTCTCACACTTTATTTAACTAAAATAAATACTAAATAAAATAGCAGATTATAGACTAATACACTTCTTGGTGATTTTATTAATTTGTATCATACGATGAACTTCGTATGAAGTGCTTAAGCTTTATTGCAATTGACCAGTTAGTAAAGGATTTTTATCTAAGGAGAGGAAATCTTTATTGGGGTAGTAGCGAATACCATTCGTAGACCGGTTTCTGGTCAATGTCAACAATAAGGATTTCAGTATAAGTCTCTGTGATAGTAGAGTACTAACAAGTTATAACATAACAGTCAATCGCAGTAGATAAATTGAAAAATTGCTCCTACACAGCAAACTTTACTAATAAAGGTATATAATAAAATACCAAGATATTCCAATAGAGAGGCCGAGATATGTTTAGAAATAGTAATAAATACGAAAAGTTATACTTAAAGGTACAAAGTCGTAATAAATCATCTTACTTTATTTGATTAAAAATTAAATAAAGTAGTAGACTATAGACATTGTAACGAAATTTCAAGCCACTTCATTCCAGTTTGTCGTTTTCCGTGATAAATTAAGTTTCTGCCAGTCTAGTCCAGATGGCGCTCCTGATTTCTACTGAAACCCTCAGTTTTGGAGATTTTTGCACTTGCAAAAATGCCTAAATATCTATCTGTCCTTATTGCTCATACTGTACTCTCAAATTTTTGTCTCTTTCCAAACTATATTCGAGTTTAGGTAAAACACTATGGTGTTACTTCCTTCTTACTAGTGTATCGTTTTGCAGTTACCACCTGTAGTTCAGCGGTCTGGTAAAATTTATATGTTTTCTGGTGTTATCGTGTAATTTTATGATCATCATTATTTAAAAAGTTGCTATAATGATTTAACATACCTTGGAGGTAATTTTCACAATAATATTGTATCGTATCTATCTTAATTTACGCCTTGGGCGAATTTGTTTTTCGGTGATCAGTTGACGTTGGTTGTTCTTTAGAACGGCCAACATTAATATCGATTAGTATCGATATATCGTGCCTTGTTGGCAAATTATCTAATATACCTCTGATATGCTAATTAAAATTAACTTTCGATTATTGTAAATCTTAGATTTGCCCGGCAATGGATGTCGCCATTTTGTATCGTTGTTATTTGTTTTCTGTCTTTATCTGTTGATATTTTAGGACACTTGGTTATGTTGGTAACTGTGTGAAGATTGGTGACTGGTGATGTCCAAAGATTGGCACCTCTTTTGAGAAAACATTTTTGTTTCTAACTTTTCTGAGAATTACCTAACGTGGTGCTTTTGTTTTGTGATGGATCATTTATCCAAAAGCATATATTTACCAACCAGACCTCTTTAGCGTAAGGTTTTTCTAAATTTAAAATATCGAGAGTGCTTACTTGAACGCTTTCTTAGTATTTAGTTCCAAACCATGCTCTAGTAGAGTCTTGCCTAGTTTTCTGGCAAAGATACCTGTCTAGTTATCTGGCAATCGATTAACTTTTAATTATCAGCAGTGAACATATAGTCAAGCTATATATTTTTATTTAACTCTATCTGAAATTCATTATTACCTCTCTACGAGGAACTAATAAATAATTTAACTTAACGCTTCCTGTAATTTGACAATTATCATATTGTTTTATATTTAACAAACATTTATTTACATTATTTTCTATTTGTCTGTCTGTTTAGAGACATTGTAAATTCTGTTTTCCTGAGGATTAACTTCTTTAAGTAAAAAATATCTTAACATATAGTGAATATCTATTTCACTTTGATTATTGTCATAGCTATACCTAGTTTATTTGTTGGACTAGTATTTTTTTATTTAACGTAACTTTTATTGATACGTAAGTTAGCTGAAGACTTCAACATCCTAAGGTATTGTGGGATACAACTCCTACATAGTTTGGTTAGTTTGTAATTTACTCTGTAAATTTCATATTCTCTCTACGTAGCTGGACGATTTAAACGTCACAGCTTTCTACGTTGTTTTGCCTACAGTACTGATCTTATAAAACTCTCCCCTTTTTACGTAAATACATGGACCAAAAGAAGAGGATATAACTGATGGATCGAACTAAACGTGGTATACTGGGTGGAGCAGGAAACCGATATTTTATTCAACTGGCATTTCGTCTCAAAGGTAACTGCAGTACTGACAATGGTGAATCAAACTGACACCGAACCCATTCAGAGCTTAGCCATTGGTGAATTCCTCGAAGGACTGATACATTTGAAGTTACGTAAGATCATCGTCCCCAGTGAAATTTTATATTTGGTCAGAAGCATATTGTAAGAGATCAGTCATTTTTCTAAAAATGCCACATCATTTTTTGTTAGTTCTGTTGGTCTTCAACCTCTTCACTGTATTTTTTTAACTAAAAGAGGCCACCTGAGGCTGTGTAAATTTTGTAAATATTTATACCACTTTATTATAATTTTTATATAATATCTTTTGATTTGACTTCCTTCTCAAATTGAATTCAAGAATTTACGCTATCTTTATGTATTAAAGTTAACTTTTAATTATTTGGTACTTGCAAAGGTCCTGGCGCCCAGCCTAGATTTTGGTGAGAACTCAGTTCAATATAAGCCCTTATTCACTACATGCTAATTGAGCTACCTGTCAGATAATTGTTCCATGTCAGCAGTTGCAACTTACAAGGTGAGGGTCAGACGATTAAGTCTCCGATTTGAACGAGACTTCGTGAGCTTGCAGTCCTTGATACAAATAACTATTTTTCCAAATAATAGGGCGCACTTCTCAAGCGTTTTCGAAAAATAAGCCTCTAAAAATTCAGTGTTTAGCTTATAACGCGTTGGAATAAACATTCGGTAACACTAGATCGCTGGATCGGTTCCCGGCATTTTATTTTTTTTGCTCTACTGTTTAATCATTTTTAATACTTCATGCGTATAGATATACCAACATAGAAATAAATAAAAATTATTACTTGTAAACGACATGGACGAATATTTATTATTACTTTATACTTTTCAATACATTATCTGACGTACTTCGCTGCTCTACACAAGAGCAGAATTGTCATTTTGACCCCCAAAACTACGGCGGTGCTCACGGTACGGATATCTCGGGCGCCAGTTTCTGTTTAGAGTGCAGAAACACCACTTTACTCTATCGGAGGGACGATAGAGGCCGGGCAACTACAGTGAAGAAACGGATAAGCCAGGGGTCGAGAAAAAGGTAACTTACACACTACAGTTAATGAAACGACTCTTATTCAATATATTTACATTTATTCTACACACTAATTATTATTTACACTATATATACACCTTAGTAACTATCCTACGGCTAACGGTTCTTACATTACTAAGTTATTTACAACTTATACTACAAGCGGTCTTAATTACAAGCGAGCGGGGACAGTAAGCGGGCGGACAAGCGGTGCGACACGGTAATACGGTGATTAAGCAGTGAAAACGGTGACCTGCAGTAATGGATCGGCCATAAGAAGACGACGGACGGATACCAGGAGGGGAAGCAAGCGTTAATACAAGCACACTATGACTTACTATGGCTTTTATTTACCAAACCTTAATACCTACTTCCGTATCCTGGGCTGCTTCCTCTCTGGAGCGGTCGTTGTCGGCACGTCTGGTCGGTACTGGCGGCAGCAACGTACTCTCCTGGATGCTTATGCTGGTTGGCGTGGTTCTTCAGTCAGCAGCTGAACGGCAACCAACTTATTTGAAAAATCCTCAGGCTACTAAACTCTGCCAAAGGCAGAAGTAGGAGGGCGCGGTAGTCATGCGCGAAATATTGCAACTACGTCACCTTTTACCGATTTAGAAAAATTCGCAATTACATTTGTATACCTATGTACCTCTATACTCACAAGATTACTTACTGTGCTGGTCGGCATAGTTCTTCGGTTGGCGGTCAGACGGGAACTAACTTGTCTGAAAAATCCTCATGCTACTAAACACTGCCAAAAGCAGAAGTAGGATGGGACGCGATAGTCATGCGCGGAATATTGCAACTACGTCACCAATTCCGCATTAAATTTAAATACCTATATACCTTTATACTCACGAGTTTACTTACTGTCCTAGTCGGCGTGGTGCTTCGGTTGGCGGTCAGACGGGAACTGATTTGATTGTTTCCAGTCTCGGAGACCTTTACGGTAGGACGGGCACAGGAGTGCCGGGGGTAATATGCGCGCTTCATGTTTCGCGATTCACGTACTGCCCGCAACTTGGCATATTTGGAATGTTTACACAAACAGATCAATACTACCTATCTATAATTAACAATTAAACTATTATTAATGAGCAACTGACAATACCACTATTAAGGGCGCAGTACTACAATGTTTAAAATATCTTTTGAAACAGACAAATAGCACCTAGTTACCTAACTTAATTCTATAAAATAATCACTTCGTTACAATTATTTGAATATATTGCATATTTTTAAATTAGTTGGGGTGAGGTCAGCAGAAAGGAAAAAACCAAGTTTCAATTAGTCCACGATTCGTGTATTTTGACCCATCCTCAGGACTATTTAAATTAGGTTTTCCTTGTGAAGGTACATATTTTCTAAATACTTAAACAAACATGAATAAACATAATCTAACTAGTCAATGGTGTTTGCTCGTACTGTTCTGGATATTATTTGGACAAATAGTTATTGTATAGATGACTGCAAGCTCACGAAGTTACGTTCGAATCGGAGACTTGAACGTCTGACCCTTTCCAGATTACTATTATGGCTCAGTGAAAATAAATAAGTTAGAACACAGAATTTCACAAGTTTGTTAGCAACAGTTTATAAAAGCACAATTTTTATGTTACACAATTTGTGCAAAACCTTTAAACAGTTGCTTAAAACTAATTGTAAATAGAATGGTAATAATTGCAATGTACAAGTATAATGCATAATTAAAATGTATAAAACTGTATAACGCTTTACTTTTTAAATATTACAATTGTTAAAAAAATCTCGGCAGTTGAATAAATTAAATACCTAATCTACCGTTTGTTTCCATTTTTTAAAATTATTAGAAACGGCAATAGCTGTATTCAAGAGTACGATTCTGCTTCCCATTCAAGTTTTAAAAGCAGCGCGACACTACTGTCGATATTTCCAACATATTTAATTTCCAGTAACTGAATCAGACGCAATAATTTCCAAGTTTAAATAACAATTAAGCACTACATTCGAATTTAATCCCTCTATGCAGCAAATTTCGACCAGAAAACAATGTAAATTAAAATCAAATTAAGTTGAATTAAATACGGAATTCTAGAGGATTTCAAGTATTTTGTATTCATTAACAGCCTGTCAGATTTAATTTTTATTTGCTAAATCGAAAGCCATCTGTGGTCTATTTGAAATGCAAATGTAAACGAGGGTTATTTAAATTTGATTTGGGCTTAATTTCTATTAATGTTTTATTATAAACTGCCAAAAGATGAAAGCTTTTAGGTAAATTTGGAGTGTTCGCATTTAGATTTCGCCTTCCCTTATGAAATTTAGCTTTTTTTTCTGAAAGAAGGGATGCGCATTTTTACTAAGTAAAATTTTTACACAACTAGTCTGCTACATATTTTTATAAATTTTTTAACATTTTCATTTTATATTAGATTTTACTTGGAACGAAGTTTTAAGTTTTCAGAATAATCTTTATAGGCGAGCAAGTTGCGCTCATATTTCGGACTTGACCGACTAATCGCGTTCAGCAGATCAATTTAAATTTTAATAGTATGCATCAAACGGAAGACGATTATGAATTTTTTATTTATTTTCTAAACCGGGAAACTTCCTCTATAAAGATGGCCCGCGAGAAATATTGTAATGCTTTCGATTTTATATATTTAAACTACTCGCAAAGTTCAAATTCATCTATATTCTTTCAGAGGCATGTTCGAGATGTTATCTGGTGTAAAATTAATCAATGTATTATCACTATAATCGATTTTCTAAAACGAAAAACTACGTTAAAATACCATGTTTCATCTTTGTAATTGGAAATAAGCCATAACGAAGTGATGTTTTCGTTAATAGATTCCTATTGTAATCAGACCTAAGTGGGTTTTTCCTTCACTTTGGTACACCCTGTATACGATAACCTGTATCAACGTTTATTTTAAAAGTTAAAGTTATTTTGCTGGTCCAGTATTTGAAATAACAATTATTTCTCAAACATAATTGTTTCAAACCGATTTCTTTTCAGGGTAATCTTAGTTAATTTTATTATCTTAATGATAAATCGATTATTATGTTTCTACTTAACCAAATAAGAGGGAAGTAGCTGAATTTGATTTTGTTTCATTTCAAACCAAGTTGAAATCATTTATTAACGGTAAAGAAATATATTTCTATTTGTTTAAATAATTTACCGGATAAGTTATACCAGTTGATTTATTTTAAATATTAGTAGAAGGCCGTTTTAAATTATTTATTTTCGGAAATTGTTTTAAAATTATGTGAAAGCGATTCCCAGCTTCAAAATATTTTATAAACATTTGTTTATATGAATTAACGCAGGGAATTTGTTTAAAGTGCGATGTGTCAAGCTCGCTTAAATAACGTTTGCCGCGGACAGTAGCTGAAATTTCGCGCGTCGCGTTGCGCAGATTCCACATCACTGTTCTCGTCATTTTGGGTATAAATCTAAATGCGCTGATGAAAACAGAGAATTCTCAAGTCAGTGCTCAAGTTGACAGCAGGGGTATGCGACTTGGTTTACGGATCTCGCAACACCATCAGAGATGAGCGCGTTTCCATTAGCATTACATAAATTTCTTAATAGACAATAAAATAGTTGAAATTAGATCACAATGTCAACTTTCAACAATAAAGGGTGTTATTTTTAAAACAATTGTGACGAACATTACAAAATTATAATTATTCCCACTAAATAAATTTTGTAATTTTTTTCGTGCTGCTCTGGAACTCTAAATCGGGAGGCAGAACCAATCAGAGACTAGGTGTCTAGTCATGTGATAATGATGTGAGACAACCAATCACAAAATTCTATTAAGAAGCCATTTTAAAGCAGCTGTTATGACTGTACTTAATGTGATGATGTAAAATTTTAATTTTATGTATCGATGTTTGTTTATTATGCTAAATAAGTGTTTATTATTATATCTGTAAGTAAAAATGTTTTTTGTGGTACTTGATGTCTTATGTATGTAATATAAAAGTTCTAAATTCTACAAAACCTTCAGTTCGGCCGTTAGATTCTAGATCTAATAAATAAGATCTTGATTAATTTTTGAAAATACGAATATTAAAGTACACTTAGTCCATAGAATTAAATAATTTCCATATTTATGTAAGGCGACTTCTAATCGAAATTGTCTTATATATTTTAGGCCATGAAGCCCTTTTGATGCCAGTGCCGGCAGTGAGTTTTTCAAGATTCTATCAGGATGTCTTTTATCTGTATTTATTGGGTTGTAATTTGTAATATAATTTTGTATGTGAAACTGATATTTTTTTTAAACGAGGAAACCATATATTTACATATTATGCAATAGATATAATATTTTATTTAGTTTAATTTACGTTAGATAGGTAATTTTAATGTCGTTCTAAAATCCATCGTAGTTCCAGTGTTGTTAATATTTTGAAATCAATATTATATAAAAACTCGATGGGTAAAAGATGAACTCGGCTACAACAATTGCATTATTTTTTATTTTTTGACGATTAAATTGAATAAATACTGTCAATTAATTTATCGATTAAAATGGTAAAGTAGCTGATAGTATGTTTATTATGTTACCTCTGTGTTAGTTGCAGTTACGTTCACCGAAATTAGTCGAACAATTATTATTATTTCAATTTTTGTATTATTGTACAGCAAATTAACAGAGATTTGTGTGTATTTCATTTAACACACTGATTTGATTAAGACATATACTGATTTTCTGTAACGTGGTAATTTTCTAGCACTATTTTTAAATTAAAAAAGCCATCTTTATAACAACTAGGTATAATAAAAATGCCCTTCCTGTAAAAATTCATATTATTCCAATACAGTCTGTCAAGGCGATATGAAGAATACATTCAATCATTTCCTTAAGGCTCCTGTCATTGCAAGCATGGAAAAATGCTTCCACATAAGTCTTGCTAAACAGCGTTCGAGTTTCCATGTTTGTGAGGATCATTTCATGATTTCTGATGAACCCACTCGCATGAGTCGCGCTTAGCTTATTCTGTTAGACCTCAAGAAAAGTAGTATTAGTAACTAACATAGTTACCCCTGAAAATTCTTATGCTGAAAATAATTCTGTTGTATTTCAGCCACGTGTACTAATTCCAGTTAATGATCATTCATCTGCATTATCTGAAAATGGAGTATTTGGACTTTACCGAGTGGTATTTATAGAATATCTACATATTTAATGTTGTGGTACTTGCCTTTAAAACAAATAATATTCTTTTGGTTAGTTTGATTAATTTGAACTAGTTTATTAACATACTGTAGTTCAAACAATTTGTGATCTAGATGTAACAGTGTTAATTACGATGCAATTGTTAAAATGTGATTTGGCAATAAATATTAAATAAATAGTTATATATTTTCTTGTCTACTCTTATTTTAGAATCATGTAATACAATATTTAAAAGATGAAAACGCATTTCTTTAAATTGTTTTGCCTTTTAAATTTTAAGGACCGATTTTCCATTGTTAAATTTAATTGGTAGATAAAGTTCATAGTAAATAATTAACGTATTAATAATTGTTTTCACGGAATTTATATCAAATAAATGTGACATGAAATGGAAAAGCCAGCCCTTGTAAATAAATAAATATTTTACTATTTACATGTGACATTTAGTTCCCCTTTCCCACCGCTTGCCGCCAAACACGGCCGGGCCGTGCACGGCCGACTCTAGAGTAGGCCACGAACTAGGGAAAGTGGCAACAATGCACGTAGTGTGCCTAGTTCCATTAAATTACAGAGTGTGTATGGCTACTTTTGGTCGGCTCTTGTTTAATTGCTGGAAATACATATTTTTATTTTGTAATAATAGTGTAAGTGTCTTGCTAATTGAAGTGCATTTAGTTTAGATTGTGTGGTATCAATTATAGAGTGTTGCGATAGTTTTAATCGAGTTTATACTCTGTTTAACAGTGCGTCAAACCCACCTAACCTAAAATATGCCCCGGCATTGGTTGTACCCGGCTGTAAAACAAATTATATTTCTACTACGAAAACAGAAGGTGCAAAGACCACATTTAGTTTCCCTAAGAACGATGAATTAAGAGAAAAATGGCTTAGAGCTATTCCCAGAAAGGATTGAATACCATCAAAACATGCTGTTGTATGCGAAATACATTTTAATCCTGGTGAGATTATTAAATTTGATAAATATCTTTTACCAGATGGAACATTTAAAATGATTCCTTATAAACCAAAATTAAAAGAAAATACTGTCCCTTCAATTTTTCCAAATTTGCCTCCTTACTTATCTAAAAAGACACCTGTCCTTCGACAAGATCCGCAAAGTAGGCGCGAAAATCAAATTCGTGAACATGAAATTTTAATCCAAAACTTTGAAAAGTCAGATATTATTGAAAATTATGAGGAATTTAATAACTCTTTTTCAAAAAAATTGAATATCTCAGATAGCTGGAATGTAAGAACTTTGACGTCTAAAGTTGTATTTTATACGTTAAATTTTGATTCTGATATTGTTAGTATTGAAAATCAAATGTCAATTAATACTGACCTAACTGTACAAATATTTGTAAAGGGTAATGAATTACCTTTTAAGGAATTGAAATGGATATTAAATTTTGACATGAAACTTAACAGATGGTCACAAGTGCAAAATTTATTAGACCGATTTAAATTTACTTGTTATTATGACAGTTCTGAAAAATAATCGGGCGCTTGAGCAAAGTAGATTAAAAACTCGGTTACAAACTACTGAAAAAGATGTCAATAAAATAAAAAAACGAAAATTAGATACTTTCAAAACAGCAAAGTAGAAACTTATGTATTAATTCCATATATGTATTTTATTCATATCATATCCAAAGTAAATCTTTGTTTATTTTTTTAAACTTACAGCCATGTCCTGTTTTTTTTTTAATTTAGTCATTCCCGAATCATCCCAAATTCCCTTTTCTCTTTATTCTTCCCGTCCCGGCAAAATTACATTTCCTAATTTAATATTGTGGGATGTCCAGTATTATTTTATTACCCTCTTTTAAAATATAATAATATTGATATTTCATATTATTAAAAAGGATTATGTAACTCTGCGCCTTCTCGTTGGTTTTGCTGAACAATTAAACATCATTTTTTTCTGTACAAAATCAAGCATAATTCTGTACACAATATCGTGATATTTAATTGACCGAGCAGAGATTTAAACTTCGATTGAAACCTCAATTGATTAAACACATGAATGATTTATAATAATCTCTATCCTAGCTAAATAAACGTATCATATAGATTTATGAATCAAAACGCATTATAAATAAATAAAATACAATTCAAACTGGGCCTATCTTTAGAGACGGTCGGCGGCCATGCCAATGCTAATGCGACAGTTGGTTTCTGTGATGTCGTCGGACTACATCTTTCCCTTCTATGCGGTGTTGCCACCTATTACTTCGCGGCCTTGTCTAGAGACGGCCGTGCACCAAATATGGCGCCAAACGTCACAGCTGCTTCCATCCTCCACTATCGATTTAGCTTTCTTTCTTTTTATCTGTTCTGTGGTTGACGGCACGCAGCTCCCGATCGCATATAAGCATCCTTTACAGTCATACGGAAATGGCAGTATTTCAATAAATTTCAATGGCCGTTACAAATTTTCTTGGCGTACTCTTATTTTAGAATCATGATATCATTTTTAAAAGGGAATTCGGCACCGTTAAAATAAATAAGCCTTTATAAAGTTTAAGGACCGATTTTCCAACTGTTAAATTTAATTGGTAAGGATAAAGTTCTTACTAACTAATTAACGTATTAATACTTGTTTTCACGAATTTGTATCAAATAAATATTACGATTGAAACTGGACCTACCGCTGCCAGGCGTTGTAAATAATATCTATCTCTAACTATTTACATTGTGACAATTAGTTCCCAAATGATTAATACCGCTTTAACACGCAAGTAACTGGCGCCAAACTTGAGGCTATCTTCCAACGTCCACTGAATTGCGATTTAGCTTTCTTTCTTTTATGCTGTTCTGATGGTTGACGGCATACTGCCTCCCGATCTCTAGTGTGCTCCACAACCAGGTAGTGGTAAGAATTACTTTGACCGTTTTTATTTGGATTGCCATTTATCGATTGTGTCCGAATTTTCTGCTGTATTATTTTGTCCGTCTATTACCTACGAAGTGCCTGCCTTTCCGATAGGCCAGAGATATTCAGGATATTTTGCGATTCGGTTATAAAAGTGGGTTATCTGTTCAACAACAAACACCTGGAATATTCGGTTGTCATTTTTATTTTGTTAAAGATAGAACTTTAAGCTTCGATCTGTAGAAGGTGCCCCATCTCAGTCGTAGTTGAATTAGTACCAGTGAAATCTTTAAGCCTCGATCTCTGGAAAGGATTTCATCAGGAACACGCGACGTGGCACAAGTGAGGTTTTTAAGCCTAGATCTGTGGAAACAATCTCACTAGGTGCTCTGGGAGGTAATGCATGATCCGTTTTGTCCGACACCCGTGTTCACTAAAAAACTAAGTTTTACAGAAATTAAGCTTGAAGCTGATTTGATAACCTATTACTCTAATCTATCACTAGCTAACGAAAGTTAACCTCGAATATCTCCAGTCACTCACGCATATTTCTTTTTGGTTTAGAAGTTTGAGGGACAGTTTACAATTAAAACCCGAGTTAGTAAAACTAAACTTTTGTGCTATATAGTTAGACGAGTACCAAGAATATTCGGTTATCATTTCTATTTATTGTTACTTAAATATAGGACTTTTATGCCTCGATCTGTGGAAAGAGTCCCATCTCAGTCGTAGCTAAAGTAGTACCGATGAAATTATTACGCCTCGATCTGTGGAAGGGATTTCATCAGGTGCACGGGAAGTGGCTCAAGTGAACCTTTTATGCCTCGATCTGTGGATGGAATCTCACTAAGTGCCCCGGACTGTAATGTACAAACCATTTCGTCTACCACACGTAGTCAAGAAACCCTAATAAGGAATATTAGGAGCTGATTTAAAGATATAGCACACTAGTGATTTGAGAGTCATAGATACGTCTGTACCTGGCCTGACATCCTGACTTGTGCCAGGCTTGTACTACGTAACCAATTACCACTGAACATACCTGCTGCACCGACCACCTGTCGTAAAACCGCCTAAAGCATTTAGTGACTATAGAGTCATTAACCGCTTGCCGTAAATACCTGTAGTAGTTGTTTCCGTAACTCAGCTGTGCTTGAAATAACTGATCATCGCTTTTGCATTATCATAACCTCTTGCTTGGTTCCTTGGTTGCTTACTTGTAATATAGGCTTCATCTACGTTGCATTATAACATAACTGTTGTGTATTTATTTTTTTTATATTTTTTTGTAAAGCAGTCTTAAATGAAATAGGTTAAGTGAAGTTGTCCACTGCTACGCAACCGACCACCACACACAGACCTCTGGAGATATCGTTTCTTCACTAAGTTATACTAGTTTCTATCATACAGCTGATAGAATAAAGTTGTATTCCTACACTTTAAAACAGGAACTGACGTTCGAGACCTCACCGTAATAAAAAGTTCAAAGTACTGCTGCTGTAATGAAGGGTGTCAAAGTGACCAAATACCATTTTGCCAAAGCAACGAATTCAAAAATATAGAAAAATGAAGATGACAATCAAACATGGTACTTGACGAACCTGTACTTACCAAACTTCAATAAAATGTTTCATTTATTTCAAGATATAAAAAAAATAAATAAAAAAAAGTAACCCCCAACGATTTGTATTTCTGAAACGGTTGAGTTTTCGACATAAGTTTATTAAGAAAACCACATATTATTTTCACATTTTCTACTGACTCAAATTTTCGAAGGTACAATTCGGATCATCCTGTATTTTATAAGCAATAGCCAGTCGAACACGGATTTAATTTAACTATATATGTATATATTATAAATAATAGAGAATAAATACAAGCTTTCAATTCAACGTGATAATGGCCTTCCTGTCATTTTATTCAGAGTATTTTTATAAATTCGGTCACACGTTAATTGAATACGAGTCATTAACTCAAGTGACCGTAGGCGTTTTATGGACATGTTTTTCTAAATACCTCCAAAAGCATAATCTGATGGAGTTAGGCCGGTGTGATGGCTTCATATTTATCAGCACAAATATCATTATATTTATTTTATCTTATACTAAAAAGTATACTATTTTGAAATTTTTTTTATTGTACCATGAATAAAAATTGTATTGAACAAAAAAAAATTAAAAAAGAGAATAAAAAATTGTATTATGTAATATATATTATTTAGTTTTTATTATTTTTGGCGGTCCTGGTCGATCGATATTATCATCGATATCATCTTCATCCTCATCGTGGAACCCGTCTCTATCACTGAGAGCCTGGAACTCTGCAGATAAATTTTCATCGTCGCTTTCACTCTCGATGGGAACATTTTGTGTATTTTCGCATGATTTGCCATTACAGAATCGATATATCAGCGCTTTCCTACGGCTAAATGCTTTACTACATCCTCTTTTAAAGCTGCAGAAAATTAGATTTAATAACTTGTTAGGTGCTGTTAGGACATTCTCATTGAATAGAAGAGAAATGATGAAAGACGAAGGTGCGTTTATACCTGCTCTCGAATATATTTATTCCAAAACACGATAACATATCGATGAAATTTGAATTGAAATGTTCATACTAATATACGCTAGTACTATAATATTGATAAATTCAATTGTTAAATATAATTATTAATAGTATAGTATATTATAGTATGATAATACACAAAATATTTGATTTGATTATTTGCAAAATTTACTAACAAAAAAAAGAGTGGAATGAAAAATAATATTAACTGAAAATTTTTTGCTAATTATTATTTACTAACTTTTACAAATCTTATCACAGATAAGTATAACATATATCTTTTTAAACAATTATTTTCCTGGCTATTAGCCAAAACGCTGAAATTTGGATTACAAAAAAGATAATATGCACATTATGTTCAGTACAACTGACTCAATAATGTTATTTTTAATTTCAACTATTCTGTCTAGTAAAACCAAAAATAAATAAAACACAAGGTACTCACCAGTTGACACTCACTTTAAAAAAGTTTAAAATATCTACCGACACGTGTTTCTGCTTGCATTGCTTCGTCAGGGTAGCCAGCACATTTAAAGAATCCAAATTAAGAAAACTTGTAAACCTTAATGTAATAAATATTAATGGCTTCAGAGAACAGAATAATTGAAATTATATAGTGGAAATACCCCTTAGGATCGAATAAAATAATTTAACCAAGAAGAGGAACTTAATTTGTTTTTAACAAATTTTTTTTTATGTTTTTTGGAGTAAAAATTTCGTTAAATTGCATCTTTCCTCGACTGTATCTCAGTCCCTATTAAACTTACAAGAAAAGTATAAATACAAAAAAGTTGCGAAATTTTATCCTTTACAACTTTAATTTTTCTCATATAATGAACCGTTATCGAGTTATCCTGTAAAAACGTGTTTTTTGCACCTCTCATTCAAGATGGCAGCTCGCGCTCACCCCTCCCCCCAAGGTTGAAAACTTGTATTTTTCATCAGGGTCGCTACTCAAACAACTTATTTCAAAATCATTACTACTCCACCTCTTGTAAGGCACCGACCTTTTTTAATCACCACTGACTGGATTATACGGCCTAACAAAAAAATTTCTAAAAAATTAAACTTAAACAGAAAAATCCATATAGCATATATTTCAAATAACTGAGTATGCAGATACGAAAATCAAGAATTTCAATTTCCCTATTTTGCTGCTGGGACCCCTGCTGTATATTGTGTTATATCTCCTCCTAATATGTTACCCAACAATCCCAAAGCTGCTCGTATATTAAGAGCCGCATAAAAACTAAAAATACACCGAGGATACGCCGATATCCCAATACATAAAGATTTTCCAACAACTACACCCCCTAGTGCTCGACAGGGGTGAAATGAAATCTGAATCCCGCATAAGGGGATATTGCAACTTACTTTGCTTCTCTTCCAGAAGTCTCGATTTCTATTCAATATCCGTGATTTATTCCTATACTTATAGGTTTAAAATGTGATCGGAAATGTCAGCAAGTGTATCTAAATACCCCTTCAAAATTTGCTCAAATGTTGAGATCCGGGTTTTATGAATTTTGCCAGGACAAATATTTTACAAGAAACACGGTACTAAAATACAATTTATTTTCAGGTGCTGCCAACTCTGAATGCTTAGTTAAGACCTGTTAAATTAATAAACATATAAAACAACTAAACACAGGATTTATTTATGAATTCCTGTGCTGCTACTGAATATGACATGATTGCATCTACTGAATCCTGGCTAAACGAAACACAAATAGTTCAGAACTTTTTTGATACTTTACGTTTTGAAATTTTTAGAAGTAATCGAAACTATATTTCTACGAATAAAAAAAGGGGCGGAGGCGTAATCGTAGCAATAAATTCGTCATTAAAACCATGTCAAATTGATCTCAACTCCTATATATCATGTACCAAGAATTAATTCAAGATCTAACATGGCATTAGTTACCAACAACCCGTACTAATTTACTTACTACCTCACCTCTATATCAAATAATTCAAAATTATCATAATGTATGAAGAGATACTTGATATATTTTTTTGTTCTATTCAATCTATTAAAAAATTGTTTGTCCTATCTATATAACTTACCAGCTCTCGTAATGTTATTTACTCTTATATGTTTTACATTATTCTTTTAATCTTATTAATATTATTCAGGGATTTGTAATATATGTTTTACTTTCACTTTTAAATATTTTTTTTATAATTTAAATGTTTAAATGTAATGTATACTATTATTATATGTATATTTATTGTTCCACCGTTGAGTGGGGGAATTGGCGGGAGACGCGGCCTGTCGTGGAAATTAACCCTCAAGTAATCAAGAAAGTTTATTAATTTTAAATACGTGTTTTTGTTTACCTAATTTTCGGAACTTATTAATTACTAGTTTTTCTCATTAACAAATAAACTATAGTTTTCAAATAATCTAGTTTTAAAAATTACGTAGCTTGGGTCTAAGCATCCTAAAGCATCTAAACCTAGCAACCCCCGCTTTTTTTTTTTTTATGGTACTTTCACATATTAAGTCGCTAATAAATTTTAGTTTAATATCCTCCCATTATTCAGGTGTCACCAAAATTTCCCTGTGTAGGTCTAATACACCGCCAACTTTAATCTCTAACATGGATGATAACAATTTATGATTTATTCACCCACTCTCCGGATTTGCTCGCTTTAATTTTCCTTAAAGCCTACAATGCAGCAACGACTTGTTTAAGGGCAAAGAAGGTGAAAATTCAGGATATACATTAAGGAAAAGTTTCGTAGCTTATTTTCTCAGTCAGCCAGGAAAGTAGTCCGCGTTTCCCTCAATTATTGTTCCGTGTTGTGAAAATTTTAACGAGTATGACGACTTCTTCGTATTTTCAATTGTGCTCTTTAAGTTTTCAGCAGGGAGGCATCCAGGACACAGGCGCTGTCTCTACTCCTAACAGACAATAATTGATATTTATTCTGTAACATTAACTATGTGGTTCTTTGTGTTAATAACCGATTTTGACCACTGGAAATTAACGTTCGTATTCATTATTTATCATATTTATATCTAATTAATATGAAATATAAATAAGACATTCTATATTTAAACTTTGTTGAATAATAGTGGGTGTTTCTTTTATTATGTTGTAGCTCATATTTTTGGAGTTTTAAGTCTCAACCAGGCAGATAGATAGATATATTGATTTATCTTCCAAAGCACCGGTACAGAGAGTACAGTTGTCATGACATTCGTAAGAGAAGGATCGGATGATCCTGAACAAAATTATATTCTACTGATTAAAATTATTTAAAACTAAGTACACAAAACATTTACAATTAAAGTAAAAACAATAGTAAACAGTACACAAAACATTTAGATGTAAAATAAAAATAATAGTAAAAAGACATAAAAACTAATTGCAATTTAACTATTATATTTATATGTACTAGATACAAACACGAAATAATTAATTATTTAGATATTCATCAACAGAGTAAAAACTTTAGATTATCGATATCTTTATAAGATTTTGGCAATACATTGTATAACATGATACCATTGTATTCTGGACTTTTTTGAAGAGACTTAGGGTATGCTTAGGAATTTTCAAATCATCTGCGTGCCGGTTGAGTATTCATGAAAATTGTTGTTTCGCGTAAACTTTGGTAGGTGTTTTTTTTAATATACTACAGTAAAACAGCAGAAATGTACAGACATGGCAATGTTAAAATTTTAAGATCTTTAAAATATTGTCGACAGGATGTTCTATTAGAAATCTGTGCGATGTTTCGTACAGCTTTTTTTTTGTAGTTTAAATATACGTAAACTTAAACTCGAGGATCCCCAAAATAAAATACCGTAAGTAGTTCTAGAAACAAACTGATCATTATGGTAAGATAATACCACAGACTTACTAGTTAACTCTCTTAATCTATATATTGCGAAACTTACAGACGACAACCTACTACCACAAGAATAAGTAACAATCTTATTCTTGTGCTACTACATTGAGACTTTATGTGCGTATCCCAGTAAATTTAATAAAGACTGTTTTCCTGCTGTTTATAAATAGCTTGTTGTTAAAATAGCTTACAAATTTATTTGATGACTGGGTGATATTGATTAAATTTTGCACATCTTCATTACATATTCAACTATTATCATCAGCAAACATAATTAAGTTGTTATTCTCCAGTTGTAAGATGGGAAAATCATTTACATATAACAAAAATAGTAGTGGGCCAAGAACAGATCTTTAGGGCATTCCACATTCTAGTTTTAGCTTGTCTGATTTGATTTCGTCTGGCATTACTGCGTTACCGTCTTTGCTTTCACTGGCTGCTTGTGTTTGGCGCCAATCCTAGTTGCATGACGTCATAAGACTAAAATTCATTTTTTAAAATTGTTTTAACCCTTTTCCGGGTCCAGAAAAATCCGGAAAAAAATCTGTGAGCTCATATTTATAAGTACTATCGAATAAGCAAATAAAAAAACTATGTGGGAAATGCCCATTCCCTATGTCTAATAATGTAATAAGAACCAATGGCTAACAAATTTGCAATATTTTTTCGTTTCTTTCAACAGTATGCAACCAGTATAGTGCAGTTCCTTTTGTAACTTCCTATTTAAAGCTGGAGTAATAAGGTTGTTGTAGGATTTAAGAACATTTCTTACTTCAGTAACCATTTTTGGTCAGAAAATGAGTAACTCTTTGTCACCATTCATTGCCGATCTCTTCATGAACAGATTCGAAACAGAAAGAAAAATTCTAGTAATTCGCCAGGGTTTGGCTTAGGTATGTGGATGATATTTTTGCAGTTCCTTTTTTTGCAGATAATATGTCTTGATGAAATATTCCCATGTTCACCACTTAATAAGCCACAATTCTCCGGAAAAAAATTGAGATGGGAATAAACGAAATGAACTTTTATGAATACATTGTATCAAAAGATTTTCAAAAATTTCCTAGTGATTCTCAGTATTTCTGTTGCCAAAGAATTCATTGGCTACTATTTTAAATTTATTCCATGCGAGTTTCTCATTTACTTGGAGTATTTCATTAAATTGATGGTCCCTAACTTCGTATTTGAGGAACAACAAAAATCATTCTTCTTCTTTTTCGCTTCATTGTGTTTAGGAAATTTTGTTATAGACATTTAGGCCAGACATCTTTCTGTCTATTACTTGTACAAATTCTTTCATTAACCTTCATTTGAAGCGAAGTGTAGGCAGAATAATCATCTCGATATCCATCATTGACTCGTTTAGGATGTTTTTAGCTCCCAGATTGTGAGGTATGAGGTTATGTTATGAGAAATATTTAATGCGCCATTCTGATTCATCTGACATTGGCAGATTGTGCGTGCGGTGGCTTGCGAAAAAAGGTGTTTTAAATTTAAACAAGATAAAACTGAAATATATTTCAAAATATAAAATACACAATGATTTTAGTCAACAGAAAATGTTACTCTTCTTTCCCATGTCCTCATCTTTCTCTGCGTACCTATGCAAAATTATGCTATTTCTACAAAAGAAATGCCTGTTACGACCCTGTGACTAATCTGGAAATTGTTGAGCACCGTACAGTTTTATTCCCCTTTTGATGATGATGCGCTAAAGAGGAAATTATCAAATATGAAAATCCTGAGTTTTAAAATATGAATAAATCTTCTTACAAGGTGGATAAATATATGAACTTCATTCTTATTTACAGCAGAACTATTTGTCATGTTACGATATAGTTTATTGTCTGACCAGCGAAGGGTGATGATAAAAGCATGTGTACTTAAGATAAAAAAAAATTGAATTCTGTGAAACCATAGGCGGGATAGTAAAGAAAAAAAAAAAGGGCGAAGTCGACCTCTTAAATAAAAATGATTGTTAACGAAATATAATTTGACTGTCTCTTTTACGATTTCTAAAATATCTGATGTGGCCAGCACATAACTTTCTTATACCAGTATATATTATCCTGATCTAAAAAAATCATTCTATTTAATTCTTCATTTACCTCAATTAAATTTTACTAGTGTACCTTGAAATGTTTCATTACAATTTCTTAATAATTAAAAATTATCAGCATCCTTCGATAATGTCAATAACAATTCCTGTCATATATTTTAGTCCTGGAGTAGGTTGGAACCTTTGCTGCGAAGATAACACTGACATAGTTTTCCACGAAACACCAAAACACTATATGCTGCACTCTACGCGCGTTTCGCCAACCAAGTTGGCATCATCTGGAGATGTTTAAAACTAAACTTATGCTAAAATATACTCATTTATACTAAACTATTGTCACGGTTCCGAACCGCCTGACTCGGTGAACCTGACTAACCAATAAAGCGGGCTATTTGGGATAGGCCCTCTGTCACTATTCATACTATTTTTACACTTTATGATTTCCAAACTCTCAAATGCATCTAGCTGTCTAGTATTTGTTACATTCCTAATTAATCTTAAATTGCTAATATCTGTTTTATGGTTGTTCGCAAACGCATGTTGCGTTACACTAGACTTATCTGTTCTACCATATTTGAGATGGTCCATATGCTCTTTGAATCTAGCTTGATTTGATCGTCTAGTCTGTCCGACATATTTTTGATTACAGTCCTTACAGCTAATTTCGTAAATCCCCGACTTTTCGTTTGTTTCAATTTTGTCTTTTGGATTGCCTAACAGTTGTTGTAGTTTGTTTCCCGACGAATAAACTACTGTCATACCTACATCTTTAAACATCTTACCAATACCACGGGTGAATCGAAGATCGAATGGAATCGATACAAATTTCGGATTCTCTCTTTCATTTTGAAAGGTCGAGAAATTTCGAAGCGACTCTTTAAACTTTCGTTTCTTAATTATTTTATCAATTAAACTTACAGAATATCCATTACTCGCAGCTATATCCTTAATCAATGCCTTTTTCAAACCTTTCCTTATTGAGGGGGAAGCTTAATAGACGATGGACTGGAAAATTAAAACTCGCCATTTTGTGTTGAGCACAATGGTGAGAGACCTTAGGGATATATCTTAGAGTATTGGTATCTTTTCTGTATATGCCAAATTCTAACTTATTTTCAATAGTTAAAATAATAATTAATACATCTAAAAAAGGTAGTTGTTCAGAGTTTTCAATTTCATATCTAAATTTAACTGACGCGAAACGACTGTTTAATTTGGATACAAAGTTATCAATATCAGCTACTTTTGTATCGAACACTACAAAAATATCATCCACATACCTAAGGCAAACCCTGGGGAAATACTTGAATTCTTCTTTTGCTTCCGTCTCGAATCTGTTCATGAAGAGACCGGCAATGAATAGTGACAAAGAGTTACCCATTGCTGTTCCTTCATGTTGTTCGAAGAAATTATTGTTAAATCGAAAACAATTTTGTTCCATGCAAAGTTTAGTGAGTTTAAGATATTCTTTTACTACATCTTGACTGAGATTGTTTAATTCGAGTAGATCCTTAAGGTAGTCCAAGATCTGTGGTATCGGAACATTTGGAAATAATGAACAAACGTCAAAAGAGATCAAAATTTCACCTTCTTGCAACTGAATATTTTACACATTATTAATGAAATCGTTGGAATTAATCACAGAGAAACTAGGTGGTGCAATAGGTAAATTTTCGAACTATTCTGTTAACCATTTTGATAGGTGGTAAGTCGGTGATCCGATTGCTGAAACAATAGAACGTACCGACTTTTCTGGTTTATGTATCTTAGGCAAGCAGTACAATCTAGATACACTTGCAATTTCCTATTTAAAGCTGGAGTAATAAGGTTGTTGCAGGATTTAAATACATTTCTTACTTCAGTAACCATTTTTGGTCAGAAAAGTAGTAAAAGAATATCTTAAACTCACTAAACATTGCATGAAACAAAATTGTTTTCGATTCAACGATAATTTGTTCGAACAACATGAAGGAATAGCAATGGGTAACTCTTTGTCACTCATTGTTGGTCTCTTCATGAACAAATTCGAAACGGAAAGAAAAATTCTAGTATGTCACCAGGGTTTGGCTTAGGTATGTGGATGATATTTTTGCAGTGTTCGAACAAAAGTAGCTGATATTGATAACTTTGTATCCAAATACAGTCGTAAAAAAATCACTGATATTGACAACTTTGTTTCTAAATTAGACAGTCGTTTCGCGTCAGTGAAATTTACATACGAAATTGAAAACTCTGGACAACTACCATTTTTTTATGTAATTTGACATATACAGAAAAGATATCAGTACTTTAAGATTATACTCAACACAAAATGGCAAGTTTTAATTTTCTAGTTTATCGCCTATTATGCTTCCCTCTCAATAAAGAGAGGCTTAAAAAAGAAAAGGAATTGATTTAGGATAGCTGCGAGTAATAGATATTCTGTAAGTTTAATTGATTAAATAATCAGAAAACGTAAATTTAAAGAGACTTCGAAATACCTTATCCTATCAAAATTAAACAGAAAATCCAAAATTTGTATCGATTCATACGATTCTCAATTCACTCGCTATATTGGAAAGATTTTTAAAGATATAGGTATGACAGTGATTTATTCATCAGGAAATAAACTACAACTTTTAGGCAATCCAAAAGACAAAATTGAAACAAACCAAAAGTCAGAGATTTACGAAATTAGCTGTAAGGATTGCAATCAAAAATATGTTGGACAAATCATACGATCAATATAAACTAGATTCAAGGAACACACGGCTTATTTCAAATATGGCAGAATAGATGTCTAGTGTTGCCCAATACGCGTTAGATAACAACCATAAAAATTAATTAGGAATATAACAAATACTAGACAGCTGGATACATTTGAAAGTTTGGAAATTACAAAGTGACAGCGGGCCAATCTCATATAGCCCGCTTTATTGTTTAGCGACTCACAGTTCAACGAACCGTCACAACAGTTTTAGTATAAATAGAATACATTGTTAGCATAATTTTAGTTGTAATCATCTCAGATGACACCAACTTGGTTGACGAAACGCACGTTGAGTGGAGTATATAGCGTTTTGTGGAAAACCACGTTAGTGTTGTGATGTTCACTTTATTTTTTTAAATTATAATTTTAAGATATGAAAAAAGTTCAATAAAAAATTTGTTTAGAATAGTATTCGTACCTCTTTACTAAATTTCAGAATTTACTTTTTTGAAACTGCCCCATATTTTATTTTGAATTTTTAAAAATCATTTTTGCAAGTTGAGAGTACTCTGAAATCACAAATATCATTTCTAAAATAAATTAGTATTATGAATAACTTTTGTTCATAATGTCTTATTTTCAAAAAAAAACTAACTACTATTGAAAAAGGGGGCAGTTACAACAAAATAAATTTATATTACATACTTGGCCGAGTCTCATTTAAGCACTAAAACATTTTCAGTTTTAACTCCAATATTGCACAAAGCATTTACCATTATTTCCTTAACGGTCCGCGCATTGATTTGCAACACCCGTTTACTACATATTAACAGTGGAGGTACAGTCTGAATAGCTTTTAAAATACGCATAATAACATTAATTATTTTATGTCCCTTAACATCCAGGGCTTTGTCAACACAAATCCACACGTACTGATTTTTCGCGTTCTCCGTGATATTGTTATTATTTATTTTTATCCTCGCTCTATCTACACACTGCAACGTATGTAGATAAACTAAATAGCGAATAAACACAGTCTGGATCTCACTGCGCACGCACAGCTACTATCCTTTTTTCTATTTGAGCACAGAGAGGCCGGTTGGGAAGCTGGTCTGGAGCTCACGGAAATTGTCCGGCGTCTAATACTCGTAAGCTTGCTCCGTCACCGAAAACAGATAAGCATCAGCGTCCTCCGATTAATTAAAGTAGTCGTAAGGGTAATTTACTGTGGTTTATCTGGTAGTTCTTTAGATAAACTGAAGACGCTGTGCCAATGGTTTTTTCACCATGGGAAAATCTTAAATACTGAATAGAACAGGTAAATGGAAAGCTGTCAACAAAACAAATTTAAATTACCGCTTGAAAAATTGTCATTTCTGTGAGCATTAATAGAATTTCGTTATATCCAAATCGTTCTTTCATTATTTACTCTCCACCCTATCGTTTTCTGCCTGTCGAGATTTATTTTTCAGATTTAGTAGATCCGATATAAGATATAAGTCGTCGTATTTGTGAAGGAAATGTTTGACATAGATAGACATGGAAATGACATATCATCTCATATTAGAAACATTCTTCTTTTAAATCTAAGTGACAGTGATATGTATAATCGTGACGTAAATGGTTTCTAGAGAAAAAATATTAAAACTAATGGCCAAGTAAAAGTTAATCCATAAAACCTGCATAAAGAAAAATGTTTTGTTTTAATAGAGATCCATACATAGTGCGTAATAAGAGTATGTAACAAATTCATTTTCTCGGTAGTTACAAGGTTATTGAAAAATACCACGGACATGTCGATTTTTAATTTCAACTGCGCATCTTTTGGTACAGAAAATTTCGCAGTAATAGTTATCTGTCATAAAATACAAGGTGACTCAGAATCGATTTCACGTTAGATAACTTTTGAACCAATACGAGTTGGACGCGGGACTTTGAGCGGGGGAAAGCTGAAGATTCGTCAGTAGCCATAGAACAATGGACTCGTGTGCATCATGCGTTCATGCTAAAGGCATATTTTAAAGTCAACTGTAGCCACGCATAAATATTCTCCGTGTGAGTGACGCATCAAGTATTAATTTGGTAAAATGTGCATGACCAAGTTGAGATAGAGTGGTTTAGGTGTCAATATTAAACTCTGAGGATTATGACAGTCAATAAGACCACATGAAAATATCGACAAGGTAAGAGCCTGTTCGTAACGATCTGCGACGTTTAATTCGAAAAAAATGCGGCTGCTCTGAACCTTCATCCATCCAGTGTTCACCGTACTTTGAGGAGTGATTCAAGATTTTATCCGTGCAAAATTCTACGTGTTCAAACACTTCTCGAAGCACATTATGACGAAGAAATTATTGTTAAGCAATGATTGAACAGGGCAATTGAATAAGCCTAAAAGCAAGCATTAGTAATAATTGCGCAGCCTTAAGGTTACAGTATGGTTCACAATGCCAGGTGCTAGCATAATAGATCCATATTTTTTTAGGACAATCGCACGTTAACAGCGAACAATCCTCGATACTGTGCCATGCTTTTTGACTTCTTTCGAGGTGACATTTTAACAATTTTCTGGTTACAGTATTGAAACGTGGTTTTAAGAGGACTAGCCACACCTCACACGGCAAGCCACTATCAGAGAGCTGTTTCTGGATAGTCTTTTCAAGTTTGGTAATTTTCCCGGCCTCTGAGATCACTGGACCTTACCCCCTTAGGCGTTTCCTTATGGGTATCAAAAGAGTAAAGTTTACATCGATCCCCCAGCTAATTATTCAACAATTGAAAGAGCGTATACGTGTCGAAATCCACACCATTCCTGTAGAGATCTGCCAGCGAATAGTGCAGAATATGAAGGTCCAGTTGGAAGAGTGCTGCCATCAAGATGGAAGACATCTGGACGATATGATTTTTAAAAAATGAAATCCGCATATATACAATGCGATATAGAAAAATTAATCCCCCCTCCCTGTTTCTTGAGATAAATTACAGATGGCGAGATTAGATTCAACACTTCAATAGAGCCAACTTTATGTCAATAAAACTATTTCACTAAAACTGAAAATATTGATTCAATTTTTTTATCGCACAATATTCTATGTCATTGAAGAGATCTTTAAATGTATTATTGATCCCGAAAAAATATTTCGAAAATATTAAGCGGTTCCAATTTTAGGCTAAAAAACAAAATTTGCACATTTATTACTCTACTTCTTCTATATGCATGGATTGCGCCACCGAAATATCTTGAGCAATTTTTGACATGATATTTCCAATTTAAGTTGCGTCATTGGATATAAAAATTTCACTATGCAAATAAACGTTCCTTTCCAGTGAAGTCATTTTACGGGAGCTACCGAGGGTTTACAGAAACATAAAAAAAATATATCGTGACGTATAAAATGAGAACCCATAATATTTACTTCCTCACCCTTCAAAGTGAGGAAGTTATTCGTGAAAAAAATTTAGAAAATATTTATTGCATTTCTGGACGAATCTCGACGAATTATGACGATACACAAAATTTCAGACAGAAAAAATTTCCTGTCTATGTGTGTGCGTGTGTAGTTCGCGATAGCAGCTACAGTTTTTGAGATAAGGCTTTCAAATTTGGTACACACATTCTAGAGGTCAAGGAAGAAATTGAGTTCATTGATGATAAAAATCGGTCCCCTGGAACGGGGTCTACCGGGTCCCAACATTTCTCTTTGTAACTTTATAAAAAAAATTTACTCGTGATAAAAGATTACAACTCAGATCTGTTATACAAACCCATTATAAGATTGTATTCAAATGTTTTAAAAAAGCTATAAATTAAGATTTTGTAAACATTTTGGCAACACCATAAAATTTGAATTTTGATTGACACTTCTTAAAATTTGAAATGTCTAAAAAAATATATTAGTGACATTCCACCAATGTGACTTTTTTGAAATGTAAAAAATTACTTTTATTACAAACTCCACCACACATCGAGTTTTACCACGGTGATGAAGTTCTGATCCCCAAATAATTGGCAGAGGTTTTTTTAAAATTGTAAAAGTAGTCGATAGGCCTCATCAAGACGCTTCTAATGATATGTAATTCAATATGTATTGGTATTTGAAAATGTTGAGTTATTTTAATTTTACCGAATGAGAAATTACATGTTTCCTCTTTAAACTCTCGCACCGTGTATAAATCCAATTTCCTGTATAAAATTAAAATTTGCAGGATTATCAAGACCTTAAGGATCTAATTTCATCGGACAGTTCTCAGATTTTTCAATTACTCAAGAAACAAAAATTTTAAAATTCGGAGGCTTGAAATTCTACGTTTTTAAGCATAAAATTTGAATAGCTGAAAATTTTTGAAATATTTCTTCTGGGCCAACATTTAAAAACCGCTACAATGACATATCAGTCACTCAACATTATGCCGTAAAAAAAGGGTCAATATTTTGAGGCGTCCCTGGATTCAGAGTTTTGGTGAAATAGATTCGCCGACACACAGTGCAGCGATCTTATGGGGCGAATGGACAAAAATCAGAACTCCAAAAAAATCAGTAGTATCATATGATTTATTTACCATAAAATTGTCTGACATTAGTCTACCTTTACATCCACAAATATTTATTTTACAATGTAAGGTTAGTAAAAAAATAGTGCATGTAAACGTGCATGTATATAATACCATAAAATATAAATTATACTTTATATTAGAAATGTTGGCAGAGAAAGAGATGTAAAAGTATACTTAGGATCCAGAAATATTTACATAATATAAACAAAAATATGTCCCATGTCTATTCTGCCCCTGAATCACTTTCACTATCATCGCCAACTTCAAGAGCAGTTGTGATATTATATGCTGTCAAAGGCTCTACTTCGTCAGTTAACACGAAATACTCTTTAATGCCACTGTCATCAGCCATATTTTTTTCCTTTTTTGGAGATTATTTTTCTGTGGAAAGCTAATAAAGGATCTGATGTTATGATCTAATGATTCATCAAATCAATGTTTGATTCCGTTCGCAACTTTTTTTCGAGTGTGTGCCAATCTTTCTTTTCTAATTTCTTTATGTCGAGCCTCTAGGCACTCTTCTGACATTTCACCAATTGGTATATTGAATTGAGAGATGACTTCATAACCGTGAACCAGTATTTTATGGATAGTCATAGGCATATTATACCACGAGTACTCTTGCAGATACAATTCCCTAGTGTTCATGGCAAGATTGTTAAATTTATTTACATTAATTTTTTCCTTACAGTTCAAAATTTTCAAAATTAGGTAAAATTTATAAAGTAGTGTCTCGTTAAGGCCGGTAATTTTGGCACTTATTTTATATTGCTCGAAAAATTTTCTAGCTGTATTTCCGTCATTGGAACTACCTTAATCTTGTTTTGGTTTGTCTATATTGAGCCCTAACTGTTTCTTAAACTCACTTTGAATTCGTTTTTTGGTTTGTTCTTTCAAATCCTTAAATTACCTTGAAGCTCGCCACTTTTTTCAAAGGAAGGCGATATGCTATTTTTAAACAACATTCCAAGAAACGATTCCAACAATGCAAAGTTGACAATCCATATTTATATTTTTCAGAATCCGCTACAAACTCTGAGTCAAGTCTGCTTTATTCATCCGAGTCGGTTTTGCTCCGCATAAATAACAAGTAGCAGTAGACTTTGTTTCGGTCACAATATTGCATACACTTCCGTCAATCATTGTAAAGTGAAATGCAAAATCTACATTAAATTCTCTTTCGCCAATTCTCATGCTAATGTTTTTAATATCTTTAAAACAATTTTCAAATTTATTGTATTCTTGTTTAATTATTTCCTCGTTTTCCTTAGAAAACATAAATTTAAGTGGTCGACAATATAGCGACGATGACGAACGGGGATTTTTCCAAACCACCGTTTTAGAGGATTTGTCCATTTGTTGAATATTAACTTCAACAGCTGTCTCAGAAGCGGATGATATCTCAACATATGAGTCTTGTTTGAATAGATTAAGTCTATATAAACTAGGAAAAGTATCTCTATGTATGCTATTTACCACAGTCCTTAATAAATTGTACTTGCGTTCAAATAAGTCTAGATCTAAATAAAGAGCAAGTGCTTGCTGCAAACTCAATTCTTTCTTTACTTCTAAAAGTCCTGTTGAAGTTGATGGACCAGCGATACTAGAAGCGAACTGTAATTCCGCACTATCGTAGTTTTTTACCAATGTTTCCACTTTACGTTTTTTTGTTTTGACGGAACACTCTTCGAACTGCTTTTGTGGACGGTCCCGGCCACTAATTGAGGCAGTCGAACTGATATTGGTACATTTTATTAAACTTTCAGGGATTGAAATTTTCGAGGCGAGAAAACCACTTTCTTTTTTTAATAAATAGGATCTTGAACGTGAGCGCTTTGTCTACCCTGATTTTAAGTTAGCACATATTAATTTTGCAACATTCAGTAGTTCTGGAGCGTCAGGGTTTGTAATGTTATACGAGTTCGTAATACATCGCTTTATTGCAGTAAATTTGTCTTTATCTACTGTCGACACCCAAACTTCAAAACATTCACCATACGTAAGAGTGACCTATAAAGGAAAAAAAGGCTTTTTATACAAATTTGCAAATATTTGCACAAAATCATATTATAGCTTTAATATATACTAAATTGACTACAAAACAGCAAAAAGTTGCATATATACTTTTATATACTTTTTTTTAAAGCTTACAGAAGTTGTTAAAAAATCAATAAGAATCAAATTTTACAATCGTCTATAGAATTCAAATTAACAGATTGAAGAATGCCAAATATCGAGGTCATTACGTATTATTTAAATAGTTAACATACCTGGATTTATATTCTCCATGACCAAAATAGCACAAATTAAATACTGTTCAGCACACAACTATTCGCAAGTGAAGCAAAATTTCTGACCAAGTAGGTAATATACTATGTTGAAATTACCTTCGATTCTGTCCAATAACCCCCCTCCCGATACCGGGAAATTCCAAGAAACGTTTCTTAGAATAGCTTGTTTGGTTACTTACCTACTTATAGGATAGGTAATTAAACCCAAAATAAATGGTCGGTTTATACATTTTTCCCTACAGGTCGCTGCACTGTGCGATATATGAATTGAAGTGTTGAAATTATCTGGTTTTACAGCAATTCGCCATCTGTAATTGAGCTCGAGAAATAAGGGGGTGATCATGTTTTCTAAATCACGTTCTAATGTTTTATCATAAAATAAAATTTTACAAATTACACACGTGTATTTTATGATTTTTTAAAAGTGAATTATATTTTGAAACACCTTGTATGTATAAACTATATACGTATCTTGAATATATTTTTTTACGTTTAACGAGTTCTTAGAGTTGCAAGAACTGGTCGATAGATACGGTACACACAAGTTTTGTTTTCGATATTTCGAAACTTCTTTCTACCACAATTATTAACAAATTTTGTCTGATGTAACATACCTATTTGACAGAGCATTTGTTCACCGTCACCTCTTTTAACCATCCAGCGTATGATACGCTTGTAACAGCAGCTTAGCTCTGAAACAGCCATATCCCTCTCGATTACTTTATTAAATATTGATGTGCATTCAAGAGCATACAGAAGCATCGTGATATGATAATACACAAATGTATTTGTGCTGTCATGACCGTCTACATGTTTGCTGTCATTGAAATTCCTAAATGTTACTGTGCATATACACCACATTAGAAATTATTTAAGCTAGGTTTTCCTAGCGACGAACATTTTCACGTTACGCAAGACGCAATACGCTCGGCGTAAAACGCAGTAGATTTGTTCAATGAGAATCAAATGAGAGCGTTTTGAAAACGTTAGGAAAACGGTCTCATTTGATTCTCATTGAACAAGTCTACTGCGTTTTACGCCGAGCGTATTGCGTCTTGCGTAACGTGAAATGTGCGTCGCTAGGAAAACCTAGCTTTAGAGGATTGTGATATTTTCGGAGCTAAGTAATACATATATAACACTTATGTTCCGGAGAACTTTAGTCACAGATTTTAAAAACTCCAAGTTTTTAGCATGTTTAGTTATTGTTATCGATTTCAAAGGAATGCTGAAAATGGCAGAATAGGTTAGTGTTTTGTGTATGTTGTAATTTAGAAGGAATATACCAGAGACAACCCTGAGACGCGCAAGTACATGCTAAAATTTAATCCGCAGTATTAAATTGGTCGATTGTAATGGAAGGTGAAAGTAGATGACGCAAGAAGCAAACGCCCGCGAAATTTCAAAACCCCCCTCTTTCATTATTTTATCGATATTATTTATAAGCTTTATTTCTGTAGCAGTTGATGATCGTTTGTGGACCAAAAGTAGTCGATTAGTTGTTTTTATATACTTCTATTCGCTGGAAGTTAAAAACTAACCGAGTGACTATCTCTGATGATCCACAAACGATCACCAACTGCTGCAGAAACAAAGCTATTTTAAAGTTAGAATACAAAATCAGATGTCAATTAATTTTTATGTTAAACTAATCAAAAGGTTAATTGTAACCTTGTTGAACCACTTAACATAAGATTTAAAAGAAATATGTTTTTGTATTGGATAATTAACATAACACTCAAAACACAAGTAGGTAGGTAATTATATTTTGTACAAAATTTATTAAAATTAGAAAACTACAAAAAAGCAAATTTAGGACATTAGAAAACATGATAGTTTTTTATGCAACAAGACCGGAAAGTGATTCTTTACTGGGCGAGCTGGCAATTTCCATTGTAAAAGCCCTAGCGAGCCCAGTAAAGTCACTTTCTGGGTGTGTTGTGTACAATGTTTTTTCTGCAACGGTTCCTGCTAGTCTCAAAAAACTTTTTAACTTTAATAAAATATAAAATTCAACTGACAGACATTAGACGCTTTTTTAATTTAAATTTTAATTGTTATCGGATACCTTTTGTCAACAGAAAATGTCATAAGGAATCGGTAAAGACTCTACAAATTCTTATGTCACTTTGCCGGGCTAGACCTGTAAATATGTATTTTCCACTCAAAAAAATTGGTCACAGTTAAATTTCTAGAAGGTTGCAGAAAAAGAATATTATTTAAGGATTATACAATATAAAATTATAGGACTATATAAATATAGTAAAATAATCTTTCTTACAAACTATTTCTATCAATACAATATTATTTAAAATTTTTAATAAGAGCCCTAAGTACTAGGCTTGACTTGAAGAGAGTAACTTAAAAGGTTATTAAGTGCTAAATGAAAAAAATCATGTATGGTGTGGCACGCAATGTGGCTCTATAAAATTTAAGGTTCTAATTATGCGAAAGAATCTTCAGTTTTCTCTTTGTCTCACGAGCAACTATGGTTTGATATCTAAAGACCTCTCACCACCAACATTTTGTAAAACACATATTACCTGCTTGCACTTGGTATGTTGCCAACTGACGACATGGAAAAAGTGTGGGGACTGCATTGCGGGTCAACCTATGACTACTTAGGTCGACATAACTCTCAACAGTAAAATGACGGGAGCATATCCTATAATTTTGAAGAGTTTCTTCCGTGTAATGTATACCCATATGCTCTTGCCAAATTTTTTACCTGTAAAACATAAAAAACTGTGGTATCAGAAGTGTTGTTAATTTAGTGCAGGCCTTAATTTACCTTTCCAACCTTGAAGGAAAATAATGTAGTTTTGCCACATCGTCCTCCGAAGAACCACACACATAACACAATCTAATTCGTGACTCTGTGGCCATCTCAAACAAAAAATAACCTACAACCAATTTCAAAGTTTATTATGAGGAATGAAATAGGTAAAGGATACAGTTAGCACATTTTCTAATACTGTTTATCCTTTCTGATTAATATATAGGTTAGATATAGCGGATAAAATTATTTATAATTTTATAACTTACCAGTTATATGAAATTGGTAGTCTTTAAGAAGAGAAATAGTTTTTAACACACAAATATCACAAAATACAACGAGAAATAATCAAAATCACGACAAAATAACAAACACTTCTTTCGTCAGTTCACGTTGACAGATAAATACCACAGAAAAAGCGCGGGATAAAACAGAAATGACAGCAGTGCAAGTGCTACCCTCTACTTCCATCATCCATTTTATCGGACTAGGACAGCTATATTTGACTATTCTTATATTAAATAGAGATAGCAAATAAATGTTAATATCGGACAAAATTTTCTATCCACTTGCACGTCTCGGGGTTTCTCTGAATATACTAAAATCTATTCACTTAAACTTTGCAGTGGTGAGTTGGACTTGGTGAGCCCGATTTACAATGAGCAAAGTAGCGAGTATGTTGTAAATTGCTTATTTCCAGGCGTAATGAATATATCAGTGTGGGTTACTTACTTATTTATTACGAGACGTAAAAAAATATTTCAAGGCATTACAATTAAGATAAATGTCTTTTAGATTTATTGAACCAGTGGAAAAATATTTCAACAGAGTGAACATACGTAATTTATTTACAATAACAAGAAATGCCTTTTATTGGTTAGTAGTGGAAAGAAACAAAACAACAAAAATAAAATTGACATTTTCTTTAAAGTTTTGATAAGAAACTAAAATGACTGTTTACGCGGAAATGAGAACATCCTAATTTAATAAAAAATTTCGATTTAGCTATAAGAAAAAACGTCTTAAAAATTTCCATTACTTTTTATTTTGTGTACCCATAAAAATAATGTCAGAAAATAAAACAATTTTAAATTCTACCTACTTTAGAGCGGACCAACTTTCTGCTGCACAATTTTCATATTTCTGTTTTAAACAATGTTATGTTTCTCTCTCTTAATATAAAGCAATATGCTGCATTTTGAGTATTTAGTACTTACTGACCTGTGTAAAAAAGTGATTGAAATATACACCATAGTATACTCCGTTCATTCATATGAGTACAAAAAAAACTGTTTACCTGGGCTCGCAGAGCGACCCTTTGTCGATCGTCTGTCTTGCGTAGTTCTCTAGCATAGGCGCGCTGTGCATTATAAATGCACAAAATGTATTTATTTATATAATACCGCGCTCCTGTGCTAGAATTTTTTATGTGGTAAGTTAAGATGAAATAAGTTTATATTTACAATAAAAATCCTCATTTTGTCGAGATCTATTGTTAAAATGGTCGTTATTAAAACTGAGTCACCTCATATAATAAAAAACAATAAATCATTAAAACATCAAATACCTTACCGATTATTATTATAAAATCAGCCAATAAGCAAATAATTTAATATAAACATTACACAACACATAAATTTATTGTAAAAGTAAAATTATATTACATGTATTATTATTTTTAGGTAAGGTTAAGGGAATATATTGGTCACTAACCATAGATATTAATTTCAGTCGTCGAAAACACAATTCAATTTATATCAAAACACAATCTACAAACGTCCAACTACTACCGATGCCTATGAAATAAAATAAACAATGAAAATTGAATTAACCGCTATCGGAACTTTGCACTTGTGTATATCTGCCTGCCGTCTGCATCAATCATCAGCGCGCATTTTGTTCCCTATCCTGGCTAACGCTGCAAAGCTTATGTGAACAGAATTTAGTCTGCTAAATCTAATTCACTAGTCTGTCAAATCCAGAGAATGCGTTGCAGGATTCTGTAATTTCTACTTGGTTGACATGGTCATCCCTAAAATTGCGTCTCGTATTAACCTCAGAACTAGAAACTTGAACTTGCAAACGTCAATAAATTTTCAAATCTGACAAGACATTATTAGCTGGTTTGTAAATTCGTTATGAGTCTAACAGTCAAATTAAAGAAAAAAACAATCGATGAAATTACTGAACTAGCCGTACAGTGTTGGCAGTATAGCAGAACGCTGAACCATAGCGATCGACTGATTAGTACTACCCAGCAAATTGGATTTAGATGAATATGATCCAAATATCTATCAGTACGTGAAGTATAGCCAATAAACCGAACATCCAAAATTACAGTGTTCGGGACCACTAAGGGAAATAAAGTTAATGGTGATTTATAGGTTCCATCAACAACGAATTGCTCTTTTTCATCTTCCTTCTTCAATTTACACCCTTAGTGAATGCTAAAAACAACAATAAAAGACCAATTTAGAGGTTGAAAAATTGTCTTTGTTACTTCCGGTGAAAAATGCTACAAACTGTTCTGCACTTTCTTTTTTATAGACCTGATCTTGCGCCTCGTCTCGAGTTGTTTTACCCTGATAAACAAACAACCGAAGGAGCAGTCTCGGAACTGACTTATTCATCTTTAGAAGTAGGTATATCAAAAAAGTTTTTGGCAGCAACGTAAAACGCACAATTTAAAAAAAATTATAATCCCTTTAACTAAAAATTTAGAAGTTTTCTAAGTGATAGATTTGCTCCAGGAGAAAAGAGCAATCTACGTGTAAGAAAAGAGCAATCTACGTGTATATTATAGTTTATTTTAGAAAACAATATAACGTCTTTAGCATGCAGCAACTTTTCACAAGATGTTACTGCATAAACTATTAATAAAGGGCCCAAATTTGCGCCCCGAGGCACTCCAGATGTCGCCGTTGTGCAGTTTAACTTAACCATCACACATCACTAGAGTATTTACAAAACGGTTTTCTAATTCCAGTATTCCAAAAAACCGATTACATCGGGTTTCGAAATTTTACAAAAAAAAAAAACAAAATGTAACAAAAACAGTAAAAAAAATATGTATACTCACATTAAAATTGTTTAGTTTATTTAATGTTTATGGAACTATAACAAAATAAAATATAGGTACAGTTTATTTGCAACAAAATTTGCTCACTTTACCGCCTTCAAAGAGGCCGACGTTTTTATGTTGCAAATAAGTTTGAAATAAACTATACTACTCTATCTGTACAAACCAAATATATAAAAAAAATCCATACAATTATTCAGTTCATTAAATATTTATTCACGAGTTATAAGGAAAAAATATAGTGTGACACCACCCCCAAATTTGGCTAGTGTAAAAATAAAACTTTTTTGTTGTTTGTTATAGGTTTTCCGTTATAACTAGTTTACGTATTAACCTTTTAAAATGAAATAAAATTCACTTTATCGTGTTTTATGAATTTCTGTTTTTTGTCTGGGAATGTTTCAGTAGGTGCTGCCAATATAGTTTGTCTGCATAAAAACCGCCACTGGGAACCAATACTTCCGTCCGAGCTCTAAGCATATTACTACTTTTAGTCTGGCATCGGGCCTTGGTAGTGAAAGAAACCGACGTTAAATTTAAAAAAATATATCTTTTAATATCAAATTCTTACAAATCATATTTTTTACAGTCTGATTTGGCAGATATTATTTACGTTATTGTTCAAAAACATTTTTTTCTGATGCATTTCTTATAAAGTAGAATATTTCATTATGTCGGACTGTTCCTCCTGGCGCAGTGATTTAAATATTTTTTTCTAATCCCGTCTAAATAAAATAAAATTAAAATTAACGTTTTGTGAACAAATACATGAAATTTTCCTTTTTCATAAAAAATATGGGAATATAAAATCAAAACTATAAACAACTTACCTTAATGAGAATGGAAGTTCCTGAAAAAAAAAAAAATTATAATTAGTACAATACAACACATTTACCAATTATGGATTATTCAATATTATAATAAAATCACGTCATTTAAAATATTGAATGTAGAAATTGGTATGCCGGGATGTGTGGGGTAAGACGCTACATGAGGGCGGGAAATGTCTAACATATCCGTCTATTACAGCGCTCACATTAAAGTCAGAAAGATGATTGTTGTTTTTGTTGGCACGCGACCGAGGCGCAGATTCGCTTACATTCTGTGATAGTTCCGGGCCACATTTAATTGTGAAACCGAGGTGTTGCAGTGACTTGCGTAATGTATGGTAAGTGTAATATTATAAGATAAGTAATAATTATTTTATATCTGCTTATTTGCTGGTATGTTTTTGAAAATAATTTAAGGTTATCGTCGTATTTAATGTAAAAATGTTTCGACCGTGGGAGGCCTCTACGTCTACATCTTATCGTGTTTGTAAGAATGAAAGTGATAGTGATTACAGTGATAAAGAAAATCAAAGTTCATCAGTACTTTCAGTAAGAAAAAATCTGCTACATTTGAACGAGCACGCGAAACCAATTTGCTTTAATATTTACAATAATCTTTTGAGCGACGAGCTAATGACCCTAATTTGTATGATTTAGATGTACTAGGTGAAACTGCATGTGTGACTAACGTTCTCCGTCCCACAACACACAAAGGGCGTTTTCACATCAACCGACACCAGCACCGGCACGATCACAGCACGACACCGACACCGACATGACAACGGCAGGAGCTCTTCACATTTAGCCGGCATGCGAGCGGGAATCGGCTGGCGGAGAGTACATTTTTTAAAGTGGTGCAAGTGTTTCATATCCATCTTCTAAATATTCGATTATTTCCTGCCAACTTTTCTCTCGAAGTATTTTATTTTTATGATTTTCATTTGTTTTGTCCCAAATACAGGGTTTTGTCTCCACAAGTTCGATTAAACTAACAATATCATATTTAAAACCAGCCATATTTTAAACTAAGTTCATTAAACAAAGTAAATTAAAACTGTTGACGCACACCACAAGTACAAATTAATAAAAATCGGCGACGACACGAGTGGCGTGATTGCTCCTTGACGGCAAGTCGGCGCCTGCAACGACACTATACCGATATGTCGGTAAGTGTGCAAGCATCGCATTAACTTACATGAGATTTCGCGTCCACCTACATCGGTATCGGTGTCGTGTCGTTGTCGTGTCGGTAGATGTGAAAACGCCCAAACTGGTGAAAGAAAATAACGATCCGATATAGGTCAATTGAAAACTCTGGACCCATCGTTAGCAAAAGGTTTAAGAACTTTAGTTTGCGACGCGTATCAGAAAAATGATATCCCAACTATAGTCGTGGCAAACGAAAAACTAAAAGAAATGGATTATCATCTAAAATACACCAAAAGAACTTTAGGAACTTGGCTGAGAAAAATTTGATTTAAATATTAAACTATTAATAAACGCATGGCGATTATGGAAAGCAGACGAATAGTGGATTGGCGAAATTTACATCTAGAAGAGATAAAAGAACTCGGAAGGGAAAATTGACCAATTTATTATCTCATGACACCGTAAAAAAAGGATGGACTGATGGATCTAAGAAATGGCAACCAATCTCATTGCCCCCTACTAAAGGGACTCACTCAGTTGATTATATTACACTGTGGATCAGTTGTTGGATGGGTTGACAATGCATTGTAACTGTGAGGAAAAACATGGAAGACTGTAACGTGGATTACCACAAGAAGATGGAGGGAAAAATATTTGAGGAATGGTTTAAAAATACACTAATTGCAAAATTAAAGCCGAATAGCATCATTGTTCTTGACAATGCGAAGTAACATTCGAGACAACTGTAGGTATAAAACTCCTAACAAGAGTTCTACTAAGCTGGAGTTACACAATTTTTTAATGGAACATGATCTCTATTGTGAGGGAAATTATAATAAAGCACAACTCTTGGAAGTCCTGTAAACGAAAAATTATGAGAAGTATATTATAGACATTGTAGCGGAGAGATATGGCCACAAAGTGTTGAGATTACCGCCATATTTCTGTATTTGCAACCCGATTGAATTAATTTGGTGTAAATTGAAGAAAAATGTCAGAAATATAAATACTGTTCCGAACTTACAAGGGGAGGACACGACCTTGGGAATTTATTTTGGGATGAGACTTCGTGTAATAATTGTACTTCTTTAGGGTGTTCACCCCTTGGAATGGCAACGCGCAACGCTCAATCGATTCGGAGAAAATGATGTTTAAAAATTCAAACTCAGCTTATATACTAGTGAGGTTCTTCGAGGTTCCCGCGGCGAAATAGCCTACCCGATAACGTGTCTGCGTACCAATTCCAATTTAAATGGGCGCTCGGGGTTCGAATCACGTGCACGACTTATTTATTTATTTTTTTAATTATTTATTTAATTGTTTTTACGATTAAATAAATTTAATATTTAATATTATCGATCATTTAAATAACAATAATGTCAATAATGTTATTTTGCTAACGAAAAAGACTTTAAATTTTAAATCATAATTTAATTATAGTAATAATTTAAATTACTACCAAATAAATATACTATAATTTAACAAACTATTATTTAAAATACACTATTACTAATGGATATAATAATAATAATAATAATAGTTTATTAAATTATACTATATTTATTTGGTAGTAATGATTTAAAATTTAAAGTCTTTTTTCGTTAGTAAAATAACATTATTGACATTATTGTTATTTAAATGATCGATAATATTAAATAATAAATTTATTTAATTGTAAAAATAATTAAATAAATAATTAAAAAAAAAGAAAGTAAGTCGTGCACGTGATTCGAACCCCGAGCGCCCAAGCGGTACGCAGACACGTTATCGGCTAGGCTATTTCGCCTCGGGAACTCGAAGAACCTCACTAGTATATAAGCTGAGTTTGAATTTTTAAACATCATTTTCTCCGAATCGGTTGCGCGTTGCCATTCCAAGGGGTGAACACCCTAAAGAAGTACAATTATTACACGAAGTCTCATCCCAAAATAAATTCCCAAGGTCGTGCCCTCCCTTGTTAGAGTTAATTCAAAACGAGGTATCGAAAATTAACAAGGATTATTGGAAACAAAGTATTAGAAAAGTAATTACAATTGAGAGATGATTATTTAAAAATTGACAAATTTCTGCATTATTTATTTCAGTTTTTGTGCTTTAGTAGTTCAATGCTTGAGAAACATTCTTTTTCAGGATGGTATTATTTATTAATGTTATTAATTTTTTTCATTTTCAGAAAAATATGTCTTTCTGTTTTTATTATATAACTTTACTATTATAATTTATTTTTAGTTTATTTATTGAGAAAAATAGTTGTTTCTGTTACTATTTTGAGAGTATATTTTTTGTTTTTAAAGGTTTCTTGTTAATTTTTAAATAATTTCTTTATTCTATACTAATACCCTATACCTATCCTTTCCTGGCAAGAAATGCTTATACCTCCTCGCGGTTCTTGCTGGGCAGTAACAATTTATATTAAGCCAACTTGAATACTGTAACTACTGTATGTGTAGTCGATACTTTTATTTCAAGTTAACACTTTTTGTACAATTGTTAAATAATTGTTAGCTAAACTGAGCACAAAAACCTATACTGAAAAAGTAAATAAGCGAACAATACAGTTAAATCCGGCTCTGTGTGCTTTAGCGTCTTACCCCGCACATCCCATCACTAAAGCGATTTCTCACACTATACATAAAACTATAGTTCGGTGAGACATAATAATATCTACTCAAAGAATGTAACTCCAGTCATTTTATGTGAGTTCCATGTGTGATTTGAGGTTCTGACATTTGCTCGATTGTATTTTTACTATTTCTTGTAAGATTGGTATTTCAGGAGTTTTCAGATTTCTAAAATGCCACACGCCATACAAATCTGACAGAAATGGAACACTTTTAGCACAGTAAAAAAACTTTTCAACGTGAGACTTCAAACTGCCGGCTAAAACTCGCGTGGAAGTTTTGGCCGTTTGTAGGGAGGGACGCTCCGAATGCGTGCCGTTTCATCCCAGTTTCGGAACGCCCCGACTTTACGCGCGTTCCAATCCCTCCGTGTAATAGTTGTGTACAGGGTGGGCAAATTTCGATGTCTGTATAGGGTAACACACAAAAATGGAAGCGACATTCTCCTTCTCCATCTCTTTTTTTGAGAGAAATTGACTGACGAAAACAAAAATTTGCTCTCATCTCATCTTTTGTTTTCGAGTTATAAACAAAAGTTCGATTTTTCCACTTTTAGACACATGTCAATATCTTGGTTGTTTGTAAAGTTATGAAAAAACAACTTTTACATTCTTGAGGAACTTTTTCCTGTACAGTGGCGTCGAGAAAATTTAAAAAATGTGCAATTTCGAGTTATGGCATAAAGTTGTATTTTTTTTAAATGGGAATCATAGTTGACTATGGTTTAGTTAAAAAGGAAATTTTTTTCTCTTTCAAACTATATATCATAATGTGGGTCGTTTTTGATGTGTAAGTATTTATTAGCGAGAATAATCTTTTAGTAGATTACTTTTTGCGTTTATTTATATTTATTTCAAGTAGGCGTGTGTCATCTATGACAGTGTTTATCCGTTTGTCAGTAAATTGCATATTAATAATTTTGTTTCCGTCATAATTACACCCCATTTAATCGTAAAAGTGGAGATGTCTTAAGAAAATTACGAGAAATATGATATACTAGAAATTCTAGAATGCTTTATTCAAAGTAATAACAACTGTGATATTGCATCCTAAATATATTTCAATCGCTATCCAGATAGAAGACCACCTAATAAAGCTTAATTTTAAGAGGTTAAAGGAAAATCTCATTAATTGTGGTGTGTATCCGCGATAATTCATAAAATACTAATGGGAGACTTCCCAAATTTGGCAGTAAGATTTTCAACATTTTAGGTGACACATTAAATCTGGTGAATGTGGTACCACCAGAAGAGACATAATAAATGAATGAAGGAAAATGGTACAATTTCGAGAAAAAAAATTAAAATTTTTTATTGCATTTCTGGACGAATCTTGACGAATTATAATGAAAAACCATAAATTTTGAGATAAATTTGGTACACACATGTTCTAAAGGCCAAAGACAATGATAAATACGGTGATAAGCAAAATTGGCCATATGAAAGGAGGTCCACGGGACCCAAACTATTTTGTATTTGCCTTTGAAAAAAATATATATTCTTGATAAAAGATTATAAATCATGTCTACTATATCAAGCCAATAAAATATATTGTCCATGTACTTAAATAAAGCTGAAAATTGAAATTTTTTACACATTTGACCTCATAAAATGGGGTCAGAATAAATTTAACAGTTTGACATTTGAAATGTCTAATTTAGTTACAAAAATGTCAATAAGAAGAAATTATTAAAATATATGACACAAATTATTATTGACAGTATCGAAGCTGATAATTAATTATTTAAAAATTTTACTGAAACATTTCAAAGTAAGCTATTAAAATATAATTGAGGTAAGTGAAGAACTAAATAGAATGATTTTTTTAGATCAGGATGATGATACATATTGGTACAAGAAAGTTATATGCTGGCCGCGTTAGACATTTACTAATTATTTTAATATTTAAATTAATATTAGAAGTTGATTAACTTTTTGTAAACACCCACTCTGCAACGGTTAGATGATGTTTATTCATTCATGAATTATGTAGTATTTTTTTCATAAAAAAATCATAACTTCTGAAAAAGTTCTAATTCGCAGATTTATTTTTATACCTTTAAATATCATCGTACGATATATTTAGGTTTGCTTGGATATGGTTTCAATTAATTAATGGCTAGTTGGCTTTCATTCAACAAGTCAATTCCGATTCATATGAAGTCGAATAATGTCGTTATGAAACATTTGGCCTTGGCTCTTAACTTTGTATCCTGCAGTTTTTTTAATCGAAGGTTTGAAGATACATCCTTTGTTAAGGATACAAGCTGGGTATGTTATAAAGTTTAGGGTACCCTTAAGAGGCTTCAGTTGCGTTATTTACATCATTATTTACAAGGATGAAATATATTATTTTAATGATGTAAACAGTTCTAACACAGATTCATACGGAAAATCAATAATACGAAACCGCAATAAAATAGTTTGTAATATTTTTCACATAAATCTTGCTAACAGGCGTCTATAGAAAGTATGTCAATGTTTTAATTTAGTGATAAGTCAATAGGGGTGTCCCATTGCATTCCAAGTTATAACATGGGTCACCATGTCATTAAAAATATTTTGTTAATTAAATAAAACACAGCAAAATACATTTATTCGTAAAAAAAGCAACATTTACGACCCTTATCTCGGACCGGGGAAGCAAAGCGATTAAACAGGTAGATCAAATCAAACTTACAACTAAATAAAGCAAAAAAAAGTCATACACGGCAATCGCCAATTCAAATAGTACAAATTATCAAATCAGTTAGTTGTTATTGGGCGCCACCATTTTTTATGTTTAAAACTTAAAAACAACAAGCTACCATTGAAACATGGAAAAAATTAGTAGCTACTTAAACAGTCACTGATAATCTTATGATAACTTATGATAAAAACACTGTACTTGGAGGTGAACCTTACCACCCAGCTGTTACCTCGCTATTGGTCAATGTCACGTGTCGATTTTATTCAGGGTTGAATTCTAGTTCGTAGTTATTTATTGTGAATTAGCTGTTTCGTGAGATAATCATTGTTATTCATTGTGTGTTGTGTATTGATATTATTATTTTGTGAATTAATCAAATAAGTGAAAACATGGATTATAAAAGAAGAAAAAAGCATATAGACCGAGAACATGGGTTCCTAGAAAAATGGGTTTTGCAGTGAAAAAGGTAGATAAATATGGTGAATTACGAAAACAATTTTCTATCCGGATACGTTGCGTCATTATCCAAATAGTTTAGAACAGCAGTCGAGATAATTTGATTTAATGTTTATAATTAGGGCTATGATTATCTTAAAAATTCTATAATTTTTGGTGTTTTCATACTTACTCCACGTATTTAGATATACAAGGTGGGGTAATAGTGCGTCCAACTTCGATATGTCGAGTTCTATGTAAGATAGAAACTTGACTTAAAAATATAAATAAACTAGACAAAAAAGTCTATACCCAGAAATTATTTTCGAATATACAGGAAGAGTTAAGACGAGTCTACAGGGTCAACTAACATTTTTTTAAATGGAATGCCATGTATATCAGAACATTTTTTGAAACCTCCTTGTGATCTCCTTCCACTCCTGTATTATTATTGACTCTCTCCCAACCACTTGGATGTAATGATTTTTTTTTTTGTTGAAATTATGCCATGTACACGCGTATATTAAAAAAATCACCACAGTCACAGTTATCGATTTTAAGAAAAAATATGTCAGTACCAGTAATGAGACATCTGTGTGATGACACTCAGCCATTTTTACTTCCTTAAAGTATACAGGGTGATCAAAAAATTATTTTTAAATTTACAACTATTTGAACTGAATTTTCTCAATTTTTTTCAAATGGAACACCTTGTATATTTTGGACGGTGTGATGTAGAATTAAAAAACGAACATTTTTTGTACGTACATCCTATGGTTATCTGTAACCATTTTCGACTTATTGAACAGTAACTGCAAAATTTAGTAATAAAAATTAAAAATATACATATTTTTTGTAATTCAAGAGAAGGTATTATAAAAAATGCTCCACATGTTGCCCATTTTATTTGACACATTTCTATGCGTCTTTGGAATGAGGTTTCCACTGTTCATAAAATTGACGGAGTGATACTTCTAAAAGCATTTATTATTCTTTCCTTCAAATTTTGGATTGTTGTTGGTGTTATTTCTATGGGCATCATGTAACACGCTTATTATAATACCTTCTCTTGAATTATTTGAAAAAAAAAACCTCATAAAATATGCCCCACCCTCATAAATCACATAATTTATTATTTTTGACGGGATTTCGATTTTTTTAGCATTACACGGGTCATTTAGAATAAATCGGAACCATTATGGCACACTTAAAAGGAAAACTAAAAATTATATTATGAAAAATATTGACGTTTGAAATATCAGTTATTTGGTATCGTTGGATTCAGAAAATTATGCAGAATTTAAAAAATGCAATAATATACAGAGTGCTCCATTTAAAAATCGAAAGTTAAGTGTCACTTCCGACGAAACTGGAAGTGAAAAAAAAATCACTTGTAAGTCAAAAAGTGCCGCTTATTATGTATACAGAATATCCCAAATTTCAATCAATTATCTTCAAAAATAAAGGATAAAAGGGGGTGTACCATGATCCTGTTACAGTCGGTATATTTTTGAAATCGCTTCAATGGGCCCTGTCAAATTATCGAACAATGCACAATGTGAAATTTAAAAAATATATATATTTTTGACCAACCTGTATATTTTTACTTAAATTTAAAATTTGAGGCCAAACTTAAAGACTACGAGAAAATTCCATAAAAAACCACTAGAAAATGCTTTTAGAAATAACGACAAAAATGAGAGGGACATTTTATGTGACTTACTATGTACATACAAACTAAAATAGAATAAACTATGTTTACGATGACGTTTTTCTTTTTTTATTGATTACTGCTGCATTAAGTACCCCTACTACGAATGACTAGAATAATACTCGGTAGTAAACGGGGTCACAAATCACACTAAATACACGTAGAGACGACCGCACGAATATTCTGTAGAGGGCGCCTAGAGCCAGGCAATTAAAAATACTTAGAGTTGAAATATTAAAAAAAATTTTTTTTTGGTGGTGAATGTAATTATATTTTATGTCGCTGTGTTTTTAGTTTCTCAATTTTCATATTTTGAAACTGAAAAATTGTAGAAAAAATCTAAATTTTTTTTCTTTCAAAAAAATCGAACACAGTGACCCAGATTGAACTATTATCTATATGTCCTCCAAATTTCATAATCATATCTTCTCTAATAACGTCACAGTTATTTGGCTACACATTCATGTTTTTCACGGTCGCACACGGAACTCTTAAGGGTTTAAATATATAGTTAAATATATAGTCTATAAACCGTTATAGACATTAGTTTATTAAACAAATCCACTTATTTTTTGATGATCTATCATCTGGTGAACTTAGTTAGACCCGACTGCAGTACTTACCCTGTACAGAATTAAAGTTAAAAGTTTTAGAGTGACATGAACCTCACAAAAAGTCAGTTTTTTAATGAAAATAATTCAGAATCTTTTCTTTTTATTATTACACACTGATATTCTTGATGCAGCATTTGATATGCAGTTTCCTTCAACTTTTACTGAAGTGAGAAAATTGCATTCTACCACTAACATCTTAAGCAGTAAAGACTCCCTTCATCAGTAGGAGACATAATTGAAGCAACTAAATTTTCATCTAAATTTTATACTCGTTTAAACTTTTCCAAGACCTCAACTCCGAGCAAGAAAGCAATTCCACACTAACCAAAATGTATTATTCTAAATTTCTGTAATTTATGTCTTACATTTCCACTAATTGAGAAACTTTATTACAACATTATGCTATGAATAACTACGAAAACTTATTTCCAATTAAAATGTTGGTATAATTCGTTGTGAATATACCTTTCACAAAACTAGGTCTCACAAAATAAAAACATTTATTAGCTTATAAGTTGCACGGAAGTGCTTAAAACTGGGGCCGTTAACATATTATAACATACAGTGTGTAACAAGAGTATGGGGTAAATTTGTTTCCTCTGTTGATACAAGGTCTTTTGTTATATAAAATTCAAAAATGAAGTCATCACAGTTTGCTTTATGACGTCATCGAGTTTTTTACTGGGCCCATATATCTTTTTAATTTAAGTTTTTTATAGAGTCCTCAAATCGTCATTCATTTATACGCAAAAAAAATATTAAGGACGTCATATAAAAAAATATGTGGAGCAGAATAATCATTATGCACGTAACAAAGGAAAGGGATACTGTTTGTGAGTGTCTAACATCAAAAATATAGGATTTAGCAACGACTCTATTTGTTTTATTAAACATTATTTATGACACAAAACAAACTGTTCGGCTAAATGAGTTTTTCTCAAAATGGTTTACTAGAATGTGGAGTACCACAAGGGTCAATTTTGAAGGCCCTATTATTCTCTATTTACACTAGTCAAGTATATACTGTTTCGAAACTATTCTGTTTTAATTCTCTTTATAGAATGTATACTTTTTTGCCTTTTTTTCTGTAAACAAAAAATGTTTCTGATTTAATCAAATTATTTTAGTGTTAGATGGGTTTAGAAGATAATGCAGTTAACAAAAACCGAAAAAACAGGAATTTTAGAAAAAAATAATAAAAATAATTGTTTACATTTTATACTTCTCATTCTTATTTGTATACGCCAGTATAAAAGTTTTAGTAGATAATAAATCAAATACGACACAAATATAACGCAGAAACTATTGTGTAAAAAATAAACATTTACCTCATTTAGGAGCAAAATGACATTGGATAAACTAATAGTATTCTTAGTATTAGAAGCAAAAAATATTGATATTAAAAAATATTAATATCAACGGCATCATCCTATATCTATTATGTCATACATGTTGGGCCAATGTGGACCTCTAAATCTGGTAATCGTACATTCTTATCATGTTTGATTATCCTCAATTCTAGTGATCTAGATGTCTCACCTATATAAGACTTGTTACACCGGCAAAATTTCATAAATGCAATTTTTTTTATTTTGATTATTGTTTTGAAAGATGTCCTTATCCGATTACCAATTCGGCTAAGTTTATCTGACATGCCAGGAATGTATGTAGTAATAGTGGCTATTAGTTGTTCTCACAATATTATAAATGTTTTTCAATAAAAAACTCTGGACGTTATTTTGCAAAATGGGTCATGACGTCAAAAACAAGGTCAGCGCAAGAGGATATTTGTTATTAATTTATATACCAATTAAAATCTTTTTTTAACTATTACTACAAACTAATATCTTTCAGTGGCTTACCTTGTAGTGAAGAGGTTCTAAAAATGACTAGCGAAAGTAGTAAAGTGAAAGTATATTGGCACTAGCAGTAATACACCAATAATTTATATGTTGAAAACGAACGTTCTATTTCGATGAACAGTGGCATTTTTCGAGACAAAACGTCTGAATCTGGTTTGGGCTGAGGTAGTACAGTATTGGGGGTCATGAAGGCTTGCAAAAAATGTAATAAAATTTTCAGGGCCGCATTTAAAAAATGAAGTTGATGATGGTCCTGGAAAGACGAAACGTTACATATAAAAATTGATTATGCCATTCGATAGAGGGCAAAAAGTTGCCATAAGAAAGTGTTCGTCTTTTTTTCAATATCACCTTAAACAAGGCTGAAATGAAACAAAAACGGATTTCCAAAATTTCGGTTTTTTTCAAATATTTCGAAAACTAATCATGGTAGCCTTGATTTTTTAGAGGCATAATGTTGGTCCCCTGATTACGCAACTTTGCCCCCATTTAACCTAGTTCGTATCTCTTACCGTTTCCGAGATCCCTGTAGTGAGAAGCGAATTTGTAACAACCTGTATAATTGTATTGCTCTAAAACCTCGTCAGTATGGAAATGAGTTTTTTAAATTGATAACGGCTGCGTAAATTCAAACTTTAATTCGATTCCTTGGATAAATTTTGTAATTTTCTTAACTTGGCACTGAAACATGAAAGTGAGATCGCGAGTGGAGGAAAATAATTTTAATTTAATATAGCCAAAGCAAGGGGTAAGGAAAAATGAGGAAAATTGGCTGACTTCATCACCAGCGTAATTTTAAGAGCGAGTCGCATGAACGGTGTCTGTAATTATTAATTTTAAGTACTGTTACATTTTTTCGAAATCCATAACGAATGTTTTATTATCATACTAATAATTTCTTATAGTCAAAAATAAATTATAACCAGGGAACCGGAAATCTTTTTCATTTTTCAAATAAAACAAATACAAATATTAATAACACACCACACAAAAATTCATTTGGTGTGTTTATTTATTTAACTGTAATATATGTAACCAGTATAACCAGCATCGAGGCTGAACGGTACAAGGAGTCTGCAGGTAACCAAGACTCTTCCATGTACAATTATAGGCAGCTTGGCAGTTTGTCCAGTGGTATCTCTAGTTCGGTTATCTTGGCAACATGAAAGAGTGCAGTTCATGGTGATGTTTGGTTTAGTTCTCACATAAAACGCTCTTAGCAATGGCGCAGTTACTAGATACCGTTTGTGTATAAACGTATCGTAGTCTTCAACAATTTTTTGGAAAATAACTGAAAACTACGATAACGTAACAACAGAAGTTTCACATATTCTGTGTATTCCATGCAATCGACGTTACGTATTTCATATATACCGTGACTGTGAAAGACATTTAAATTTCACTATCCATCGACAAAATATTGCCAGTACAGTTAGAAGAGGTTTTTTTAAAATTTGCGCGTCAAAATTTGTGCATGTCGGTTTGTCATAGTAGCATTGGAAAACATATCTAAAAGGTATAAAAATTTTTTTGGCCAATAAAGGGGGAAACGAAATAAATTTTTGTGAGAAAGTGGTTGAAACAACTAACTTTCGATGTAATACGGTTGTTAATGTTATACTAAAAATTTTGAGTGTTCAAAAGGCTTTATCTATACCCGACAGCAAAAGTCGGGTTATAAACAAAAAACTAAAAAAATGTTTTACACAGGAACCTGTGTGATACAAAAGAATGTGTAAAATTCGTGAAAATTATCTGCGCGGTTTGTCAGTGCATGCCCATGTGAACTGTTTAGAATTTGCACCATTAACCTCGGTAGATGTGGAACGTTCCTTTTCCTTGTATAAATATATGTACCGACCAAATCGCTCAAATTTAACAGACACGAATGCAGAACGAATATTTAATTATTTTTTTTATACTTTTGCCTTTATTTGTCTACGTGTATGTATTTATGTCAATTATATGAGTAGTTACCGGTCCTGGACTCCGGAAAAGTTTCCTGACCCCGGTTATAACATAACATGGATACGAATTTTCTTCCGCTGAAAAAATTAATAAACATATGAGTATGAAAACAACGAAAAACGGAAAATAAAAACACGAATTTTTAAATTTTAGGTCGATGACACAATTGGCAGCAAAAAATTACTCCTATTCTTTAACACCAACTTAATAAAATTAAGCAGACACCTCTCCGATATTTCTTTACAAGTCAACCTGCATTACATAATACATTATCTTATTTATTACCCATATATAATGAATTTAAACAACTTAGGTGTAAATTCAAAAGTGACTCCGAAGAGTCATTTAAAGAATATCTAGCTAACTTAGAAAATAATATAGTACAAGATCCCTCTAATTTCTGGAAATTTATTAATAAAAATAACGCTTATGCTGGTATACCTAATAATTTGACCGTTACACAGTGGACGGAAACGCCAAAAAGCTGGCTAAAATTAAAAAAAATGAAGATTTTTTTTTTTAAATGGAAACGTTTTAAATCGTTGTAGTGGTACCCCTTGCATTAGAAACGACCGTTAATACAGGTCCGGGTTCACTACCTGAGCGAGGAAATTACTTATTGTGCGACCGTGCAGCGCGTCACTTCGGCAGCTAGCAAACCTTCAAAAATCGATAAATTTTGTCTGCAGCGTAAAAATTCTCAAAGTGCAGTTTTCTGTGTCATAAAAATGGATTCTGCATCAGAAAGTAAGTACAATTAAAATATCTCAGTATTAGATCAGTTTATTTATATGGTAATTAGTAAATAATTATCGAAGTGGAGTGCATTTTTGTACATGCAACGATTCATAAACTCCACAAAAAAAGCCATAAGTTACGCGGTTGGTGATGGTTGATCTTGAAACTTATTGGAATGTGTTCAATGAACATTTTTTCGAAAGTGTATAAAAAATTAGCTGCATCTTTTTGCATCTTTGCGAGATATTGACCAAATTGTGCGCGAATGCACGGATGCATGCACATTCGTGCACCATAAAGTGGGCTCCTTTTGAATGCGTTCTCATGAAATGAGAACGTCATGCGTTCTCAACTCATGCGTTCAAAGTCATTACATATTTTTATTCCATTCCCCAGATCCTAATTTTCCCGAAACAAATGAAACTCATGAATTCGCTTCAATTCAATAATAATTTTTGAACCATGTATATATGTTTGACCGTAATTTTTTTTGAAATTCTATATGGGATTCTTCATCAGCGACCCAAAAAAACTGTATACAAATTTTTGTAAAAATGTAGCGATAATTGGCGATTTTTGGTATGTTTTTGGGGGATTTCATGGCCGCCATTTTGTTTTCTTCAAAATTCAACTCCGGATGCTTGATCAGCGACACAAAAAACCTCTGTATGCACAATTTCAGTAAAATAGCTCAATGCCTTTATATTTTGGCCAGCTTTTCGGCGTCTCCGTCCACTGTGCGTTGATAAATAAATCTTTCCGATCCAGAATATGCAATGCATTTGCACCCTTTTTCGGTATACCTATAATACTCCTACTAATAATAATGACCACTTTATAAAAAAATTCAGGCCCAAGCTGACAAGTGGACCAAATGGAATTCCAACTTTCTTATTATGTGACTGTGCGTTAATATTTGCAGAACCTCTTTCTAAACTTTATAATTTATCCTTAAAAATGAATACTTTTCCCTCGCAATGGAAATTATTTAAGATAACAACAATTTTTAAGAAAGGTGATCGGTCTGAAATTGGTAACTATCGTACAATTGTCATAATTGTAACTTTCCAAAATGTTTTAAAATGGTATTATTTGATCACACATTTTCTTATTGCAAACACTTGATCACGGAGGCTCAACATGGTTTTGTTAATGGCAGATCAACTGTAACAAACTTATATTGTATGATAGAATTTTTAACTGATGCTATCGATGAGGGATTACAAGCCGACGTGATTTGTACTGATTTCTCGAAGGCCTTGACAGAATTGACCATGATATACTATTAAATAAGTTGATTAATTTCGGTTTCTCTCAAGACTTCCGACGTTTCCAAAATCTTATTTTTCAAATACGATCCAACATGTAGTATACCGTGGTTGCAATTCTGTCAAAGTAACTGTTACTTCGGGCGTTCCCCAGGGATCGATATTAGGACCTCTTTTTTTGTTTTATTTATCAATGATATTATTGATAGCCTAACAGTTTCATGCCTATTATATGGATGATTTGAAAATTTGTTGCAGAGTTGCTAGTATTGATGATCGTCTCGAACTACCACAAAATTTAATTTTTTTCAAGTTTAGCTTCAAATATCAAAAAAATGTAACGCAGCGTCGTATTCCACCAAAAAATCTTTAACACATTTCGATTATTCTCTCGATAATAACATACTCACAAGACCTGATACTTTCTGTGATTTGGGAATCATTTTTGATAAAAAGTTGTCCTTTAATAGTCACATTACTTATATTGCCACAAAGACTTACAAAGCTTTAGGATTTATTATCAGAAATAACCGTAACTTTAAGAATATTGATACACTGAAACTGTTATATACCACCTTTTGTCCGCTGTAATTCAGAATATGCGTCAACAATATGGTGTCCTAATTATGCCTACATATATTGATAATTTGGAAGGAATTCTACGCAGATTTTGAAAATCAGCCAAGTTTAGAACAGATGGGGAATATCCTGCTACTAGTTTTCCTCAATATAAACTTCTTGCAAATTTTGGTTTGGACTCACTTGAGCATAGACGCATATCTGATTGTTTTGCATAAGATCATTCATAACAATATAAAGAGTATCTAAATTTTAGGTATGTTAAATTTTCATACTCCTATTTATCAACTGCACGAATGAATATAAAAAAATATTCTCCTCTGCACAATATGTCTAATAAATTATAACTCTCTAAATTGCAATATCCAGTCAATTAAAAAGTTGAATTTATAGTTGCCTTATTTCTTCGCTTCCTTTTTGTTTGGTTCCATGTTATTATACTTTTTCTAATATTTTCTCTCTCTTTTTTCTTTGACCTTTTATTATATCCTTACTGTATTTGTTTCTGTGTATACATATATTTAATATTTATCTTGTCAAATATCAATGTTTATGGATTAAGTGTATATTTTTTCGATCTGTTGAATACTGTAAAATAAATACATAAATATAACATGATTAATCATCAGTCGTTTTTATCAATTCACCTAAAACCATCTTGTGCAGTCTACAAGTAACAACATAGAGACGACGTTTATGTTTGGAGTGTATATAATCCTAAAAATTCCATGTACTAGTCAGAGCCAAATCAAACAAATAAAAATAATTCCTTAATATAGTGTAAGTCGTGTACCTTGGCACCTTTTCTACGGTATGTACACCCTTCTAAATTTTTTTTCAGAAAAAGCAAACTCTAATGATTGAATTCGAGGTTACGTATAATCGATTCAAAAGAAAAGTGGCAATTGACAAGCCCTGAGTAAAAATAAGCTATTTTCTAAATTTCCTCATTGTTATTCCAACATGTTCTCAATGAAAGCTCGGAAACCGATTGAAAACACCCCCTATAGAGAAAGAGAACAAATGGGGTGTGTTTTTTTTGTTTGCTCGTAATTACCGCTCCTTCTGACTATAGAACCACCATTGTTTTATTCGGTCAGGTCTCTTAAAAAAAACAATTTGCCGGAGTTCTTGATTTGTTACTTTTGTATTTCCTGCTTATTCAGCGTGAGATTCATCACGTAAATAAATCAATGAGTGTTTCGTTATGGGTAATATGACTGATGGTGGCTATACAGCCGAAACTAATTGAATATATAATAAATTGGATTCATAATGTTCTTGGTCCTAGTATAATCGACCAAAAGTATTTATAACACGACCACATCGTTCTAAACATTTACCAACAATCTCGGTTTCTCCACCGACGTCAAGTTGATGAATATCGTTTGATGTGCCCTCCTATACGAGTCACAATCTCTCTTTAGTCCTGAAAGGACCATCAAATTATACAGTTGGATGAAATGCTGCGGTTGATACTGTCAAGCCGTTTTCACATTGTCAACTTCGTAAAATTAATTGAAACTACAGAATTTATTAGAATGTGTTTCTAATTGGCTCCGATTTTCCCCGAAAAAGCACTTTTGTTTAGAAAATTGGTAACACTGTGCAACAAAATTTGACCAACTTTATGTTTCTCTACATCTGAATGATGTTTCTTGCAGCTCTTGATGCGAGTTTATGAGGTTTATAAAAAAATCCATTTTTTTGACACGGATTTGAAATTTTAGTCGGAATATGTAAAATAGCACATTTTTTCTATACTAAAATAATTTTAAAAATTGTTTAAATTAATATAACGTTCTAAAACAGTTGAATAAAGTGTTATTTCAATGTCTTACGCCAAAATTTAACATCTTCCAAGGTCAGGCCCGGCGAGAGAAAAATTTATAGACTGGGCTAGTACCTATTTTTGGCTCAGGGCATTTTCTTTTTCTACGTTTACAGAATCTCAACGGCTGTACACATAAACAATTCCAATGAGTAAATAAAATTATTGTTTACTCATTTCAATAAAAAAACTGTATGAATCAAATACACCGAAAATTATAGATTAGATTAGTAATCCGTATCTGAAAAGATGCTCTGTCGATTTCGAAGAAACCGTGCTTACAAATTATTACAGTGACTATGACAAGATAATATTTTGGGAACATTTATTTTTAATAAACTGTTAATAACCCAGCTTTATGAGCAGAGATTAGTTTTTATCTGTTTTTAATTTACCGCTTCCTCTAATTTTATAATCGATTGTTCTATGTATTATTCTAATAATAATCTTAACGATACAAATTAAATTAATTGCTGTTGTATCGCTTTACCTGGTATTTGTTTTACTACTGCTTACCGGAACAATTAATTATTATCAAATTCGTGATATTACTAGTTAACAAATAATTTTGACGTTTTTCAACCCATACCCGCTGAGAATATATGTATATATACAGGGTGTAACAAAAAAGCATGTCAGAAACTCAATGGCAGATTCTAGGCAACAAATAGTGACGATATGACTTAACTTACCTCTATGCGAAAATGCATCCAAAAATTTGTATGGGCCTTTAAAGTCGAAGATAAAAAATGAAAAATTTGCTCTAACTCTGGAGTCCTTGTAAGATATCTTCTTTAAATTTGGTACAATATAGCACTAGTAGTAGTTCAATATTTTAAGTAATTATGATCAGTTTATCTCGATTCAAAAGACGAGAAGTGGGGGTCATGTGATCCATTTACCCTCCATTTTTTTATGAGCACACCAATGGCAAAAAAATAATTTTTTTTTTGAAAACAAAATTTAATTTTAAGTTTTTTTACTCTTATCTTTTTTTCTACGTGCTTTAGTTTTCAAGGAAACAAGATTAAAAATGTACATCCTGCAATTTTGCATGTAATAAAATCGTTTAACCTTTCGATAACTTAATAACTTCAACCATATTATGTGATGAAAATAGTTCATGGTATACCAAAATTTTCATAATAATTAATAATAATAATAATGTCTTATTCACAGACATTTCTTTTGCAAAATCTCAGATTTTGTATGTATATTTTACTGATTAGTAAAAGGAAATAAGACAAAATGTACAATAACTAGAGTAGGTGCGTTAGAAAACAACTGACAGTCGCTGATAGTAAACAATGTACCACTGATGATGATAATAAGGAAGGTATTAAAACACGAAACAGATTTTATTATTTGAAGTAAGCAACAAACTTCAATCACAAATAATAGTAAAGCGACCGGTATCCCGCACATTCTGTGGTGGATTGTGCTCTGCGCAAGATGATCTCAGCTGTGAAGTTGTTGGAAGTTGACCGACATTAATCTGTTGAAATTGTGCTTTGTTTGTAAATACAGTTGAAAGTTTGATAATTACAAGTGCGTAACATATTTAGTTAATGGTTATAGGTAATCTTTCTAAGTTTATTTGTGGTAATGCGGCATGCCAATAATTTCATATGGTACCTACACGTTTGAATTGATACCTAATGAAATGTGTTTATTTAGATCTGTCTTAATATAGAACTTTTTAACAATGGTTTACCAAATAAGTAAAAGACAAATGTTGACTCAGTAACGAGTGAATATTGAAGGACTGGATCAGCCAACAGCCTGCCAAATATAATTCAGTAAATCAATATTTTGTATGTGGCGGACGGACTTTCTTAAATATTTTGTAAGTAACTAATTATTATTCTACACGATGTTTTATAGCCATTGTGAATATACAGTTTATTTCAAACTTATTTGTAACATAAAAAAAAGTCGGCTTCTTTGATCTCTTTACTGCCACCAAAGAAGCCCACATTTTTTATGTTGCAAATAAGTTTGAAATAAACTTTACAGGGTGTCTCCAATTGCTAGATTTTGGCTATTTGTCCTACTTGTAGACCAAGTAGAGAAACACTGACTATGGGGATCAATTTTCGTGAAACGTCGATAAGTGAAAACCACATTTTGAAATCTCTAACCGTTTACTAGATATCGGCGATAAATTGACATTCGGCAGATTCGAAAAATTGTCATAACTTTTTTATATATGATTATTTTTTTCAAACAGTAAAAACTTTTTATCATTATTAAGTTTTAAGATATCAAATCGAACTTTCTTATTTCAAATGGGAATCGTAGTTGGTTTTTACTTCAAAATATATGTTGGGGTATATTATATTATCATCAGGAAAGATATAAAAGTATTTTATGTAAAATAAATATTTAGTGACATTTAACATAGTTGGGTACCAAAACAATAATACTTGTTACATCAGTCATAATTTTACATAATGAAACTAAATAAATGCCATTCAATTTTTGTTACCTAACGAGACACAGTATAATATGAAAGTTTAAAACCGAAACTGATTTCTCCACATTTAAGAGCAACAATTTAAGGACAAATAGTGCCATTTTTTCGAGACGAGTGACTTTTTCGAACTGATTTGCTCGTATTTAGGAGTTCTAAGCGTATTATTAAAGCACATCAAATATTAAGTCCTCGACAAAACTTCATATCAAAAAATCCAACAGACTAAGATCAGGTGATTTGGCAGGCCATAGTATGAAACTCCGAGGTCACATATTGGTTCCCAAACAATAACTGAGTTGGTAACTCATACCTCGTCGGTCCATATGATATAGAGGAAAAATTTTTCAGTTTCATCACAATATCCAATGAACTAATTACAAAAAATGTATCCTGCCACCTGTATTAACGGAGAAAGTAATTGATGAGTAAGCATCACTTTATATCATTTGAATTTATGCTTCTTTATAATCCTCTGATTACAGCTTCGACTCACACCCGTAGTTTGAGCTATTTCTCTAGTAGAGTTCCGGGTTTTTTAAAACTGCCCCAATTACGAATGCTTCAGCATGTTCTCCACCGTCAATAGTATATTATTTTGCTTTTGGCTTTGCAGAAAGACTCATAATTCATCAAGTTGTTCTCCAATCTTGCAAAAATTTGAAAGCTGGGTTGTCGGTTTTCAGAATGTTGTTCAAAATATAAATCTCTTGGAGCTTTAGCATTTCGAGCACATTCAATATAACATATTCTAGCATTTCTCTTAGTTTTCAGACATGATGATTAAGCAACGACTTTTAACCAATTATGAAAGACAATGAAATTCTGTTTTTTTTAATTTAATTCAAATTCGAATTGTTTCCCATAACATGGTTGCAACAATTTGAATTTTAATTTTTACTATCTGGCGGATGTGACTGGAAAAAGAATATCAATTTTTGACTAATACCAAACGCTCTTATTTTCCATAGCCAACTATGAAAATGTTACAATATTTATTCTAACGGGTGGTTATAAAGTAAGGGATTTTCAACTTATTATATATTCTTAACAAATCAAATTAATAACAAAAAGTAAATGGAATTTCTGATGTCAAACAGCAAATGTTCGATATGACCTCCAGTTTGTTGTTGTAAAATTACCAACCGTTCCTCCAAATTGTATACAGCACTATTCAACATTTCTGGTTGAATTGCACGAATTTGTTCTCTAATACTGTCCTTTAATTCCTCCAGCGTTGTTGGCCGTGTTCTAAACACCAAATTTTTTAAATAACCCCACAGCTAGTAATCCGCTGGGTTAATATCAGGCGATCTTGGTGGCCATGAATTTGCAAAATGTCTGCTTACAACACGATCTTGAAAAACCGCAGTTAACAATTCTTTAACTGGTCGGTAAATGTGCGGAGGTGTTCCATCCTGCATAAAAATCATGTTTTCAATTCCTTCGTACTTGTTTTGCAACTGTGGAATTGCATAATCCCTTAACATTTGCAGGTATCGTTCACCAGTAACAGTTACAGATACGGCCTTCCTCGAAAAAGTATGGACCAATGATGAAATTAGCTGTGAAACCGCACCAAACGGTGACTTTTTTGTCATAAAGGCCTTGCTGAACGATTATATGTAGATTTTCTGTTGACCATATTCGACAGTTTTGAGTATTAATGCCACCATTAAGAGATAAATGGGCCTCATTTGTCCATAAATACGGGATAACCATTCGGGCTCAATTTCCATCAGAACCAATACGTGTAATGCAAAATCGTACCTGAGAGCAAAATCTGCGTCTTTTAATTCAAACAGCAGTTGTAGTTTATAGGGATACATTTTTAGGATTTTCCGTAAAATTTTCCAAACTGTAGTGTATGGCATTTGTAATCGTTTTGATATCACATTCACACTACTGATTGCTAGCGGATTAGTATTGGCTACGTTTTGATTTTCCTGAAGAACTTCTGCAACTTGGACATCACTAATCCTAGGTCTTCCTGACCTCGGAAGGTCTTTTACAGACCCTGTTCTTTCAAATTTGCTAATCAAATTACGATACGCCTTCATTTTGCACGGCCTTGCTCTCAAACCCATTTTCGTATGAAATCTTCGTAATCCAGTAGTGTAATTTTTACCGCCTTCATAATAACATTGCACTAAACCAATTCTTGTTTGCAGATCCATATTGAAATTGTTACAATTTACGTTACGCGAGTTTTAATTTGAGAACAATTCTCTAAATTACGATTATTTCGTTTGACACTTGCATCAATAGTTATGACAATTCTTTTGTTTTTAATAGATACACTAAAATCCAATTATTGAGGCAACTAGATTCTGTTTACTTTCTGCTACTAGCATAATTTCTTAAAACTGTATAAGAATTTAAAATAGATCACTTACTTTATGATAACCCCATATATAGAAATATATTTATATATTTCCTGATGATAATATAATCTAATATATACATTTTTGGAAACCTTGATATTTTTTCTGATATTTTAAAGTTAAAGAGAACTATGATTCCCATTTGAAATAAGAAAGCAGGATTTGATATCTTAAAATGTAGTGCAATAAAAGTTTGTTGAAAGATGTATCTTATTCTATGTTGAAAGGTACCTGTAGACATTTTTTATTGCTTGAAAGATATTCACAAATAAAAAAGTTTTGACACTTTTTCGAAATCTGCCAAAAGTCAATTTTCGCAGAAAAGATTAGAGATATCAAAATGCGGTTGTCACCTATCGACGTTTTACAAAAATGGCCAGTTTTCTCCATCTGATCTAGTAGAAGTAGAAACAACAACCAAAATCAAACAATTTGGGACACCCTGTACATTTTAAAAACCTAGAAATAGTACATATTTAATTCTTTTTTGAACTTCTTCAATCAATTAAATTTTTTTAGTTTATATTTTTTTTATGTAATTTTATCCTTTATGTGATATAATGGAAAGTTTTATGTATTTTTATCATTTATGTATTGTAATGTAGTTCTTTTATTTATTTATTTATTGTCAAAATAATGTGAACAATGGCTCGCATTGATTTTAAAACATAATCTGGTTCTTGCAGCCCTGAAGTTGGTGGGAATTATCCACCAAAACGTTGGCCAGTAATTAAAATTTATTGTTAAAAATAATTTTTTTGTCCAAATTGCTCGTGACTTATTTCTCCATTCTACGAAGTGGACATTAATTGGTAACTACAACATATTTATAAGCTGTTTAAAGTCGATTTGTAACATTCTGGCGCTAACATGTGCTAACTGGGTTGTTATCAGTTATTTGGTAAACTTAATTAAAAAATATTAATATCCCATTCCACCTTTATCATGACATGATGTTCGACAACATTTCAATTATGGCCTGCAATTTGCATCAAAGCAATGACGCGGTCTACTTTGGTCACTGTTAAGCCACCTGATTATAGGTCAACTTATCATCCTACAGTTTAACCTCTTATTTGCTGCCGCATATTAATTTTTCCGTGGGTGTTCACTCTAATGCCCATCATGGGGGGTTACAGTTCAGTAACCGGCACGCGACAGCACGCATGCGCCAGTGAGGGGTCGATATTGGACAGAGTCGACCCTCTCAGCATTTTCTCCAGTGCCGGATTATTTGCGTGGGGGTGCCCAGCTATTAATAAGCGGATGATTTTTTGGTAAATAATTGATTACATATAGTGTGTTCCAACGAAAAGCTCCACCTCAAATAACTCAGAGGAATATTATTTTTACAACAAACAATGGAACATGTTGACTAGTCTTTTATTTCTAGGAGGACAAATTTTAAGACACAATTTATATTCAATCCCCTTCAACCCTTTCCGTACGAGCCACACTTTAAAAATTTCAAATGGCAATAAGAGTTGAATGATATTTTAAAATCACATTAAACAAGGTGTCTCATGGGGTGGACATAGACAAACTGCGTATAGTATAGTTCAAAATATGATGATTTAACCTAATTCATCTACACGGTGGTCGTGGAGTGGATTGGAACCTTTGATGTGAAGATAACACTGACGTAGTTTTCTACGAAACACCAAAACACTATACAGTGCATTTGACGCCCGTTTCGCCAACCAAGTTGCTATTATCTGAAGAAAATTAAATCTAAACTTATGCTAACAATCTACCCTATTTATACCTAAACTATTGTCACGGTCCGGGCGAACCGTGACCCACTAACCCATAAAGCGGGCTATTTGAGATTGACCCTCTGTCACTATTCATAGTATTTTTACACTTAAGCAAGCTTTCAAATGCATCTAGTTGCCTAGTATTTGTTACATTCGTAATTAATCTTAAATTATTAATATCTATTTTATGGTTGTTCTCAAACGCATGTTGGGCAACGCTAGACTTATCTGTTCTACCATATTTTAGATTGGCCATATGCGATTTGAATCTAGTTTGAATTGATCGTCTAGTCTGTCCAACATATTTTTGATTACAGTCCTTACAGTTAATTTCGTAAATCCTCGACTTTTCGTTTGTTTCAATTTTATCTTTTGGATTGCCTAAAAGTTGTTGTAGTTTGTTTCCCGATGAATGAACCACTGTTATACCTACATCTTTGAAAATCTCACCAATACTACGGCGAATCGAGGATCGCATGGAATCGATTAAAATTTCGGATTTTCGCTTTCATTTTGAAAAGTCGAAGAATTTCGAAGCGACTTTTTAAACTTTCGTTTCCTAATTATTTTATCAATTAAACTTACAGAATATCCATTACTCGCAGTTATATCCTTACTCAATGCCTTTTATTTTTCAAGCCTCTCCCTCTCCATATTGAGGGGGAATTCTCGCCATTTTGTGTTGAGTACAATGGTGAGAGTCATTAGGGATATATATTAGAGTACTGGTATTATTAATACATCTAAAAATGGTAGTAGTTGTCCAGAGTTTTCAATTTCATGTATGAATTTAACTAACGCGAACCGACTGTTTAATTTAGATACAAAGTTATCTACGTCAGTGTTACCTACACGATGGATCAAAAACATTCCACATTTTATTTTTTTTTCCTCTTTGGCTTTGGGCAGAATGTGGTTTACATTTTACTTGCTTTATTATTTTTTTTTATTAGTCGGTGGATTTATATTAAAGTTTCAGGATAAGTACAATAATGTATAGGTTTTCGCAGCTGCAATCAATATTTCTACAGGGGGATTTAAAAATATGCCTTACTCTGGGTGTTTCGTAAAAAACTGGGGATTTCAAAAAAAAAAATTGTTTGTCAGACTTTATTGTTAGTTATTGTTTTCAAAGTCTACTTTTTACAAAATATGAATTTCTGTAAAATTTACATAAAACTGACAAAAATAGGAATATTTAAAAAAATTAAACTCGCAAAATGTTAGGTCATTCAATACATAAGCTAATTTATTTTTTCTGGAAATCCTCAGTTTTTGGCAAGATTTTATAATTTTATGTCGTTGGTAATAAAAAAAATTTTATAATCCTTTGAATAAATGCCTAATCGCATGTGAACCGGTACTTCGTGTACCGGTAATTTTCCGTTCAATATCGTACACAACCGGCAATTTTTAATCGATACGGTACGATACGCGATACCGGTACTTTTCAATGTATCGCACATCTTTATCTGAATTTAGACAGCGGCCTATCAATTTAATTTTTTCTCCAATACAGAAATTTCATTCACAACAGCACTTCGTTTACTACGGGAATCGAATCATTTTCAATTTTGATACGATCCGAAAATAACAGACTTATAAAACAAGTCACGAATTGCAGCAATATGTTCCTATTTTTCTAATGCGCGTTGAATCCGATTGTATATTTCTTTGTCGTTTATGTGTAAGAATACAGGTAGGTACATCACCTGCTAATCAAATCAGCTGTTTAGTAGGCGCAGCGGGTAAATTGTCTTTTAATTTTTTTTTTAATTAAAATCGCAATTAAAAAATAAATAAATAAAAATAACAGTGGAAATTCATAGGTAGCTTATTGTTTTCCAGATTGTTGCGCACAATTCCCTGATTTTTGATGAAATTTATCAAATTCACTGATATTGCCATGATTTTTTTAGAATTTTTACATTCCCTGATTTTTTTTAGTTTCTCCAGGTTTTCCATAAGAGTCGGAACCCTGCGTGATAATAATATATTGAAAATATTATTTTTATTTTATCCTATTTTATTTTTAGAATCTATTTTTTGTTTCATAATGCCTTTTACAAATGATCTTATAAACTGTTTTGTTACAATAAATAATAAAAAATAACTGTTTATTTCCGTCTAAGAAAAATACATATACCTTTGGAATTTCCTAGAATTCCACGGAATTCTTTTAGAATTCCTTGATTTCTTTGAAATTCCTAGCCAAAATAGTGGAATTCCGTGAAGTACTTCGGAAGTAGAAGTTTGGTGTACAAATTTTTCTCGACAGGTTCACCCCTCGTTCTGTCTTTTATATTTTCTTTCGGTGTTGTACACTTGCTCCACTATGGGGTCCTCCTCTTCCTAACCAACCATTTGGAAAAGCATCGTTTAAATGTTCGCGAATAACTGCAGTGTGGTGCACAAGTGTCCCTACATGTAGGTATCACACTCTCTTTTAAATATCCTGAGAAAGAAAGAAAAAGAAAAGGAAAAAGAGGAGAAAAAAAGGGAAAAACCAATAAAAGAGGGAAAAAAATCTATATACGTAAGGTTTCATTAAAAAAAAAAAAGAAAAAGAATGGGTATGGGTATTATGGTTAGAGTAAGGTAGGCAATTGTTGGTAAGGGTATAGGGAATGACCCTATAAGTAGATGAGGTTAGAAGTAATATTATACAGGACCTAACAAAATGGTTATATATTTATAACTATACGTTCGTCCCACATGGCATTGAGCTAATGGTTTACATGACCACGGCCAAAAAGGGTGGGTGGACAGTGGGTAACCGGAGCTTTTCGGGAACGCCACTGTCAACGCACCCTTCCCCCACGAAGAAGAAGAATATCTTTGGGGACATTCTCCAGTAATTGTTCCAAGTTGTCTTATAAAAATTCCAAATAAATTTAACCATTCGCATGTCCATCAAGAAAATGTGGTCCTATCACATGATCCCCAACAATTTATCCCCAAACATTCAACAATTATTTTTTCGTGAGATGTAAGGATTGATTGTGTCGAAATAATGAAAATTATGACGATTACCATGTCCATTTCTATGAAACATTGCTTCATCGGCAAACAAAACAAAGTCAAAAGATTTTTTTGTTGTCCTATTTCTTGTTGTGCCCATTGACAAAATTATATTTGGTTTTTATAATCCCTATCAGTTCCTGTTGAACGTGGTATTGTTCATTTTTGACCAATTCATTATGAACACTGTCTAAGAACTGCAAGATGTGTAACTCATGGCATCAAATGATGTAAGTTGACTTGCTATTTCTTAAAAAAATACTGATATAATTATTTGTAGGCGCTTTTATTACAAAAAATGTATCTTTTTAAATAGTTTTTGAGATATTTCATGTTAAAATTTTGATTGACCCTGTATATAAAGTCAATATTTTTTTACGAATTACTAGAAATTATTAAATATTATAACATATTGTCCCAAACATTTCGTGAATTTAATGACTAAAATAAAATTCGCATATAAATTACTCACTGCAAAATTATCCAAACTGCAAATAAAAAAGTGGATTAAAATTACTGTTAATGTCAAAATACCAGTTTTAATTTATTTGCTTAAATAGGTTTTTAATGCAGTGAATCAGCATAACAGCTTATTATTTTAGAGGCAAATAAAATAAATGTGGGTAAATTTAAATAATCATAAAGACAAAAGAATACCTGGAAAACCGGTCTCCTAGATTAAAGTATAATAATTATTTAAAATTAGTTCTTACAGATAGATCACAAAACATTCATTTTATCTAGTACCCGTAGACATTTTTTATTTATTCGATATTTTCTGTTTAGTGTAGAGCATGAGTGGATGTAAAAGGGCGAGGACGTTAGCGCCTTCAGAAAGAGTGACGTCTTGTGTGCTTTTATGTATACCTAGTATGTGGCGTTAGATTGTCATACGTAAACCAGTCCAATCATTAGTAAATCGGCTGTGATGAAACATGTGTCGTCGAAAAAACATTAAAAGTTAATAGGCTTCCATCAACTGGAGATGACGCCAGGTACGGAGCACTAACGATGGCTGGATGATGGGCGAGAGAAAAAATGGAGGTGTTGATTGTCGGGCGCCACTCGTTTAAAACGAGAAAATTTGGAAAGCACAATAAAATAATTTAATTAGGGCTGTGATTAACAAACTAATAAATGTATTGCAGGACGCCTGATGTGAATGGCAGAATGCAATTGCAATGGGAGAGTGCTAGAGTGGCTAGAGATGTGTGGCAGCGACATTTAAAAAATTAGAAACTGCAGTGAATTCGGAGATAGACCCGCTTGTGTGAGCGGCATCTCGAGCGCGTAGAGCGGCCGGTAATGAGTCTAGTGAGGAGAATGACTGAATGCCGGGCAGTTCGGCGATGGGAGGCGGAAAAGACATGAAACTTTGAAGTCACAAAGATGAATCCAAAACCACCATGAAATTGGGAAAATCGGCTGTATCGTGGCTCTCGGACTAGGTAGGATCGGTGTATTATGAAGGCAGTAGTTATAGGTTAGAGAAGGCCTCCGGATGTGGTCTGAATGCCGAAAGAACGTTTGAAAAGTTCTATTGAAATTTTTAGAAACTACTACGAAATGTGGTTTGGTGCTCGACGAGTTGATGGAGCGCCGTGAGAATGGAATATTACTTATTAGAAATGAGTCTAAGCGCACCTAAAAGTTGGTAGAAGGGGCACTGAAACACTCGGAAAATAATAAAATAAAATAAAAAACCACCGTAAAAGGAATGACAAACAAAGACGACGAAACATGAGAGGAGATGTTATGTAAAGGTAAAATACTGTTTACTATAGTGTCTGCTCATGTTTGGCAGTTCGCCCCTGTTATTTACGTTATGACATCCAAATTTCCTAAATAAGTCTAAACATGAGTATTATTTTAATTACCGATTTTCAAAATTGATTGATTAGCTTTTATACAGCGGTTTTTTTGTTGTCTGTGGGCATTTTGGTGATGATAAGCGCTTATAGATGATTATGACAAGCAATTTTGTAAAATAATGATCGACAGGTGCAATAACTATTAAGATTTAAACTGACTAAGCTACATTTAAGGATAAACGCATTCTGCGCAATAATCTGCGATACGTGTGATGCCCGTCTCGTACGTATCACACCTAACCGCATTTAGCTAGGACATAGGCTAATCTGTTTTTTTTTTTTTTTGGAAGAAAATTTGACAGATATTTACTCCTCCTGAACGAAATTGTACCCACCATTCCTGCCAGTGGTTTTCTCATCCCAGTAAGTTAAAACTATTATATTATTATACAGTTTGTCCCAAATCCGATCCACACCATTGGGATATCGGAAACTACAGGAAATAGAGAGTCGGTTAAATTAGCAAAGTTGTAACAAATTTAATGCTGATTTTGAATCAAAATCAAGTCTTGAGATGCGACCCACAACTTTCGATTTTCTTATCGGCACCATATTTGAAATCTACATAAAATTCTCGTTCTTCCTGATGTATGACACTATACAGAGTGTCTCAAATTCGATTCTCACCAATGGGATATCGGAAACTGTAAGACATAGAGAGTCAGTTTAATTAGCAAAGTTTTAAGCAAATGCTGATGCTGATTTTGAATCTGTCGAGAAATCAGGACTAACTGCAATGTTTTCGAGTTATTTCAAAAAAAAAAAAACGAAAATTTTCGTCTTCCTCCTATTAATTGTTTTTGAGATACGTAGCAAAAACAAAATACGAAATTTTAATTGTTTGGAAATAACTCCGAAACGATCGCAGATAGCCTTGATTTCTCGACAAATTCAAGATCGGCATTAAATTTGCTACAACTCTATTAATTTACGGACTCTCTATCTCTTATAAATTTCCATATCGCAACGGTGAGGATCGATTTGGGACATACTGTATAACACCACATTTTTTAAAATCAGATAATCGACTACCAAACTGCAACTCCGATTTCCAAATTTGACTTCTGGATTTTTATTTTTGGGATCATTTGGAGGCTGCGGTATGCAAAAACAAACCTGACAATCCAGCTAGACGACTGTGACTTAAAGTTGAAAATCCAACACAAAATTCAGCTGTTAAATATAAATGTCCTGCGGAATTGCGTTGAAAGCTTCTCTAATCGACTTGGTTACTGTCAAGATGTTTTAGACATTTTGATCAGCTGCTGTAATTTATTAATAAATTCATTATGACCAATAAGCAGTTTTAGGTTTAGGAAAATTCATAAAAATATACAGTTTGTCCCATTAAAAAAAACACAAGCTCAGTCTGTATTTTCTGTCTCAGATGGTCAATTGAACATATTGTTTATTAACTATTTACATATTTTTTGTAAAAAATATTTATTATCACCTTCATAAATCTAAGAATTGCTTTGCTGTCACTACTCAGTTTTTTTTAAAGCCACACCCACACCCACAAAGTCTTCTCATGAAAAGTGTTTATTAATATTTGTGTTCGATGCCCAAGAAAGTGCTTTGTAATAGCTACTGCAGTATAATCGTGTACCGTCAAATTACAATATCGAGATATCGCGAATCCACACATTTACTGTAGCCTGTGAAAGTTGAAACACAATCTAATAAATGTGCTTAAACAAATATAAAAGAGGAAAAAAAGAAATATGAGTTCTGCAACTGAAATATAATGATTTATTTCAGTGTCACACCGTGTAACAGTATAACAGGAAAGCAGAAAGATACTTCTTTACCTTTTAGATAAATTATATTAATTTTCACTTAAAGAAAGATAGTGAATAATTTATTATTTAAATAAATTATATGAATTTTCACAGAAATGAATTTATTAATAATTATTTGAAAGATAGTGAATAATTTATTATTTAAATAAATTATATGAATTTTCACAGAAATAAATTCTATTAATTTCCACAGAAAAGATAGTGGTGTGTTACTTTAAGTTATAAACGTTATTTACGGTAAATATGGGTAGAGTCTAATAAACTTTAAGAAATCAAGTTAATCGTCTTCAATACGTTAATACTAGCTAAAAATCTAGGCAACAGCCCTTATGAATCCGTAAATTCAAAATATGTAGCTTTGTAATAATAAAGAAAAATGTAATTAACTGACATCAAAATAGACAGACTTTTCAGTCACCACGATGCTTTGCGTGTTCTTCAGCAGGAAGAAAAAAAGGACTCGAGTCCAAGAGGTAAGTGAGGGTAGCAAATTAGCAACAATAATGCTAATTTACGCGGTACGATAAGATAATTATTAATAAGATACGATAAACGATATAAATTTCATCTATAGAGCTAGTAAGGTGATCCAAACTCATGAATTTAGTTGAATGTAAAGGACGCGCAAATATGGCGATTAGCCAACGAGCTTTACACTAAACTAATATAGCTCGATAAAAATCGATATTAAAACCTATATACGGAAATAATTACTTTGTCAAGAACATAGGAATACCCACATGCTCTAATTTGTTAAAATGAAATTGTACTAATTATTAAATTACTTTAAATTAATAATTTAACGATAATAAGATGCTACGCTCACCTCCCTACTTGAAGAACACCCAAAGACTCTGTTTTGCCCGTGCACTCGTCAAGTGATTGATTCGCGCATAAACCAAATCAGGACATTTCGATTAAAACAGGATAGCAAGGTCGTAACCATAATTTGTTAAAATTATCGTTACAAAGTTTACAATGTGATATTTTAAAAAGCCCGATTGGCTCTATACAATTTCTTGCTGTTGTTACATACGACTCGACGTTATGCAATGTCCTAACAAACTACATGTGGTCCCCCCTTCCAGTTATTCTTAGAGCGTAGGTACCTAAGTAAATTCAGAATTGCAATTGTAAAAGAATCTATCACGATTTTATTTAAACATAGTATAGTAATTATACCTACGCTTTCCGATAAAACTAGTTTTCGTATTCATATTTTAAACTGAAATAAATTTCACTTTATTATGTTGTATAAATTTCTGGTCTTCTGTTGTTTGGAAATTTTTCAGTAGGTGTCTACAATTTAATATTATGTCTGCATAAAAGCCGTCACTGGGAATCGATACCTATGTCCGAGCTCTAGTGATATCACACGATATGTAGATAAACTCCGTACGTACATTCGATAACTGTGGCATATTCTGCTTGTTAATTTTACTCTATATACTAGCTGAACCTAATGTAGTCTGCAAAAACGTGTCTTTGAACCGACGACCTTGTGAAACTATGTCAAAATTAGTGATACAAGGATTGTCAACAGATTGATCGGACATAATAGGAACGCTGGGTTTGCCTAACATGTGCAAGCAGGATTGCGTTTCACTGTTAATCTGCCATGCATGCCACCAAATTGTGTTTACATATATGTCTCCTACATACACACAATTTGAAATTTTCCAAGGTCCAATGAATTGTGTTAAATCGATGTACATCACATACATTCTAATTTTATGAGGGGCGCCGATCGATACTGTATAGAAATAAATTCCTGAAACATAATTAAGGCATTCAGTTTTCAGCACTTTAAAATTGGGTTATACCTTTTGAAGCAACGTTGATCAATTTACATATCATGAACGTGATAATATTAGAAGGGAAAATGTAGTCGCGTTCGTGGAATTATGTACTTTAACAGGCAGGTTTTGAAATAGTGTACATAAAATAGAAATATATACGATGATTATAGAGAATTCTTATTTAGATAAGAAAAAACCAAATTAATCTTAAAATTATATTATCTTGACTATATGCCTACCTAAACCACAAAGCATTCTTACATACATCTGAGGGCGAATCCGTCCGTTTATGAGTTTATAATACTCTACCCCTCACATCACACTTACTGCACAAGTACCCCCGCCAACGAATTTGCCTGTAAGGGGAATCAGCGTAAACTAATTTTTGAAACAAAGAAGGCTTGTACTGACAACACGTAGCCGCAACCCGCATGGGCAAAAACATATTTCTTTATAAAAACGATAATCTGATAATAATTATTGTCCAGCGTTTATTAGTAGCACTAACATGCTTATAAATCATATAACAGAAAATTAATAATTACAAAGATTATTTAATTCAGGCACTACCGAACGTGAGGTTACAACTTTGCATTGGTTGATTTTTCATCATAGGATCAAGTTACCACAATTAGTTTTTTATTTTTTAAGTTAGGTATATTAATAGAAAAATCCATTATTATGCGGACTTTTCGGTAGACAACGTTTAACCAATTATTTGTTTAGTAGTTACTGTCAACTATGTTATTATTAACTTTCCTCTGTCTAATAGTTTTTGACACTAAATGTCAACGGAATTGAAAAACCTTAATTTTTTAAATGTACCTACGTAATCCAAGACTTGAAGACATCTCGAGAGGTAATTTTTTGCGTTTAGGTTACCGACATGTTATAGTTGTTTCGCTGCTCACAGGGGAAGTCGCGGTCGCTACATCGATATCACCTTTCCTCTATGGAAAAAAAAACGTGCTTCTTTAAATGTGCGAGCACATAGCGAGAATGCTAGCAGTTCACCCTTTTATTATTACTAACGTGATGTTTTTCACTCAGATCACTTGACACCCTTTCAGTCACATGATTCGTTGTACATTACACAATCAGCACGTAACACTGAAAGGATAAACCTCTTTGGTATGTTCACTAATCATCAGAGGTTGGATTTACCGATCGGATTCCAGGGATGGCTTTTACAGAATAATATTGTAAACACCTACTTAAACATTCCCAAACTGCAAAAAGAAAGTCATACAACATATTAAGTGCATTTTATTTAATTTTGACAATGATAATGCGTAACTTAGTTTTGTCGGGGAATTCACCATATTAAGTAAAAACGTAATGCGCAATAGATTCTTTTAAATTGCATTATACTGGTAATTTACATTACTGTAGGCAAACGGCCGGCCCTAGCGTGGAGAGGAGAAAACATGCATAACGTGGATTCATTCGGACGTAGGTATTAAAAACGCGCAGCTAAAATGTCACAACATATTAAACCAACGGAAACTACAGTAAAGTCTTGCTTTCGTGATATTGCCGATTTATAATTTGATGGTAGGCAATTGTACTGCACTAGATGTGACAAAGCAATTTCGTGGATCATGCAATACAAATATTAATAGACATATTTCCTCAGAAAGCCATAAACGGAGCATAGGTGGCTTTACTTACAGTGACATGCAACGTAATTTTAACTTAGATTTAGTGGATTTTGAAGGACGTAACTTACGGTGGTCGAAACTAGACAATCGAATTTTTAGACAATTTTTGGAAAAATGTATTAGTGGCAAATACAACAATGTTAACAACGTGCCTTCAGAGTCTACATTAAAAAAAAAATATTTATCAACAGAGTGTGAAAATATTAGACAGAAAATTTCTTCTGAGCTTAATGGGAAGTACATCTGGCCTAGCGTGGACGAAACCACCAATGCTGGCGGGTTTAACATAGCGAATGTTTTAGTGGTTGCATTGTAGAAAGATTGTGCAATGAACGAACACTTGATTACCTCTAAAGTTTTAGAAGCTACAAATTCTCGCACTACAGAGGAGGTAGTGAATTCAAGTCCACAAGGGTTTTGGTGTGACAAATATGCAGAAAATAAGGACAAGCTGTTATTATTTCTTACTGATGGAGTGAATTTGAATTATATGAAAGCTGCTGGAAGAATTTTGAAGAAAACATATCAGAATATACTTCATGTAATATGTTTAGCACATGGGCTTCATAGGATTGCCGAAACTATTAGGGGGTGCTATCCTAATGTTGATAATTTGATCTAGTGTAAAGAAAGTTTTTTTTAAAATTCTACCAAATACTCCATACCTCCAGAGCCCATTATAACACGACTATTACTGTCATTTTAAAAATGTGAAACTCCTAATACAGCAAGTAAATTCAAATGACGCAGTTGCTATTTCACAGGCGCAACAGGCATTTATGGACTGTTCAAGAAAATCTAGAGACCATACACGGAATTTTCCTCTAGCCAGACGGGACCTTCAATATCAGCCAACATCAGAATTTACTACAGTTGATGCAATAAACGTTGTATTCGATCTTCGACAATATATTTTTCAATTACAAAGGAAAAATTGCTGCAATGGTACAAACAAAATTCCAAACTGCCTTTAAAAAATCTTAGATTTGTTACGATGATAGGTGTAATATACATTTTAAACTGCAGAGAAGTTGACTTTTGCTACGCCAGCCATGAATCTGGTGACTTTGCGAAAGCTTACATACTTTAAGTATGCCCCAGTTACATCTGTCGAGGTCCAGCGATCCATCTCGCTAATATAAATGGATTTTCAACGAAAAACGCCAAAGTTTAACTCCAAAACATTTAGAACCGATATTAATAATATACTTTTATTCTTGTAACCGGCTGTGAAAAATACTTGCGTGTGTGTGTTAGTTTAGTACATCCTCCTACACCTCCAGTTCTCCTCGAGTGTGTGCTTATAATAAATTGACTTTTCAACTTTGGATAATATAGAATTCGATAAAAAAATTTCAAAGTAAGATATCGTTTCATATATGCATACAAATATGACACATAACCACCTAAAGCCAACCCTGCTTTTACGTCATATCCGATTGGTAAATCCGACCTATGCTATTCATCGACATCCACCTCTGTGAAAATGATTACCGACTCAGATTAGATTATCGCAATAATTGGTTTCTGACTCGAAAAATATAAGTAAATAATTTTCGGACGAATCGATTTGGGACAAATGGTCCAGTTATATGGCCAGCTAGATCGCCAGACCTCTCATCCATTGATTATTATGTGTGGGGTAATATTAAAAAACAAGTATACTAACGACCATGTATGTAGTAGGTTCATGTTGTTTAATTAAATACAAATAATTAGTTAGTTATGTCAAATTTTGTATTATTCTGTTCTAAATTAAAACGATTCAAATACAATCAAATAATTATTTTAAAAAAAATTAATAAAATATATTTTTTTATTGTTCACCAGTTTATTTTAAATGCAAAAGAGACGTTAGACACATATTTTTTTTTGTAAATAAAGCAACTAATTAAATATCAGTATGGCCTACCTCGATTCCATTTAAAAAAGTTGATATTTCGTTTAAAAAAACACTATCGTTGAATTTAATCAGTAATAAATCGTGCATAATCTGAACATTTAGAAAAAAGTTTTGTAAGTATTCACAGACCAATTTCAAACTGTTTCACCAAGTCGTAAGCCTTTTATAAGAAAAAAAATTGACAACCGAAATGATGTTTAATGGTTGAGGATGATCTGTAGAATCCAAATATGCACGCATTTACAGGCCACTTAAAATTTGATTTTCATAACAATTCCAGCGAAACCGAAAATCGGCCATGTTAAATTTTTATGTCATATAAACGGAAATTATTTCTAACATAATGGTAGCTTCGTGGTCGAATGGTAAGAACACTTACCTTTCACCCTGGAGTCCCGGGTTCGATCTCCGGTCGAGTAGCTCGGATTTTTTCTAAACCAGAAATTAACCCTCGCAGTGTCGGACATTGCGTGTGTGTATTGTCTTTAAATGTGTAACCCTCTCCCACATAAGGTACCTTCAGGGATACAGGGGGTTGTATTACCTGTGGTGTTTAATTAATTAACAATAATAATCACATCATGTTTGAAAAAAAATCCCTTAGCTAGTTGAAGATATAATTATAAACATGGCCCTATATGTTGAGCCACCCGGTATATAAACAGGGTTCATATTTTATCTAGCTAAAAAAATTCCCAGAATTCTCCAGGTTTTCCGTAACAAAAATTTTGTATTCCCATGATTTTTAATTTCATAAGGAAATACTTAATTTCCTATACCTATTGTATGTACTTAGTACGAGTGATGCAGAGTTATACTACATTATTATTAAATAAATAAACACAACAACGTCAAATAATATTATTTTTATTAGGAAAGGTATCTAAAATAGTAACAAAACATGCGATTATCACTGCACATAGAGATTAGACTGCTTATATTATACGAATACACAATTCAGAAATACGAAAAATTTAAAAATAAATCTCTTCCCGTAAATATTTGAATATACAGTGTGTCCACGGATGGGGTACCAGGAGGAAAAACTTCTCTATTTAATCGTTTACGAACAAGTCAATCTACATAATAAATTCTGCTTCACTTAAAACCATTCAGATTTAAGCTTATATACAGGGTGTCCAGGGGTAAAGTAAAATTTTCTACATTTAGTAAATTAAGAAAAAAGTTACTCTTCATGTAAAAATGTGCATCTTTTAACGACTCCAAATATCTGTAGAAATGTTTATTTAATTACGGGATGTCTCACGGCAGAAGCTTCGATTTTTTTTTGATTTGCCAAAACTAGTTCTTTGTAAAATAGGGATCTTTTCTCAAAACCCTATAAATAGCTATTCAAATGTTGATTTGTGTATCCCAGGATCATCAATAAGAATAATTTTCATAAGGATAGAAAAAATATTTAATAAAATTACTACCAAATCCATAAGCCGTATTATTATTAATTTTTTTGTTTTCTATTAACACTGTACTCCGTTTAATAAACAAAAAGCCACTCTTCACAAATACGCTCCATATTTGAATAGAATTTTTCTGTTGGTCGTATTTCTAAAACCCATAACACAAGCAACCGCTTGACTTAACTGCCTCGAGATCTTAGATTCAGCGTCGGTCATAGCGTTTTGGTATTTTGTAGAAATTACAGTTGTTATTCATTGTTTCGAGTTGCTGTTATTCCCATTCATATAAAAAATTGTATTTTTCAAGACTGGTGTACATTTGTGTATATTAAGGTACATAATAAAAACGATTAATATTGACTAAATGTTATGTGTTAATAAGGAGTTTTAAATTTTTTTATACTTATTTCACACTTGACTTTTAGCGTGTGAAACTGGTTGTTGCGTGCACTGTTCTGCGCAACCGTAAATTAGTGAGGCGTGACTTATTATTTCTGTTCATTGGTATAATAATAGATGGAAGTGCGTTTCTCATTGTTTATTTTTTTGTACACCTATCGTTAACACATTTATATTAACATCAATAATGCCGTTTATGTATTCAGTAGTAATTTTATTAAATAATTTTTTTCTATTCTTATTAAAATTGTCCCTATTGATGACCCTAATTGTTTGTGTCATGGGATACAAAAATTCCCATTTTATTAGGTTTTTATAAGGTTTTGAAAGAAGCTCCCCGTTTTACAAACAACTTTTTTCAAATCAAAAAAAAAATCTCTAAGCTTCTACTATGGGACATCCCATAATTAATTAGACATTTTTATGGATATTTGGAGTTTTTAAGAGATGTACATTTGTTAATAAAGAGTAACTTTTTTTCGTATATCACTAATGTAGAAATTTTTACCTCGGCTCTGGACATACTGTATATAAACTTAAATCTGAATAGTTATTTAAGGGTTCTAAGAGAAGCAGAATTTATTATATAGATTGATTTTTTTCGTAAATAATTAAATAAACAAGTTTTTCCTCTTGGCAACCCCATCCGTGGACACACTGTATAACAACATAATTGTCTACAGATATCTTTGGAATAAAAGAAGACACATTAAAATTGATTAGTAAAATGTAGGAAACATATACATTTTTTCAATTTAGAAATGCGCAATAGGATACGATATTTTCGGGTACCAGCACTTTTCTTTCCGATCCTCGATATTTTGCACCGGTCTTAAAGATTACGGTACGGTACGATACGGTACATTTTTGGCCAGTACTTGACAATTATCTTAGTGAAATTGATGATTGGTTGCTCATGGCATGTGGCCGTACTACCTAAAATAAAAGTAATTTTTCTATGTAATATGTACTATATTGTACCGCCACTGGACTGTGTAGACTGGTTAGATGAGACTGGAATTGTACACGAACGGCCGGGAATATTCTGGAGTGCTCTAGACCGAGTGAATGGATGTATAAATAAGACGCACGGTGGGCCGAGATTTAATCTTAAGTTGAACGTGAACGAGTAAAGAAGAAATAAGAAAGAGACTTATAAGTGTTCAAGTGTGATTATAGTTAAGAGTAATTAATCTATTGTTATTAATTGTTAATTAGTAAATAAAGTAGTGAGTAAGTGTTACCTGGACTTTCAATCAACGAATTTACGAGTAGAGGTGTTTGTGTGAATAGCAATATGTTTATTTTTGTTAAAATAGCCTAGAGTTTTGACTCTTATTTTATTTTCACATTTTTGTTTATATTTATTATTACTCTCATATTGTTGGCAAGTTCTTATAATTTGTCATTTGGCAATAAAGAAAAATTTAATAACCCTCTTATCTCAATTTAGACAACGGCCAATCAATTTAATTTATTCTCCAACCCTGAAATTTTATTCACAACAGCACTTCGTTTACTACGGGAATCTCGCCATTTTCGATTTTGATCCGATCCGAACAAAACAGACTTATAAAACAAGTCACGAACTGCAGTAATATGTTCCTCTTTTTCTAATGCGCGTCGAACCCGATTGTATATTTCCTTGTCGTTTATGTGTAAGAATACAGATAGGTACATCATCTGCTAATCAAATTAGCTGTTTAGTAGGTGCAAAAATTCGGTCATTCGCGATTATTATTCGAAAGAAATCATTGGCGTAGCAGAGGGTAATGTTTCTTAATTTTTTTGTTTTAATTAAAATAGCAATTTAAAAAAAATAATAATAAAAATAACAGTGGAAATGTTGAAAACTAGTAGGTAATTTATTGTTTTCCAGATTATTGCGCGAAATTGCCTAATTTTTGATGATATGATAAACGTCAAGTGCATTCTGTGGAATATATTTCAATTTTAAAAATAAATGTTCTCGCCCTATGGCGAGACGACCGCTACCGTTGTGTCACGAATACATAGAAGTGGAGAGAGGTGCAAGTTATCATTTGATTTAAATTTATTATAAATTATTACAAAATCATGTACTTTCTTAGTTTTAAATAACGGGAAAGTTTATGAAAAATAGTAACTAAGATTTGCGTACTGCGTTCTAAAAGGATTTAACTAGAAATCCTTTTAACATTTTAAATATCTGCCTTAGAAGTAATGCTACAGGTCGAGAAATTTTAGGTAGATTGCGTAAGAAATGTGATCTTTACTTCAATTTCTAATTAAAATGAAAACGTTGTATAAAAAACTGATTTCAGGGATTTGTAGTATAGTCTTTTCTTTACACATTAAAAAAAAACTACGGTGAGAAATATCCAAAAATAAAGCCTGCAGGACTAATCCCGTAACTTCTGGATCAACAAAATTCTGCGCTCTAAATTTAGGACGGATCCTTTTTATCATTCATTTTATCATAGTTTTGAGATTTTATACAGTGACAAGAATACATAATATTATCAAAGGTATAAACTAATTAATTTAATAATGTAATTAAGAAAATAAATAATTCTTGTTATGCCAAGAGGGGATTATGATTTCCCTCTATTTGATGAAGTATTATGGTACTCATACTAAATAGCAAATTTCATGTCTGAAATAAAACGAGTAACTAAATGTAAATGAACTTTTTTCATTAGTCCCTTCTGGTATTAATTAATTAATGTATTTTACATATAATTTCGCATATGTGTTCGTATTCATTCTACAATTAGAACAGAGCAAGTTTCTATCCTTCGTAGGACTAATAGGAGTTTGTGGTTTAAAAAAATAATAATACAGAGAAAAACTGTTCATAATTAAATTGTCAAAAGCTTATGCAATTATTATTTGTTTGATTTTCCAACAAGAAATACATTTTTATACATAATTTATTTATGTTTAGAACGTGTCTCAACAACTAGTTATTTGTAAAAACTAAAGTACACGAGTAAATAGTACATTCCAGGTCCGCACTGGCTCGGTGGAATAGTTGGGTCGAGTACACGGTGGCAAGTGTGACTAGATAATCTCTACATCGTCCTGTGAGTTCGAATCTCGCCACCGCCTCTGGCAATGTCGGTGGGAATGGTTGTGTATCCGCAGTTTTTATAAGTGTAACCCTCGCCCGTGTAGCTTCGACTTTGGATTCGGGGGTTGTTTACTTTCTGTGGTGTTTATGTTAATATACACGGTGGGCAAATTTCGATGTTTGTTTAGGGTAACTCGGTAACTGTAAAAATGGAAGACACATTCTCGATCTCTTTTTTTGAGACAAATTCACTGCCGAAAACAAAAATTTGCTATCGTCTTTTGTTTTCGAGTTATAAACAAAAGTTCGATTTTTCGAGTTATGGTATAAAGTTGTATTTTACTAAATGGAATAAATCATAGTTGCCTATGGTTTAGTTAAAAATGATTTTTTTTCTCTTTCAAACTATATATCATATGTGGGGTCGCTTTTGATGTGTAAGTGTTTAATAGCGAAAATAATCTTTTAGTAAATTACTTTTTGCGTTTTTTATATCATCTGTCATCTATGACAGTGTTTATCCGTTTCTCAGTAAATTGCATATTAATAATTTTGTTTCTGTCATAATTACATCTCTTTTAATCGTAAAAGTGAAGATGTATTACAATAATTACGAAAAATATGATATGCTAGAATGCTTTATTGAAAGTAATAACAACTGTGATACTGTATCCAAAATATATTTCAAGCGCGATCCAGAAAGAAGACAACCTAATAAAGCTATTTTTAAGAAGTTAAAAGTAAATTTCATTAATTGTGGGTCCTTCAATAAGCCAAGACCAAAAAATTACAACATTGAAGATGCTAAAGAAACTTCTATACCTGTAATTGGAATGGCGGTTGCAAATCCTTCAATTTCAAGTCGTCAAATTGAAGCTGATTCTGGGATTTCAAGACGTCGAGCTTTGGGTATTTTGAAGACGCACAAATTCAGGCCTTATACAATAAGGAAACAACATCACCTGCAACCAACTGATCTTCAGCGACGATTGGAGTTTTGCATATGGTATCGTAAAAAAGGCAACAAGATCCATTCTTCTCTAAAAATGTAGTTTGAACAGATGAAGACTACGTTAGCAGTGCAGGACTTTTCAACGGGCATAACGAGCACTATTGGTCTGATATGAACCTTCACCGTATCGTTGGCGTGCGATCTCAGGGACGCTTTGGCTTTAGTATTTAGTGTGCAATGGTGTAGTAGCAATCGTGTTTTAACATATCATATATATGAAGAAAATCTTAATGGCCATCGGTACTACGAAATCTTAAACCAGAAAATTATTGAGGAATTTATGGACAATCTACCCTTAATTGAGGTAAGAAATCAGTTTTTCCAATAAGATGGTGCACCACCTAATAATATCAGGACCGTTTCAGAATTATTAAATACCAATTTTGGAAATAACTGGATGGGAAATAACGGACCAGTGAGGTGGCCACCACGATCACGTGACTTAACGCCACTGGATTTTTTTTTGGGGCCACATTAAAGACAAATTATACAAGAAAACCAGTACCAACATAAATGAACTCGGACAAAATTTTATAGACTGTGTAAATTTCATTTCAAATCTTCATATTTATAATACAGTTCAGAGTGTTATGAAGAAGTGTAATTTATGTATCGAACATAACGGACATCAGTTTGAACATTTACTTTAATTTGAATTTTTATTTTTTAATTGTAATGTATTATAAAATGAGATATAAGTATGTGATTTTTTTTGGTCTTGGCTTGTTGAAGGACCCACAATTATTGAGATTTTTTTTAACCTCTTAAAAACAGCTTTATTAGGTTCTTTTCTTTCTGGATAGCAATTGATATATATTTCAGATGCAATATCACAATTGTTATTACTTTGAATAAAGTATATTTCTCGTAATTTTCGTAAGACATCTTCACTTTTACGATTAAATGAGGTGTAATTATGATGGAAACAAAATTATTAATATGCAATTTACTGACAAATGGATAAACACCGTCATAGATGGCACACGCCTACTTGAAATAAATATAAAAAAAAATAAAATAATCTACTAAAATATTATTTTCTCTATTAAACACTTACACATCAAAAGCGACCCCACATATGATATATAGTTTGAAAGAGAAAAAAATGTCCTTTTTAACTAAACCATATCCAACTATGACTCATTTAAAAAAATACAACTTTATGCCATAACTCGAAATTAAATTTTCTCGACGCCACTGTATTATACAGAAAAAAGTGCCTAAAGAATGTAAAAGTTGTTTTTTCATAACTCTACAAACAGCCAAGGTATTGACATGTGTCTAAAAGTCCAAAAATCGAACTTTTGTTTATAACTTGAAAACAAAAGACGATAGCAAATTTTTGTTTTCGCCAGTGAAGTTGTCTCAAAAAAAGTGATAGAGAATGTGCCTACCATTGTTTTGTATCTCTTATAGTTACCGAGTTACCCTATACAAACATCAAATTCATGATGAGACTTAGTAATGGCGCATTTCTAAATACAAAAGATATAATCGATGAGTGTTATGACATTGATGTTTCAAATAATAAATGGATATATTACAAGCAGTTAAGGAATTTAGTAATTGCATCAATAAGACGCGAAAAAAGGCATATATTGAATTTAAACTAAGAGCGAATTCTAGTTCTCTTGATTGGTGGAAAACAATAAACCAGTTAGGCGCTCATAATTCAAGTTTAAACAGTGATGTTCAAAGTAACTTTGGTAATCCAAATATGTTTAATAACCATTTTATTAATTCTGTTCCGAATACATTAGTTAGTAACGAGGAATACGCTTCAAACTCTTATAGGCAAAATGTCTTTAACACTTGTTACCTCAGAAAGTGTTTCAATCGCTGTTAATAGAATTAAATCGAATGCAGCTGGGGTAGATGGTTTTTCTTTAAACATGATCAAAATGTTTGGATGCAGTCACACATATAACACACACATATAACACACATATAACACTTTGTTTGGATGCAGTCACACATATAATAAATTTCTCGGTTCAGACTAACACAGTTCTCTCTCAATGGAAAACGGCGAGCATTATACCTCTACCTAAAAAAAGTAAACCTGAAACTTTAAGTGACTTCAGGCCTATTAATATTCTGCCAATTTTCTCGAAAATGTTAGAGAGGATAATTCATGATCAGCTACAACATGTACAAATTAATGACTTGCTCCCTCATGCCCAATCTGGTTTTCGCACCGGCCATAGTACTGTTACAACTCTCTTGGATATAAATGACGACTACTTAGCAGCTATAGATAATTCTATGGTAACTACAGCCGTTTGATTGTATAAATCATAAAATGCTTTTAGCAAAATTGCACTACAACGGCTTAACATGAAATACTATAGCATGGTTTCGTAGCTACTTGTCACACAGAATGCAAACCGTTAAAATATATAACAGAGGTCATTTGCAAATGTTTGATAGTTTAGTGGTTAATTCGGAGGTATCCCAGGGCTCAATACTTGGGCCAATTTTGTTTTCCTTATATTTGACAGATTTACCGAAAATTATAAAATATTGTAAAATACATTCCTATGCGGATGACAAGCAAATATATTTATCTTATCGGCCTACAACTGTTGATGAATCCGTGGCAAAAATTAATGAAGATCTGTCTCTAATACATCCATATGGTTAGATAAACAGGGGTTAAATACTTAACTGCAGTAAAACCGTTGCTATAAATTTCAGATCTGCTAGGAGTGATTTTGAAGATAACCTTGTAAAATTATCAATAGCAGGAGAGTGCGAAATCTTGGAGTTATTTTCGTTTGTCATTTAACTTTTAAAGAACATATAACCAAGGTTGTGCAATCCTCATACGCTAAACTCAAAACAATTTATCAGTTTAAACATGTACTATCGACGGCAACAAAGTTAAGGCTCTCAAATTCGTTAATTCTGTCCAAGATTGAATACGGTAATGTTGTTCATGGCCCTTGTTTAATAGAAATGGAGATTTATAGATTACAAAAGGTCCGAAACTCATGTGTTCGTTTCTCGGCTAGTGTACCCAAACGTGAGCATATCACTCCTTATTTGAAATTAAATAATGGCTTAATATGCATCAAAGATGGGAGCTCCGCCTTATTTGCCTTGTTTACTCAGTGTTAAAAAAATGAAGCACCCATATACCTCAAAAACAAACTTATTTTTTCGAAATCAATATCACAATGCTAATCTCCGATTTGTAGCAAATACCTTGAATATTTCTAGGCATGTAACCACTTTCTTTAAATATTTTTTTTTCATATTTAGCGTCAGATTTGTTTAATAAAGTTGCCCAGTCTTTTATGTCATTATCCTACTCTTTATTTAAGAAAAAATTAAAAACGCTTTTTCTTCTCAATCAGTTTTAATTATTTATGTACTTGTAATAGTTTCTTTTAATGTTCTTTTGTCTTGTAAAATATTTTTTTTAGATGTTTTTTTCTCTTCTCACATATTTTGTAAGTCTTATAGATATTATTACCACTACTGAAATGATACAATTATGCACACGTTATTTAATATAATGTAGAACCCTGGTTGGCATTCACAGCAGCTCAATGAGCTGAAACCCCGCCATGTTAAATAAAGACATTTTTATTTATTTATTTATTTTAAATTTGTCCACCCTGTACATATCGTATCATTCATAGGTATACAACATGGTAAAAAGTAAATTTTTTGCCGAAGCACAATTTTAACCTTTTCACTGCGGCGCTCGATTTCGCTATATGCGTCATCAGAACGGCTGCGGTGACTGCTTGCGGCAATATTAGCTTCCAGCAGTTAACCCCCAAAATGATGCTTGTTACTACTCGTTTTAAGAAAAATATGGAACGCCCGCTTGGAGAATAGTAAATGACGTGTGCTACTCTATATAACTGACGCAGCTTTCTATACGAATGTATCTGCAGTGCGCTTGAAAGCTACATACTGCTGAGTAGCTCTTGACAAATAACCAATCAAATGTCTTTACAGCCGAGGCGTTAATAGCAAATAAAGCGCCTGTGGCCAGCCAACAAAAATCTATTCGATTTTTACAAAATTGTTTTCAAATTTTGCTTCACTTGTGAATAGTTGTGTGCTGAACAATATTTAATTTGTGCTATTTTGGTCATGGAGAATATAAATCCAGGTATGTTAACTATTTAAATAATACATAATGACCTCGATATTTGGCATTCTTCAACTTGTTAATTTGATTTTATAAACGAGTGTAAAATTTTATTCTTACTGATTTTTTAACAACTTCTGTAAGCTTTAAAAAAAAAGTATATAAAAGTATATATGCAACTTTCTGCTATTTTGTAGTCAATTTAGTATAGATTAAAGCTATAATATGATTTTGTGCAAATATTTGCAAATTTGTATAAAAAGCCTTTTTTCCTTTATAGGTCACCCTCTTACGTATGGTGAAAGTTTTGAAGTTTGGGTGTCAACAGTAGATAAAGACAAATTTACTGCAATAAAGCAATGTATTACGAACTCGTATAACATTACAAACCCTGACGCTCCAGAACTACTGAATGTTGCAAAATTAATATGTGCTAACTTAAAATCAAGGTGGACAAAGTACTCACGTTCAAGATCCCATTTATTAAAAAAAGAAAGTGGTTTTCTCGCCTCGAAAATTTCAATCCCTGAAAGTTTAATAAAATCTACCAATATCAGTTCGACTACCTCAATTGGCCGGGGCGGTCCACAAAAGCAGTTTGAAGAGTGTTCCGTCAAAACAAAAAAACGTAAAGTGGAAACATTGGTAAAAAGCTTCGGTAGTGCGAAATTATAGTTCGCTTCTAGTATCACTGGTCCATCAACTTCAACAGGACTTTTAGAAGTAAATAAAGAATTGAGTTTGCAGCATGCACTTGCTCTTTACTTAAATCTAGACTTATCTGAACGCAAGTACAATTTATTAAGGACTGTGGTAAATAGCGTACATAGAGATACTTTTCCTAGTTTATACAGACTTAATATGTTCAAACAACACTCATATATTGAGATATCATCCGCTTCTGAGACAGCTGTTGAAGTTAATATTCAAAATATGTTATATAAAACTCTTAATAGTATTTGCAATCTTATTAATGTTGTAGATATACATAGCATTACTTCATTAAATTTAACTCTTGTCTGTAAATGGGGCATGGATGGAAGTTCCAGTCACAGTATATACAAGCAAATATTTTCAAAAGAATCTGAAACTGACGAATTTATGTTTTTTATAGGTTTTGTCTCTATTATGCTCATGGACAAATCCTCTAAAACGGTGGTTTGGAAAAATCCCCGTTCGTCATCGTCGCTATATTGTCGACCACTTAAATTTATGTTTTCTAGGGAAAACGAGGAAATAATTAAACAAGAATACAATAAATTTGAAAATTGTTTTAAAGATATTAAAAACATTAGCATGAGAATTGGCGAAAGAGAATTTAACGTAGATTTTGAATTTCACTTTACAATGATTGACGGAAGTGTATGCAATATTGTGACCGAAACAAAGTCTACTGCTACTTGTTATCTATGCAGAGCAAAACCGACTCAGATGAATAAAACAGACTTGACTCAATTTGTAGCGGATTCTGAAAAATATAAATATGGATTGTCAACTTTGCATTGTTGGATTCGTTTCTTGGAATGTTGTTTAAAAATAGCATATCGCCTTCCTTTTAAAAAGTGGCGAGCTTCAAGGCAATTTAAGGATTTGAAAGAACAAACCAAAAAACGAATTCAAAGTGAGTTTAAAAAAACAGTTAGAGCTCAATATAGACAAACCAAAACAAGGTTATGGTAGTTTACCTAATTTTGAGAATTTTGAACTGTAAGGAAAAAATTAATGTAAATAAATTTAACAATCTTGCCATGAACACTAGGGAATCGTATCTGCAAGAGTACTCGTGGTATAATATGCCTATGACTATCCATAAAATACTGGTTCACGGTTATGAAGTCATCTCTCAATTCAATATACCAATTGGTGAAATGTCAGAAGAGTGCCTAGAGGCTCGACATAAAGAAATTGGAAAACAAAGATTGGCACACACTCGAAAAAAGTCGCGAACGGAATCAAACATTGATTTGATGAATCGTTTGATCATAACATCAGATCCTTTACTAGCTTTCCACAGAAAAATAATCTCCAAAAAAGGAAAAAATATGGCTGATGACAGTAGCATTAAAGAGTATTTTGTGTTAACTGACGAAGTAGAGCTTTTGACAGCATATAATATCACAACTCCTCTTAAAGTTAGCGATGACAGTGAAAGTGATTCAGGAGCAGAATAGACATGGGACATTTTTTTATTTATATTATGTAAATATTTCTGGATCCTAAGTATACTTTTACATCTCTTTCTCTGTCAACATTTCTAATATAAAGTATAATTTATAATATTTTATGGTATTATATACATGCACGTTTATATGCACTATTTTTTTACTAACCTTACATTGTAAAATAAATATTTGTGGATGTAAAGGTAGACTAATGTCGGACAATTTTATGGTAAATAAATCATATGATACTACTGATTTTTTTGGAGTTCTGATTTTTGTCCATTTGCCCCATAAGATCGCTGCACTGTGCGCCGGTCGAGCGCTTTGCCGTTTGTGAATCAAATTCATAGATTTCCTAAATTTTCTCCTGAATTACGTTACGATGGCGGAGTAACAAAGTGCTTTGTATGCAAGACGAATTTGGTAGGCCGGAATTCTAGTATTTTTAAAAGACATATTCATAGCAAACGCCATATAAAAAATAGCCAGTTACAGGTCTCGTACTGGTGTTTCTACTTTTAAGAAAGTCACGGAATTCACTTATATTCCCATAAAAGTCATGGCCTTTACCTATTTCCTTTTATTTTAAGTTATGAAATATTTGTATTTTGAATGCAGTCCATCTCACCTTTCCAAGACTAACAGTTAATTTATTTTTTATCTATTTTCTTTTGCAAAAAATGGAAATATTTTTTTCTTCTGAGTTATGGAATTTAGTATCGTATCTATGGTGGAAAACCTTGAAAATCATGGAAATTCTCTATTTGCTCTTAGTGTGAATCAATGTGGCAACCATGTGTGGTATGTTAGGATATTTATTCTAACATAACTGCAAAGAATTTTGGGCACATATCAATTCTTTACCAAACCGAGAAATGCTGTGAGCAGGATTTTAATAAAATGTACATTACAATTTTTTTTGAATGCAGTTTAATTTACAACAGATATTGATGATTGAAAATAAAAACGTTTTCATACTTTCGTTTCAATGAAATACGAAATAAAAGAAAATCCCTTAACGGAAATAGACGTTTAAAAACGTGAATAGTGAAACTGCAGGTGGCTATAGAAAATAAATTCAATTATTACAGATTTCCGGTCCGGAAAATTAGATTTTAAGCAAACCATTCGGAAAATCTGTTTCGTTCTCGCTGAATCATTTAGGAAATATCGCCAAAGAACACTGAGAGAGAAGTATACAGGGTATAACTTAAGTACGTTAAAATATTTCACGGTGGTATTCCTTAGCTAATTTTAAGAAATACCTAAAAAAAATATCGATTATTTTTTATACTGACATTATTAGCGCAGCTATTTAAAACAAATTTAGCACGCACTTAGATAGGATCACTGTATCACGCTCTACAATTAATCATTGGTGGAGATATGGGTAATCAGTACCATAAATTTGATAAAAAACTAGTAACGCCCTGTAGAAAATTAAAAGCGTTCATATCTCAAGATAATCCATTCAATAAACAATAACTGTATCTTCAATTATTTATACCTCTTATAGTATCACACATTTTTTCCCAATTTATTTCAACGTTATTGTAAAAGTAACAATTTCATTAAAGTAAACACGTTTTGGTTGTTCTGATTTTGTCGACTTGGTTACATGTTTATTTTGCTTAATTTGACAAATGTCATGGTTTTACACTGTAAAAATTTGTGAGGAGTGTTCTATGTAAAGATTTAAATTCTTGATCACGAATAACAATTATACGAATGCTGAAATGGCTGATATGGTCTTCGTTTATGGCTTGGCTGACAGAAATTCATCGAAAGCAAAGAGGATCTTTCAATAATTAAGGTATCCACAACGCATAACGCCCTGTTCACCGATATGTGAGTGGTTTACTACCACTCATTATAAAACTTCAAGCAAAAATGGAACCTTTTGGCAGCAGTTATGTTTTCAGAAGAGGTAATATGCAATATAATGTCTTACAGTGGTGGGTTTCACAAAAAAACATCCCTGATATTGAGAAACTTCTTGCTATACTGAAGCAATTTTTATGTGCTGTCTCTTCATCAGCTTCGGTGGAAAGAGTATTTTCTACATTTGGGCTCGTTCACTCCAATTTACAAAATAAATAAGGAGTGGAGAAAGCAAGACAATTAGTGTTCCTATATAAATTTTATAATGAAAATCAATGTTAATTGTTTTAGAAACTACCTGTTTTGTTCTAAAATGTTTCTTATTTTATCAAGAATGTTAATGGTTGATTTATATTTTGTAATGAATAGTATTTTTATTTTCAGAATTTACTTTTGATTTAAATCATCGATTAAAAAATCACTTGAATACTAATAAAGGATTTTGCCCAAAATTAATTCTTACAAATTTAGGTTTTGTCCTGCTAAGAATTAATTCTGGCCCACTGTGCGCCGCCGCCGTTAACAAAAAAAAATTAATAATTGGACTGCCTAAAAAAATAAGAAAAAAATTACACAATAACATTTAGAAATGAAACTCTGTTTCTATAGGCACTTTTGATTCCAAACAAATTTTCAAAAAAACTTTTTGCCGTATTTTAAGCGCGAAGCAAAATATGGAAATATCGCATTTGTATCGCAGTAGGCTGGAACAGAGATTTAAACTTGATTGGAAAACGTGAATAGATGCGCTTTAGAAAGCTGTACAAACATTAAAAAAATAATGATATTTCATTGAAATATAGCAGAGAAAGATATCGAGGTGTCCATGAAAAGTGAAATACGCTGTATATTCTGTCATTTTGAAAATTTTAGCTGGTTCCTAATTTGTTTCAGGTTTACCCCAACCGTAAATCTGAGGTTCACCCGCTTAATTAACTCGAACTTTGACCACACAAACGTTTTAACACATTTTAGAATGATAATTTCCACATAACTAGTATCCGTCAGTTCCAACTTATGTTACTCACAAGCTAATCTTATCTAGTATTAAATTGTGACCCGCGGTGGCAGAAAATTCATTAAAATTGCATACGACGCCACTTTCAACGTGCCTATGAGTCCCTAATGCCTTAAAGGTGTTTTGATTACATTTCGGACAGCCGTCGGGCTTCATTTCCCTTTAATATGCAAATGTTGCCATTAAACTAATAATATATACATATAAGTACAGATGGTATGTAGGGCACGCTTTTCACAGTGTCCTACGGGGTGCCATTATTTATAATTATCTAGCGGCAAGTGAACCTGAACACATTTACCCCGTGCAAAAATACTGAGAAATTAACAGGTCGCAGCACCTGTTGTGAATTGGCTTACGCGATCTTAATTGGAATTTATACAGGCTCATCGTTGTGCAAAATTTTCTCTATGTAGTCTGAGCACCGCACTATGGGCCAATGGTGGAAGCGCCGTCTCAAAAATCTGTAACTTTTTTATTTGTTACTATAGACACATGAAATTCGGTATACCGATATAAAGAAAGGTCTGACGTTCAGTAGTGACGGTAAATAATTTTTATTTTGTTTTTATACATTTCATTTTATAATTGTATAATGATAACATACAGCGTGTAATTTATGTACATAATTATTTGTAAATAAATATTTATTGTAATAGTTGCAAGGCTTCTTCTTCAAGTTCCACAATCTTGCGTGACACAGATTGTCTTAAGCTCGTTATATAAGGGTCTGATGTATACAATAAAGTATGAAATACATCTTCGTTAGTAGCTTTTCGGGAACATTTGCGAGAATGATGTAACCTGAAACGTTTATAATTCTTATTTCTGACATATATGGCATGTGGCACTTGATGGAGTATTTGTTACTACTTGTGTAACCTTACTATTTATCATTGTAAAGAACTGCTCATGTTTAATGGACATTTGCTGTTCATTCTCCACTGCAAAAAAAAGGCAAAAGAGTGCTTATTTGAGGTTCCACTTCATTGACAACAGATCTTGTTTTCTCTGGAGTCTCTTTTGGTAATTCTATTAAAATGGACCTACAGTATCGAACAGAGGACGAGGTTGGATTTTTCCAAACGACGTTTTTTGTGACTTCATCTGCAATTTGTAGTGGAACCAAGGATGTTACAAACAAATTAGTATCGGATATTACGACACTTTCACCAGACAGTACTCACTTTGTCCCGAAGATCCATCACTGCCTCATTTACTGTACAATATTAATTGTGAAAAGTTGGCCACATTCACAGAATCAATTTTGATTATTCTCTTACATGTGTGATCTAGAAGAGACTGCAAACTTACTTTAGCACCAATTTCAGTTACTTGCATGTGCTCTGGATAACATTCTCGCTTTGCTTCTGTAAGTTTGGTATATGATGGGAGTACAGTACAGTCTTTGTCTTGTAAACAGGTTCTAAGGTATGTATATTGGTTTTTCGTTAAATCTAAATCAATGAAAAGAGTCAAGGCCTCTTGATTTGTGAAATTCTCAACAGAAGTATTACGTCTTAATAATGTGTGGATAAAAGCCTTCCTGTCTTGTGATGCAGACCGTAGTTCCTGTATAATTTCTAATTCCCATGTCTCACCAATTGAACGTAATCCCTGAGTATATGAATGATAAATCTGATCAAGTCCAGAGTCTCGAAATAGTTTTATTGCTTTTCGTTTCTGTGTCTTCTCTGCGGATTCGTTAAATGACTTACATGGTCTCCCTCGTGGGTTTTCAGATAAGGACGTCGATGGTTCTTCGTCTTCTTGGAATGGTACAAAATATTCGCCATCTAACCATTTCTCGTTGCTGCGTAAGAACACATCCTTTTTCTTCCGGCTTTATTCCAGCGTATCTTAAATTCGGGCAATAAGTGTTTCTGAAATTTGATGATAACACATTGCAACTGCTCTTCAGAAAGATCGAAATGCTCCTTAACATACCGTTCTGCTGTTGATAAATGTTTTCCGTGCTCTATAAAAGCGTCACATATGTTACGTTTAGTAATTTTGAAATTGTTCATTTTTACTGTCGTAGGTACAGCTGACAGCGGCAAATTATTGATTACTATTAATTAATGCTGCTTGTCTACATAAATAATAACCTAAAATTTTAACAAACCCAAGTTTATATACTTTCCTAAGGACAATAGTAACCGCAGAATACACATCCTGTATATAGGTGAAGAAAAAAAATAATTTTCTCTTTGGTTTATTTTTCATGGTCAAAAAATATTTTTTTTCAAATTATATCGTAAACCATTTTTATCGATATACCACTTTGTTTAATAAATTTAACAACTACAAATATTTATTTGATTTTATCTAACCGCAAGTCACTCGTAAACATATTCTGTCAAAAGTGGAATATGGTGGTGCTGCTAAAAAAAATCAGATGGAACCGTCCCGATATACGATTTCTAAAATCCAGGCATTCAGTGAAATGCTATGCTCTGATTTGTTGCAATTCCATAATGTATATGTATTCTTTATAACGCCGTATTTTGCAAATTCATAATTCTTACGGAACGAATATTGCAGATTTTTAAGTGTTCGTCGCGCGCTTCCTTGTATATTTTGTTGATTTGCAAGAGAAGCGCAAAAAATCCGCAAGATTTTTTTTGGATCTTATACAGGATTGTTTTAGTTGCCAGATGGTGAAAAAAAACTTACCCGGTCGCACCCTGCTAACAGTTAAAATTTTTCTTGAAGTTGAGAAAGTCATTCCAGTAACATGAGACCTTTATTATTTTTTTATTGTAGTAAGGGATAAGCAATATACAAATATTTTTCATGTTTTTAATACTAGAAGAACTGCTCTTTGAAACGGTGTATAATACATTGCACTTTATTTAATTTTTATGCGAAATTGTTTATTTAAAATAAGCAGCAAAACACATCTAAATCTCTCCATATTCCTACTTTTGAAGTCTACTAACTGAACCCAGTCCACATTTAAATAAATTACTGAACCGAATTATAAAAGTTTGATGTATTAGTTATAAGAAAATTGAAGTTTGTGTTCCTTATTCGGTTTTTGGTATTTTTGAGACGGCGCCTCCACCATCGGCCCATAGTGCACCGTGCGACATCGACAACGGATGAAATTTTGAGAAGCGCGCTGGCGTTCAAATAATATGGTCGCAGCTGTTTTCTCTTACAACTAAGCAAAATTTTAAAAACGTCTAGTAAAAAAACTTCTTTTGTTTCATTATCTATAACTTTGCTACAGGCAGTACCTCGCTATCTTTAATAATAATAATAAAGTTAGCAAGCGACTATATTTTGTGCTGCAAATTACATAAAGCTATGTTATTTCTATTTATTTTAGTAATACAACAACTAACTTATTTAATTTTTTTAACTTTGTTCACTTTAATGATCAGAAGGGTTTGATTATTCCTTGTTTAAAATTTAAGTCAATAGTCACTAATAAAAACGATACGGCAAGTTGAACAAAAAATCTAAAAAAATCGCTTATTTTGAGGAAAAACACTCCATTTCACTGATTTCGCAATTCTAAATCAATTGACACCTAAAAATTTGGATGCAGCAGGTCTTCACACAAGTTTCAATATACTGAATAAGATTTACAAGAAATAAGTACTCAGCGGACAAAAGCCCCGCCCTGTGTTGAATTAAATCTGCAAGTCTGGTAGCTAATAGTATATTGTTTTATTAGGAGTGACACTTTGTTTGACGAGCAATTATGTTTGTATTTGCCAGGCGAAGTGCAGCGTAGCCGAGCGAACGCTAAAATTGCGAGTCAAACAAAGACACTTTAAATCCGAATGAAACATGTAATTTTTTCTTCAAACGCAAAAAAAATTCGAAATATTTAAACATTAAGTACATACATAATTATTTTCGATTATACGACTTATAACAGTTTCATCGTGTTGCTTGTGACAAACACTGATTGCTATGGATAATGTGTGGTTGCTAGGGATGCCAATAAATATAAACAAACATTATATTTAAGCAAATAAATTGTGATTTATTATAGTCCATTATTAGAAAAGAATGTCTGATTGTGAAGATTTGTCGAGTATACCAGCAGAGGTGGTTGAAATTGCTAACGAAGTGACTTTAAAATCTTCTACCACCAAAGTCGCGTGAAGTGTACGAGTGTTCTTATAATCGTTTTATGCAATGGTGCTCTGAAAAGAATGTAAAATCGTATTCGGAAAGTATTTTATTGGCGTATTTTGCCAGTCTGTCTTCAAAAATGAAATGTTCCACTTTGTGGTCACAGTATTCAATGGTGAAATCGACACTGACTATCAAGAATGGCGTAGATATAAGTAAGTTTTTCAAGTTGAATGCATTTTTAAAAAGGCAAAGTAATGGTTATACCCCTAAAAAAGCTAGGGTTTTAACGAAGGACCAAGTTGAACAGTTTTTGGATGCTGCTCCTAACATATATTATTTAATGATGAAGGTATGTTTAAAATTAAAGAATGACGTAGGCAAATTTTGTGAATTTTTATTTATAGGTTGCCTTAATAATGGGAATTGCGGGCGCTTGTCGTTGTGATGAACTAATTCATTTAACAACTGATGACATTGAAGATGTTAAGTCTGCTTTACTGATAAAAGTTCCTCATACTAAGACCGGTAAGGGTCATTTACGGTTATTGGAGAAAAATATTTGAGTATTTACAGAAAATACGCTTTTCTTCGGCCAAAAGGTTTTGAAGAAAGTCGTTTTTTTATCAAAATGGAAGATGTCAACGGTCAGTAGTCGGGATTCATAAAATTAGTAGTGTTGCAAAAAAAGTGGCAAAATATTTAAATTTACCAAATGCAAATAAATATACTGGACACTGCTTACGTCGAACTTCTGCCTCTTTTCTTGTAGATTCCGGTGGTGATGTCACTTGTCTTAAAAGACATGGGGGTTGGAGGTCGAACAATGTTGCAGAGGGGTATATAGAAGAATCTATAGAAAATAAAAAAAGTACAGCAAGAAAAATATTTCGACTCGATGAACCCTAGTACTAGCACCAATGGGCCTAGTACGTGTAATAGTATCAATCCCTTGAATCTCGATAATACAGCTGCTTGCAATAATGTAGAAAATCAAGGAAAAATTAATCAAGAAATGTGTTCCCACGATACAACTAAGAGTGTAACAGTTTCAGATATTGCTACCACCACCGTTAAAAATGTTAATAGTGTCGATTCTTCTGGTTTGTTTAATTTTTTATTCAACTTGCTCAAACTGCACTTTCAATATTACTATCAATAAATAATAATAATTGAATGAATTTATATATCTAGCCTAATCAATAAGTTTTGTATTTCATTTCATTGTTTAATAATTTTGGATTGTAAGAATTTCATATGTTAATTTAAATAAAATGCTTAATTTTTACCTAAATATACTTTTAATACTAGGATTAAAAATACTTTTAATCTTAGGATTAAAAATACTTTTAATCTTAGGATTAAAAGTGTTGACATTTTTATATTAGTAACAAAAACATCAATTTTTACCATTAAAAATGATGACTTTTGTGACGTTTGAAGAAAAAATCATTTATCAATTCCTCACTAGACATAAACAGATTTCGAACTTGTTATATTCTCGTCAGTATGCCATAACGAAAATGACATAATAATGGCAAACCAGGCTGGCCTAAAGCAGACTAAGCAAGGCAAACATAGCGAGTGACAAAGTGTACCCTCTGGTAATGTCGGTGCTACTACCTGTCAGACATCACTGATGTCTTAGGCTGGTCGTCCATATACGCGACATTTGTTTGCAACACGTCTGCAACATGTCGTTTTATTTTAAAGCACTTGATTATTAACCGAGAGTCGTACATCTGACAGACATGTCGCGAACAAGCTCTAACTTTTCGACGACAATTTTCATATAACCGTGCATGTTCCAATTTCAAGCGTCATTTGTCGTTTATATCTTGCGGCGCAAGCATATTTCCATAGACATACAATAAATAAAGGACGATCCGGCTTTTAATATTAAATTCGTAAATATAGTGGCAAAATATGAAGTGTTATATGATTACAACCAAGAAAATTATTCAAATCGACAGATACAAGAAAAAACGTGGAATGAAGTGGGGAAAAAGATAAATGAACCAGGTTAGTGTTGATAATATTTATTGAAATATATATCAAAAATATTAAATGAGGAATGAAAGTACTTTACATTTTCTATAATAAGCATACTTTCAAGTAATACAGTTTTATACACAATACTGAGACTGCCAGTGTAAAGGTACATACTCATTTACATAAGTACATAGTTTTCTCGAAACTCAATAGCATTAGTCGTACTTCGTTGGCTGTGAGGCTGAAGAGGACGCAATCGTGACGCGGTATTTGCTTCTTCTGGTTCGGTAGAAGGCTCAGATATTTTTTCCTTCTCTTTTCCTGATGAAATTAGGCAAAACGCATAACGCCTTTGTTATTTTGTCAACTTTTTCTGGTGGGCATAGGTTAGGTCTTTCAAGCAGTTTGAATTTCGAAACCATTATTCCAAACGCGCAATCAACACTTCGACGAGCTATAGTTAAATATTCGTTTTTGATTTGTTAAACCTCTTGACGGATATGACTTCATCAAATGTTTTGAAGGTGGAAAAGTGGCGTCACCTACAAAGTAGTACGGAAAAGCAAGCATATTGGGTGCTCTACATAAAGGCTGTAATTCCGGGGGAAAATTTAATGTTCCTGTCCTAAAATGTCTACCAATACTTAAATTGCGAAATACTGCACCATCGCCATTTTTATCATAATCACCAACATCAATTGCAATAAAATTGCTGTCTGCGTCTGCTATAGCTAATAATTGCAAAGAAAAAAAATTGTAATTATAAAATGCAGACCCGGATTTGGCTGAGATATGTTTTCCGTCGATACTGCCTATGCAATTAGGCAAATTCCAAAGTTCATCAAAGCGACTTGATATATCAATCCAGATTGCTTCATCGGGAACAGACATATATTCTTTTTGCAAACATTCCCATCTTTTTTTCTGAATCTTCCTAACTATTCGTCCAATTATACAGTGACCTTGCATAAAATTAAATGATAGCTGCTTAAAATTCATTCCTGGCAAAATACCTGTAACAAATATATTTTCCAGGACCAACTTGTAAAGTAAATAGATGAATATATGGTCTGCATACACACGGCACTTAAGGCAAAAGCTTCCTAGTGGATGTGCAGCAACTAAAAAGAAAAAGTATTATTTGGCAGAGTATTTAGACAAGGTAGCATTCCAGCTCGAAAAACATCAACCGATGTCACCGATGATGAATCGGATGAAATTCTGAAGTTACAAATTGTAATTCTAATTCTGAGGAAAGTGTTAATAAAATTAGAAACGAAAATATGATAGACGCCAACCAGGACAGTGAGCAACAGCTACCGCTGCCTAAGCCTAGAGCTACAAAAAATAAACGGAAAGCCTTACCCTTTAGAAAACATAGCTGTAGAATATTTTTCTTCCAAAAATAAAATCAATAAAGAACAGACTGAGAACCCAGACTTGCATTTTCTAAAAAGCCTTTTTACCTGATCTACATAAAATGAATAATCACCAAAAGCATGAGTTCAAATTGAAAACAGTACAAACTATACATGATATACTTCATACACCAGCTTCACATAATTTTACTGCTCAAAGAAACCTACAAATTCAGCAGCATTCACGCTTTCATCATACAATCATTCCTGCCCAAAATACACAACATATCGCTTTAACACCATCCCCATGCTCTTCATCTACAACTACGCCTCTGATGTCACCAGATTATAATGAATATGAATATCTTTAAAATGTAACTACTTCAAAATATTAATATGAAAATATAATATTCAGATAATAAATATTATTTCAAACATACCATAAAGTTATTATTAATTTTTCCTCTGGTGAAATAGCTTCACGAAATTTTGAATCTTGTTTCTTGATATTTGATTTAAGTTTATCGAGAAGTACCTTAACGCTCGTCTCTGTCAGTCTATAAAATGATACAAATTTTGCCGGATCCTCCATTATTTCTTTTGATTGACTACTTTTAAATATACTGCGATGTATGTATATGCTGGGTTGATTATGGATGTATCCAAAATCTTTTATTTCTTTTTCTTTTTCGTACTAATGCCACTAGTAGTAATGCATCTTCATCCGACGGCATGATTCACTCAAATGGAAGAGGTCTGAAATTTTCACGACATTTGTCTGATGAGATGTGTCCACTACTAGTCTTTATCAAAAATGTTGCAGACATGTCGCGTATATGGACGACCGGCCTTAGTGACTGATAGCGACCTGCAAAGCAGGTACCAAGAGCTGCGAGTTCTAAGTCTGGTGGGCTAAGTTCAGTTTTTTTTGGTCCTCGACTGGTTAAAAGGTGTGAAATTCAGACGTCTCGGTTCTCTAACAAGTAGAAATTTTTATTTTTCCTCTGGAGTAGGAAACCGATTTGTAATATTATTAAAAGTATTATACATGAAGAGTTCATAAGTGCACAATTGGCCTTGTAATATTCCATTTATTTTTTTGGTAAATAGTGCAATTTGAATAAAAAGATAGTATTCCATCCAAAAGTTTAAAAAAAAATACACAGTTATGTAGAGAATTGAAAGATCTTTCAAAAGATGTACACTCGACCCCTTTGCCATTTGAATTTTTTGAGGGGGTGGACGTGTGGGAGAAGGGATGATGATAGGTATACAAGTATTACATTAAAATATGTTTCCCTTGGAAACAAGGTCGACGTGTTTCACCAATTTTTCAAAAAATCAGAACAGAACTTAATGCGATGTCCATCACAGAAGCCTTAACATTAGGTGATAAGAGTTTGGTTTTTGTTTTATTGTTTAAAACTCCTAATTCTAAATCATCGCATGCATTTATAATCTGTGCTCCAACGCTATCATGAAACCCACAAATTACTGTATGCGTCTAGATCTCCGCCAATAACAGACAGATATTCTCCATTTTTAAAAATACTTCTTTAGACCGACTTAGATGTGTTTACATCAGGCAGTCTATAAACTGATAGAAGAGAAAAGTTTTTCTTTGTCAGCGGATATTTGTATATCGCATACTAATATTTCCTTACAAAAATTGTCAGATATATTTGTCTGATTAAATGGTATATATTTATTCTTAAATGCGGCAGCTCCTGCCTTTCCATCTTCAATGTTAGTTTTACGTTTTCAGCAAATGAAACATACTATTTACAATTTTGCACAATTAAACTAGACGAAAAACACAAAATGTAACTTTTGTTAAAAAGTGCTATAAACATTATTGATTTCTATAAAGTATTACAATATGTTTATTAGTTTAAGTGCAATTCGATCAAGGCTAGCAGAAGGCAAGTTCTCATATAGAAAGGACGTGAGAAACGATATAAATATGATCGATTATTAGTACGTCCAAAATCTAAATGACGTACATGTTTCTTAATGTAAGTAAAAAATGGTGCCTTTTATTAGACGTATCAAAAGAATAATGTAGCAAACTGAAACACTGCGTAAGTAATATAGCACGAAAACGGTTTTTTATTGATGTTATGAAGAAAGTTGTTTATAAAAAGATTTAATAATGCGATTTTTATCGTCAAACAGCCCAACGAGAAATATACATATACATGCAATTTGTTTTACATTTGTTTACCTAACAAAAAAACAACAAGAATATATTGCACGAGTGCACTTTAAACTAAATGTCTGAATAAATATACTTACCTCCCTATAACGGCACCAGCATAAAGATCTACAAACATTCCACAGGGTATTGCTACATAGAGTGTTCTAGGAAAGGTACGAAATCTTCTACAATTCTTAATTTTGCATCGCCCAGTATAATATTTTACCCACTTTGACGTTTAATTTGCAGGCAACTGCATTTGAAAGTTTAAAACATGGTTTGGAAAAATAATTCACAGCTGTCAAATATCTGCTACTCTATTTATCTAAGATGAAAATGTTAATAATTTTTTTCTAGGAACATTCGTGTTATTTCCCTGAACACCCTGTACATAAAACTGATTTCCACTACTCAGAGAGCAATTTTAGTTTAAAAACCTTATGTACCTACTATCTACTTCTATAAATAATAATTAATTATTGCATGGTATGGGTTTGAGATAAAATAGGAAATATATAATATCGGTTAAGAAATATACCAATACTTTAAAACCGAGGAACAGCAGTTTACCGCTTCTGATACCACTGTTTCAATACTTAATGCTCGTAACGGATAGTTTAGTTTTACAACACTCTCATAAGTGTCCAGCTAGATTTTTATTGCGGTATACCTTCGGGTATTAACACTTTAACAACTATCTCGCTTTTCTTATAAAACACATTTGTCTCAAATTAGAGCCACTTACCTTAAACTTAATTGAGGTAATTAGGTTATGTGAAAGTATGTTGTATCATCTGCAAAGAAGAAAAAAACATTATTTGTATTATATACACTCTCAAATACCAGAAAATAATGACAAGGAAATTGAAATGAATCCTTTCACATTCAGAGCGAGTCAAAAGTATGGAGTAATCCAAATATCTCGAAAATTATGAGACTGATTTCAATCAAATTACAATATCGACAACTATATCGGCGTTGTTGCCATGTTTTTTGTCTTTTTCGTAATTGCTACCAATTTTATTTCAAATGGAACCCCTGTATATGTTTTAACCATTCGATTAAGCTCTCTTCAACAAATTTAGTGTTATGATATTTAACTTTAACCATTTTTTTGCTGGATAGTGAAACGAATATTGGATAACCTATGAAAGGTACTTAAAAAATGTAGCAGAGTTAATAAAAACTGCTAATAGACGGAGAGCTGGCTACATAAAAAAGCAAGGTATAAGGTACATGAAATATGAATAGCTAGAGAGGTTTCATTAGCGCTCCGGAACACCGAGTGGCCAGTCTACCAGCGCGATTAGGAAGATTAAGGCAGGGGCGGATGGTCAAAGATGACAAATTATACAATGAAAAAATGACAATGCTCATGGATAAAAATTATTGGGAAGTGAAGTATTTGTTGCTACGAAACGTGGAAAATTATTGGCAGACGATTTCGTGGAAAGAGAAATGGCCGGCAGACTTCAACAAAGCGGCGTTATCTTTAGTGAGAAAAAAATGATAAGCCTCATGATTAAATACTTTTGAGAATGATTGTTAAACTGTTGAGGAAGCTATGTTGTCAATGGCAGACGAAAAAAATGGAAGACAACATCGGGGCAGAATCTATTGAAGAGCGCGGTCTCGATCGCGCTTAACGAGTTAGTTCCGTACGATGCATTATAACGATTTATTATTTTGTTAATTATATTATGAGGACAATAAGTTAACAATTCCTATATTATACAAGTGCTAAAAGATATGTTTACCATTAAAATAATTTTTTTATTAACAAATAATACAAATAAATTGTAGACTTATTCTATTTCGCTGTTTGTGTCGGATTCATCGTACTGCATATCTTGTGTAGCTCCGACACACACAGACGTTTGTTTGATAGACGGCTTTATCTAATGCATTACTATGAAAGATGTACCAAAAACGTTTTTACATATATCTAGAAAAATACTGCAGAGGGTATCAGCAAATAATAAAGCTCGAGAAATACACGTAATTTTTTATAGATATTTCACACCGTCCATTAAAGATTACGAAAGATCTCACCGAGGACGGTAACTGTGATGAGCGTATGTACGTGATTTCTGGACTTGATCAAACAAGACCAGCAGATTTTGTCAAAGATCTTAGAAATAGAAATTTCAGAAAGCTCTTGTGCGTTTTTTAATTGTACATTGGCAGAGTAGTGAAATAATACCATTTTTCGAAAATAAAAAAGTCTTACTGAACTTCATAAGTGTTACGAATCTAAAGTTCACAATGACACTGTTTTATTTTCGATAAATGATATCTACACGCTAGAAGCTCATGAAGAAGCTTATACGAAAATAGTTTTTCACGTGTGCAATATTCCGGAGGAAGCTAACATTATAATAAAATGTTCCGACACGGACATACTTATTATAATGCTAGCCAACATGGATAAGCTAAAAAAGAATAGTAAAGTTTGGATTCAAACGGGTATTTTAAGCAAACAGCGTATAATTGACTTGTCAGCGCTTTATGATAGACACGGAGAATTACTTTGTAAATCTTTATCAGGGTTTCATGCATTCACTGGATGTGATTTCAATCCAGGTTTTTTTAGAAAAGGAAAAAACAGCGTCCTTTAAAATTATTACTGTTAAGCGAACAATTTCAACACGCATTTGCTGAATTAAGCAATGAAGATTGTGATAGACTTACTGTATTTCGAATTATTGACAAATTTGTTTGTTCACTTCTTACGATGAAATCACTTGATTCCGTAGATAATGCTCGTTTTGCGCTTTTTTAAAAAATTACAAAGTCAATAACGTCAACGAACCATTTCAAAAAAAAAAACTTACAAAATTTTGATGCTTCATCGATACCTCCTTGTGCAGCTGAATTAAGACCACAATTCTTAAGATCCATGTATATCACCAGATTGTGGAGCCACGCTCACAAGAAAATTCCGACTAATTTGGTACCAGAAGACTGCTCATGGTCTACAATTTATTTGTATTATTTGTTAATAAAAAAATTATTTTAATGGTAAACATATCTTTTAGCACTTGTATAATATAGGAATTGTTAACTTATTGTCCTCATAATATAATTAACAAAATAATAAATCGTTATAATACATCGTACGGAACTAACTCGTTAAGCGCGATCGAGACCGCGCTCTTCAATACAGTCTGCCCCGATGTTGTGTTCCATTTTTTCGTCTGTCATTGACAACATAGCTTCCTCAACAGTTTAACAATCATTCTCAAAAATGTTTAATCATGAGGCTTATCATTTTTTTCTCATTAAAAATAACGCTGCTTTGTTGAAATCTGCCGGCCATTTCTCTTCCACGAAATCGTCTGCCAATAATTTTCCGCGTTTTGTAGCAACAAAACTTCACTTCCCAATAATTTTTATCCATGAGCATTATCATTTTTTTCATTGTAAAATTTGTCATCTTTGACCGTCCGCCCCTGCCTTAATCTTCCTAATCGCGCTGGCAGACTGGCCACTCGGTGTTCGGGAGCGCTAATGGAACCTCTCTAGCTATTCACATTTCATGTACCTTATACCTTGCTTTTTTTGTAGCCAGCTCTTAGACTATAAATGGCTGTAAAATGAATTGAAATTTAAAAAGCTATAGAAAAGCTAAATTAAATATTCAAACTGATGTCTATTTACTTCTTGGCAACATGCCAAACGATTTATAAAGCTATTCAATGCATTTTGAAGAGCGCCTGTTCTTTACATATTTTTTTTTATTTCGACTTCTATCCTATATTCTTAATTTGTCTAAATTGGCCTGGCTTAGTTTCGTACACCAAGTTTTTCAGGTGACCCTACAAGAAAAAATGAGCGGGGTCAAGTCGGGGGATTTAGCAGGCCATTCGATGGGACCTCTTCTGTCTATCCATCCTCCTTCACACAGTATCTAGAAGCAAACGAGCTTGTCGTGCGTAATACAGTGTAGCACCATCTTGTATCATCCAAATGTTATTATTTGAGAAACTGTTACCTACGAGAAAAAAACAGATTTTATCTGGATTAGGATTAAAGCAGTTAGTCGATAAATAAGAAGTTCCAAATATCTGTCCCCAGTTTAATTTTATTCGTGAAAACAACGCCCAATGATATTACTGCCTATTATCCTGCTGAAGCCTTAATTTTCTGGGGAAATTAGGCATGTACTTCCCGGAACCAGTGGGGATTTTCTTGAGCTCCATATCGACAATTATGCCTATTGACTTCGCTGCTCAAACAAAATATGGCTTCATCCATGAATAAAATTTTATTAACAATATTCGGGTTATTATTACATCGTTCAAACATTGTCTCACAAAACTTTAAACGTCTGTCAAAATTATCATCTGCTAATTCTTGCACCAATTTTACTGCGTAGGGATCAAGTTTTTCTTTTTGGAGTACCCTATTTGATACCACCGAACTTTGTGAAAATTTTAGATCACGACCAATCTGTCTTGTTGACGAATGTGGATTCTCTTGTACCATCAATAGGACATCTAAAGCTGTGTATTCATTAGAGCTATCTGCGCACACGAACGGTTTGCGCGCAAACATCGTCAGATGTATATACCGGGTATAAACGCAGGCGCGCATAATTTCAGCACACACAAACGCAATCCGCAACTTGTCGTTATTTGTAGATGATCAAAGGGAATTTACGCGTAAAATTGTTTAGTGGACAAAATTTTGAGTACTCGTAAATAGTCTGTGTGTTGTGTGTGAGTAAATATATGGATATATTGTTATTCCTTTCGAACATTTCCTTCTGTCAAACCACTCACAACTAATTCACACACACTCGACTGGAGCAAAGTTTTGCACACACACACACACAAACGTTCTATTTTATATTTATAATTTTAGTGAACGAACGTTTTTGTGCGCAAATCATTCGTGAGCGCAAATATGCTCAAATAAATACGCAGTTTTAGGCTTGAACGTTGCTTGTGGCCGTGCATTTTTAGAATTAAATACTGATTTTGTTTGGTTGCATTTTTATCAACATTTTACAAACTGTTGATTGCCCTATTGGAGGACGATTGGAAAACATTTCATAAAAAATATTACACACCTCTAAATCTCTTTCGAGGGTGAAACATCGCGCCAGCACCGTGAAATGCAGTCTTCAAGTTTAAATAATTTTAAGTGTTGTAAACTGAAAACCTTTTCAAATTACGTTTGTATAAACTGCTATGGCATTTATCATAAATCTTGTCTACCTCGTTTTAAAGTGAAAATGGTTAAAGGAAACCGTATAATATGCTGCAAAAATGAGGACATCAACCATACACCACATAACATTTCAGATAGCAGTATCCTTGAAAAATCTCTTGCAGATTTGAGGCAAGATAATGAGATGAAAACCAATTATATTGAAAAAATGAAAAAAAGACAAAGAACTGTTTATGGCTGATGTATCAACATGTGAGGAAGAAATGAACGAAATTATTAGAACACAGAAACTTAAAATTGCTGAATTACATAAAAAAACTAGAAGACACTGTGAACACTTTACAAGATAAAGAAATCAAAACAGTCGGTACACAAACAAAAAGTAAGCCGCAAAAAAAATGCTTGTACAAATACCGAGATAATCAATATAGAAAGAAACTATACTAAGGGTCAAAAAAATTATCAAAATAATATAATCGAAATAAATGAGTGTAATGTACAGGATGATATTATTTTAATAGAGGAAAGTTGTCAGAGAGACAATTTTAGCCTTCATGATGAAATAAGCCAAACTACGGATATCACTTCTTTAAATAAAAAAGCAGCATCTTTCTCTTCACATAGTAATGTTACAATGACCACTAACACATTTGACTCATGGAATTCTTCAAAAACAAATAAAAAACGTTTACTCATATTAGGAGACGATAATGCAAGAAATATAAATTGCGACATTGGTAAACATCTGGATTCTAAATATGAAATATTCTCCTTTATTAAACCTGGTGCACTACTAAATCAAGTTATGGATAACATTAATGTTTTGGCCGAAAGTTTCACTTTAGACGATCACATCCTTATCATAGCTGGTTCAAATGATATTGACGCGAAAAGAACTCCATCTTTTCAATATATTTGCAACAAATTGAAAACATGTACCCACACAAATGTTGTATTTACATCAATTCCTTACATTAAATGGAAATACGATCAACACAGACATATCTCTAAATATAATTCTAAATTAGAATTGTTTCTTGAAAAAATTCAATTACTGTACTGAGGGACACACAAAATACATGGAAATCAATACAAAATCTAAAACTGTTAATTTAAGGAGAAATATTGTTAACAATACTGAGGCTGCCAAGACAGATTAAAAATTTAAAATTTATTCATCTGAACCAAAACGTCGAGCATGTTACAGATATCAGAAAAAACAATTTAGATAATAATAATCAAAATAAAGATTTTTTATACCCTCGCCTTTCACAGTTGGAGCTACAAATATAAATATACATAATAGTAGAGAGCTCAGAGACTGAAAATGTTCATCCTGTAGGGGTTTAAAAACTAAAAGCTGACACCTAGCTATATGGATAGCTTATATATAGGTAAAGTTCCAAAAAAAGTTGTCCAAGAATTGTCCTGTACAAAAGGGCGTTATTCAAAATTTTCGAGTTATGTAGTGCTTCAGACAGACGAAGGTCAGTTCTTTCTTTGGTAAAAATTTTATAATATTCTCTGTAGCCGTTTGGCTGTAAAAAAAATATATTATTTTCAAAAAAAGCATTGCATCTTATGGGAAACACAGACTTTAAAAGTCTATATCTCCGTTCGATGTTCGCTAAAAATTAATTCATTTTGCCGTGTTTTTACATTTCTCACTCCATAACTCGGAAAGTAGGTCTCAAATCAAAAAAAAATATTCTTTAGAAATTGAAAACCGATGCTTTCTGACTACTACAATGCTGTTAAAAATATTTTTAAGGAAATAACAACCGAGTTATGATTTAAAAACCAACGCAGTTACAAAATCTCCAGGCGCTTAGAACTGCAAACCTCGATCGCCCTCCTGCACCGCACTATTCCCCGCGATCGAACGTTGCCATAGATCTGTGATCTGTCGTGTATTAATTATTTCACAACAGTAGTTTTATAAATAATTATTAAACACTGCTTGGAGTAACGTCATTTAAAATACATAAACATAAAATAAATAAATAAATTTCGCAAAAATATTCTTCACCGCTTTCTTCCTCAAAAGACATATTTTCTTCAATTATTTCGATATTATTTTCGTTTGAGGAAACATTTGAAAATGATTTCTGACCCATGCAACGACAAGATCCTATGCACGGGATTTTATTTTTTTTTACAGCTGCACCACTTATATTTACAATCTGAAAATAAAAATGATTGTTTTCTTTGAAAAAAATTATAACTTTTAAGTATAATTACCTTTGTTACATCCGCAGCTGCTTAAGATGGCCAGATCTTGTGGAAAAGGTGGAAGAGTTTGAAATAAGGGTACCAGTTTATCATTGATAAGTTGCCAATCATATTTTAACACATTAGGGGGTTTATAACAGGATTAAGAGCATTGAGCCAAATAATGGTTTAGTAATGAGCCCGTAAGCAATGCTGTTTTAAACTGTATTCTGTCGGCGGTAATTTTTCCAGTGTTTTTAAAGCTGCTAGTATACCACGTAAATTATTTACTGAGGATATCTCTTCGTTGCTTGTATATAATCTTAAAACAAATGTGTGAACTTCTTTGAACAAGATATCGTCAAAATTAGCTGTTCCAATAGGATCAAATAATTTGGAATATATAAGATAGACTTTCCAACAACTTTTTTTACCGATACCAGAAAATTGACTAGTAGTGTCACACCCTGTGATTGCTGCCTGACGAAATTTCGGATGACATAATAATATCTGATTCATTCGCTTTTTTGGGACTTCACCACCTTTATTGCATCTCCGAAATGATTTTTTATCGTATCCAGTAATTTTCTTTTAGACATTGCACCCCCTAATGCACCGTACCCTTTAAAAATTGTGGTTATCGAGTATTCCTTGTTTTTAGAGAAACCATCTTTTAATTCTTCAATAAGTTTGTTCTCCATAATATTTTCACGGTTAGCGCATGAGACACTATGGTAAGCCTGAAAATTTTGTTACTGCTGTGTATTTTGACCACTTTGCCAAAAAACATTGTGAATGGTATTTTACCTCCAAAGCACTCAAATCATTTGAACCTATTCACTTTAAAATAGTTGCGTTATTCTGGGCAATTAATTTGATTTTTTTTTTCTCCAATATTTAAAGTTAGAACTTGCGATAATCTTTTCTTATGAGACCTTTTTTGGCAAAAGACGCATTTTTCAATCTCAAAAAGACCTTTTCGCAGGATCGATGAGGTAGGTTCTGTCTCACCCGACCATCACCAGCAAACTTACCAACAATATTTTCTTTAGATTCCGTTCTGTACTTCTGATACTTATGTTGCAACAAATCAATGTTTCTTTTACTTATGTAGAACCAATAACAGGATTTATGCCACCTAAGTAACTCTACTTCACCTTCCTCGATTCTTTTAATTATTATTTGTAAATTATCATCCCCAGTTTGGCTAACTTGTTGAAGCTTTGAGTTTTTGTTTATGGTGTCCAATGTTTTGTCAGAACTTGTGATCATCGACCTAGACAAATTGTGGCAAAACATGCATTTCTATGTATTCTTTTTACATCTAATTTTCAGCATCGATTCGATATCGCTATCCGAAGTAGTACTACTTCCACTGTCTTCAATCATAGCTTTAACCCTGTAAGTGATTAATTTATGACTCAATTCCGAAGATACAGAGCAGTAGCTAGACATGTTAAGAATTAGCATTTGATTTTACTTGCGCTATATAACTTAATTCACATTTTTAATACCACGAAAGTTTTGTAAACTTTTTGTCGGAAACTAAAAATAACAATAAAAAGAAACTAGCATTAATTTGAATTTCCTCCGCTTGGATCTATGAGGTTTTCTTGAAGTTTAACGCCTATATTCGAGAGTTAGTTTTGCATGAATAATTATTTGCATCTAGGTATGTATGAAATAATTAAAATTAATTTAATACACACTTACCCCTTAAAGATTTATGCAGCTAATATGTAGATAGAAAAATGTATTCACACTTGCTAATATTAATTACAAATATTACTTATAATAAAGCACTCACTAGTCAAAAGAATTCACGATAGATTACAGATCTTATGGGCAACGCTCGAGATCGGTGAGTAGTGCGGTGTGGGAGGACGATCGTAGTCGGCAGTTCCAAGCGCCTGGATATTCTGTAGCTACGTTGATTTTTAAATCATAACTCAGTTATTATTACCGTAAAAATATTTTTACCAATACTGTCGTAGTCAGAAAACATCGGCTTTCAATTTCTTAAGAATATTTTTTTTTGATTTGAGACCTACTTTCCGAGTAATGGAGTGATAAATGTAAAAACACGGCAAAATGAATTAATTTTTAGCGAGCATCGAACGGAGATATAGACTCTTAAAGTCTGCGTCTGCCATAAGATGCAATGCTTTATTGAAAATAATTTATTTTTTTACAGCCAAACGGCTACAGAGAATATTATCAAATTTTTACCAAAGAAAGAACTGGCCATCGGCTATCTGACGTACTACATAACTCGAAAATTTTGAATAACGCCCTTTTGTACAGGACAATCTTTGGACAACTTTTTTTGGAAGTTTACCTATATATAAGCTATCGATTTAGCCAGGTGTCAGCTTTTAGTGTTTAACCCCCTACCACTTCATTTTTTAAAGCATTTACGGGCGCACGAGCACTCTACTATAAAACAGACTTTCTAGCAGTTACTCATCAGAATATTCAATGTGTAACGAATAAAATACAACAATTGGATGTGTTTTTAAAGGAATATTATACAGATGTGTTATTTACTCAGTGAACATTGGCAATCTCAAGAAGAAATTAACTTGATTGGTATCCAAGATTTCGAATTATGCTCTTCGTTTTGTCGCCCCAAACAGAAGCATGGTGGAGTGGCAATTTACTGCAAAAATTATATAAAAGCAAAAAACGTAAATTCTTGTATAGAATCCTCTGCGTGTAACGTTTTTGAGTGTTGTGGAGTGGAACTGCTTGGTTATGAAATAGTAATGCTAGTTGTATATCGTCCTCCTACTGGAGACTATCAGATTTGTCTTAATCAGTTTGGTAAACTTTTAGATATGTTTTTATTTAGTAATAAATTGTTAGTAATAGGTGGCGATTTTAACATTGATTTTAACAATACAATATTTTTAAGAGAATTAAAAAAATGTTTTAAGTTGCTATAATGTTTGTATAACAATTCATGAGCCGACTCGTGTAACCTCTACATCTAGCAAATGTATTGACAATTTTTTAGTGAATGATACTGATAAAGTATATGAGGCTAACATAATAAAAAGTAATTTATCAGATCACTTTGCCCAGTACATAAAAATACTAATTAACGAAACCATTGATCATGAAATTGACTATAAACGTTTTTTCACTGACAGTAACATATCAAGTTTTTGTTCTTATTTAAGTAACACCAGTTGGAGTGAAGTACTGAGCATGCTGAACTGTAATACAGCTTTTGATCTGTTTATGGATGTAGTTCTGTACTATTTTGAGATTTGTTTCCCGGTTTCTAAATCTAAAACCAAAATTAAAATATCTACTGTTGGTACAAATATTTCACAAAATTCTGAAATAACAGAGGCAAAAAATCGCGTTTCTCTCTTAGCAGATTTAAGCCGACAGTACCTTCAATTTAAAGAACAGTTTAAAACGGCTAATAATGAGTACCGCAAATTACTATCTTCTGCATATATAGCAAAAAAATGACCAATTGGTAACAACTTCTAAAAATAAAACCAAAACAATGTGGAACATAATAAATAATACGTTAGGTAAATCAAGAAATAACAAATCGCGTATCGAAATTGAACATAATGGTAAAATTCTAAATCCTAATGAATGTACCGAAACTTTTAATAACTATTTTATATCAGGTCCAAAAAATGAAATTTCCGACTTATCACTCTGTATTGATTATCAATTTATTGAATCCAATATAAAAAACTCCAATAGCAGCTCATTATTTTTACGGCCCCTTACTGAAAAAGATGTTTTAGAACTAATTCACAAATTAAAAAACTCGAATTCTTCGGGAATTGATGAAATATCCAATTCACTGCTAAAGCAAATTGGTGTTTATATAATTGCACCACTCACTCATATAATAAATCTCTCTTTAGAACAGAGCATGTATCCTGAGAGATTAAAAGTGTCAAATGTAATACCCTTGTACAAAAAAGGTGATTCTCGCTTAGTCATAAATTACAGGTGAATCAGCCTTTCACCTAGTATATCTAAACTATTTGAACTGTCAGTGAATGAACAACTAATACCATTTCTTACAGCTAATAATACACTTTCGAGTAGTCAGCATGGCTTTACAAAGCAAAAAAGTATAGATACTGCCCTTAGCGAATTTGTTAATGATATTGTCATTACACTTGATCAGTCACAGATTGCTCTGGGACTTTTTATTGACTTCACTAAAGCATTTGACTGTGTTAATCATTCTATACTATTGACCAAATTAGAGAAATACGGGATTAGAGGCGTCGCTCACGATTGGTTTACATCATATTTGGCAAATCGAACCCAGCAAGTAAAAATAAAAAAATGTTGTATCGAGCGTGTCTAACATTAGTTGTGGAGTTCCTCAAGGATCTATATTGGGGCCCACATTATTTAATATTTATATTAATGATATGTTAAATTATATTAAACATCCCTTGTGTTTAACAGTCTCATATGCTGATGATACTAACATTCTAATAAAGACTAATAACATATCTGAAGCTGAAAACTGTGCCATTTTAATGTATAAAAAAATTAATATGTGGGTTCAGAAAATAAATTATGTATTAATAAAGATAAGACAACATGCATTATATTTAGGAATACACGATCTAACATTACGTATAAAAATACCATTACCTTGGATAATTCACTGAATATTAGTTACTCTAGTAACACTAAATTGTTAGGTTTGAGAATAGACTGCAGTCTGAAATGGTCTTGTCACATACAAGATATCTGTAGTAAGTTATCCAAAACATGTTACGCTTTAGCTGTAGCATCAAAACAATGTAGTCTATCTATTTTAAGACAATTATACTTCGCTTCTTTCCATTCTACCATTAAATATGCTATAGTTCACTGGGGATTAGCAACCGAAGTGAACAGTGTTTTTGTACTACAAAAACGTGCTGTACGTGCCATGACTAACTTAAAGTATAATGAATCCTGTAGAGATGTCTTTAAGTCTTTAAAAGTGCTTACTCTAGTCTCTGTATATGTGTACGAGATATCATGCTTTCTGTATAAAAATAAATCAAAATTCTCTAATGTTAGATCCCAACATAGTCACAACACCAGAAATAAAGATAATCTTTTGCCACTGAAACACGATACAGCTTTATATCAAAAAAGTCCTTTTTTCAATGGTTGTAAATTGTATAACTTACTACCAGAAACTATTAAATGTTTACCTACAATTGTTAAATTTAAAACTGCTGTAAAGCTATTTCTTCTTGACAAAAACTGTTACACGATTCAAGAATTCATATCGAGGTGCTAGTTTGTATTTTACTATAATTGTCTATATACATAATGTTGTTTTATTGATGTTATTTTTTTAATTTGTTTGTTTTTTTGACGTTTTTTAGCGTCTTTTTATATCGACTATTTATAAATTTTTTATATATTTTTTTTTCTTTTTATGTACTTTATATGTACAATCTTAGCTATTGACGAAATTTCCTAAACGTATGTACTTTTTGTACTGTTTTCTGAAATAAATTGACTTTATTATTATTATTATAAGTGAACTGATTCATTTAGGTTTTTAAATAAATCACACTAAAGACTAAGTTTGTTACAACAATCGCTCTATGGTGTCAAAAATCACTTGTGAAACAATAGAGAAACAAATGAATTATTGACAGTAAAAGTAGTTTTCTTGTTTTACTTTGCGATTATTTTCGGAACTATTGAAACCTCATTTATGAAACATCTTCGTTATTATCCAATCTGACATCAGGAAAATTGGGAAAAATTTATCCATCTAATGGTTAAACAATAATATGTTGGTAGCAATTACGATAGAAAGAAAACCGTGGCAACAGCGCCAATATCAATGTCTTGTCCGCCATGCTCTCTTGTGGGGGTACCCACACCAAATTTAATTGAAAACGGGTTAATTTCCGAGATATTTGGATTATTTCATACCTTTGACTCGCTCTGTATATTTAATATATATATATATATATATATATATATATATATATATATATATATATATATATATATATATATATATATATATATATATATATATATATATATATATATATATATATATATATATATATATATATATATATATATATATATATATATATATATATATATATATATATATATATATATATATATATATATATATATATATATATATATATATATATATATAAACGTCGTTCAGACAACCACGGTCCCTCTCGGGGCCTATCACCTACGCGGGAGTGTACCCGGAAAACGAATTTAACATTCACCACCCGCGAAAACCTGAAAAACAATATATATATATATATATATATATTCAAGTAACGATACTTCACCTGTAAACTATCTGATCCAAGATAAAATGTAATTACCTATTCCTAAACATGATTTTATTTGCATACGTTTAAGACAACAAACAACAAACCTGATTAAAAATAATCGGAGTCTTGCCGGATGCGCCAGGCATACCATAATTGTCGTGTCATCTTTAAATTTTTTCTACATACAATTTTTAAAACCAGATTTTCAACTAGTTTCCTTCCATACCAACAGGAAACAAAAAAAACGTCTGTACTTTAAGTGACTATTCCCCATGATAAGAACCATGAAATTGCAAGATTTTGAAAATATGGACCAATAAGAACAAACTTTCAGCGAAAATTGCACTGGGCTTGACAACTCAAAACGTTAGTTAAATCATGTTTCTTGTTCTATGTTTTGTTCTGGAAATAGTCTAATAAATATATTTCGGGCATTAAAAATAATCTGAAAATTCAGCATTCAAAGCATGTTGCCTTTCAGAAACCGCATTCGTTCATTTTGATGTGATTTGACTGAAAATGTATCCTAGACTGCGTCTAGGACACTTTTTGTCAAATAACATCAAAATGAATCAAGCTGTTTCTAGATAAGTTTTCATGTTCTGATAATTTTTAAAGCACTTAATATATTACTACAGAATATCTCGCAAAGAATACGAGCTCAGCTAGAATTGTAAGTAGATAGTGAAGAGCTTTTCTTTCCTTTGAATATTTTTTTTATTCTTTTCGAAACGTTAAGTAAAAATATGCCAGTTTTGATTGCAAAAGAAATTATTCACTAAGAGAATTAATTGTTAAAGATGCATTTCAAATATTAGCCCCCATTTTCAGCACATTGAGTGGGGTGCCTCCGGAAATACTGCATAAGTCGCCTCAACAATTCGATTGGTATTGCTGCAATCTCTGCTCGTATGTTGTATTTTATTCCATTTATCATTCGGGGACGGTTTACGTATATCTTGGCCCTTCCTAAAAACAAGTCTAGCGAGCGCGAGGTTACTTTGTCTCCAAACTGTGACATTACTTCATTAGGGAACATTCTTCTCAGTCAAATAAAAAAATATGTATAATATATTTTTTCTACAAACACCATTAAAAACTAAATTTTTAACACGTCATACTTGAATTAAAAATGTAATATTATATAAACTCGCGTTAAAAATGATCACATGATTTACTTTTAACACTAGTGCAAAAAGTAAAATGACGAGTCGTTTGTCATAATGACATTTATATATTTATTAACAAAAAATTACAAGTTTTTTAGAAATATTTATATTAATTGTACAATTGGAGCAATTAGTAATATTTATCCCTTGTGAGGAAGCTACTTCACAGGAAGAAATTGTTGAAGTTGAACTTGAAGCAGTGGAGGAAATACTATTAATATGCAATATTTCTGAATTGTTAGAAAAAGGGCAATTATTTGGAAGAATGTGACAAGCAATCCTCTTTTTGTTTTCTAACGAATCTTCCAAGTATCCTTCTGCAACACTCGAACTTTTCCATCCTCCATGACTTTTTATTGTACATAAATTTGCACCAGAGTGTGCTAACAAGCTAGCGGATATCCGACAGAAACAATGTCCGGTGTAAAGTTCACTATTTGGTAATATCAAAAATCTTGCAATATCTGTAGGCATCTTTCCAAAAATATTTTTTCCAACAGGTTGAATCGTACATTTGTTACTAGTGTATTTAATAAAAAGACGTTGGTGGTTGACATGAGCTGAACGTAATGCTAAGTACTTATGATATAAGTCAATATGTCTCAGTAATAACAGTAAAGGTTCTTGAAACTCTAGTCTTGCTGTCTGGAATGTTTACCACTAGTGTATTTCCTAAATCCTCAATATTGTTTAAACTCATTTGACCAAGTTCTTCACGGCGACACGCGCCTAGTATACCCATTACAGCAGCTAGTTTAAACATCAAATACTGGTCATTTGGCGCCTCTGCAATAAACATCAATATTTTGGCGTGTAAAAATTTTTGATATTTTTGGACGATATCCTTCTCCTTTGCGCTTCAAAAATGCGATGAGTTTATAAAACTTACTTATATCTTGATTGTTCTTGACATTTAACATAGCTTTTATCATTGAAAAATGTGCCCAAATAGTCGAAGACGCCAACATTACATTTTCACTGTACTTGCCTGCAACATTGTTCCGATCGCACCATTCCACAAAGCGTTTGTACGCTAATTCATATTGTTGTTTGGATTTTGTGGGCAACAAATCTAAAGTTGCCCTTGTAGCTGCTTCTTCAATTTCTTGAGGAATCGATTCGCTTCCTTCTGAACTATAATTAATATTGAAACTCATCATATTGTAATAGTTTTTCACATTCACAAGCATGTGTCAAACAACGGGCAAACTTGATTTATTTATTTGATAAATCCTACAAACTACTAGAATTATGAGGTAACCATTAAGGGGGCTAATCGAACCAGTGTTTGTAAGGTAATTTTTCAATATTTATTTCTTCCATACGGTTTGGTCAAATTACACCAAATTTGGAAGATCAGTAGTTGAAAGTGTACTAGAGGGTACATGTATATCTATTTTAATTAATTTTCACTTTATGTAGGGAAAATTTATATTGTAAATATAAGTGAAATTTGAACGTGATTAACTTTTGAATTATGATATCAATCGGTAAAATTCGAGGTAAAATTCATACATGTCTTCTAGAATGAATCTTCATAATTATGCTCAGCAAGTTTCAAACTTTTATTCCGTACTATTTGGTTAAAATGAATTTTCTAAATAAGTACCTTTGTCACTACAAATGGAGCAAGGAAGTGTTACCTCTATCGGGAATCGCACCTCAATGAGGTCGGCGAATAAAACGTCCAGTGAAGGTATAGTCAAGAGCAAAATTATTCAGCGGCACATGTATAAAAACTTTCTAGAGAGTGACACAGCTATCCGAAGCTTTTTCCCGACTAGGCCCCTTAAAAGGATTTGATATCTTTTTAAAGAAACTTTATTGTTCCTTTAATGGTGTTTGTAGAAAAAACATTGTAGGATACACGTGTTAAAAATGACTTTATTTTGTCGGTGGAGTTGCTCCACTCGCTTACGCTCGTTTCGCAAACTTCTCCACTCGCAAAATAAAAAGTAATTTTTAACACGTATCATAAATAACTATTTTCTACTCCCATACTTTAATTTTCTATTGAAACTTAATTCTTTAAACAGTATTTTGCATTGTGTAGATTTCAGAGTTGCAGGTACATTCTACCTGCAACCACTAGCATTTTTTAAAATAATTTCAAAATGAGTATATAAATTGCCAAATTACCTTATTATAATATTATGCCTCAGCCATTACAAAACGAATTTAATCTGTAAATTAAGCTAACAACCCAGTCTCGCTTATCAAAACGGCTCTATTAAAATCAATAAGAGCTGCTGGTGATAGCCAGGCATACACATGTATATCTTAACAAAGTGTTGTCTAAATTAATTGTGATTTGCAGAAAGGCAACAAAACTAGTGTCCGCATTTAATTCGAGATATCCCACTGGAAGCGCTATCAAGTGATATAATTTTCCGTATTGTTACCAAATCCCAGTACAATGGGTAGATTAAAGACTATACCGCTCCGAAATCATATCCAATTATATTACAAAGTCACGCTCCGCGCGTTGAGAATTTGCATTTGCTAGATACGCAGTCCCAAATATGAACCGAGATTGTAGCACTGGTTTTTTAAAATGGCGGCTTGGAAGAGGACATGTATGTAAATTAATTTAAAAACTGTTTGAAAATGTTGCCAACACTGTGGAAAGAACCATGTTTTGCATAAACCCGAACAGTATTCTAAAATATACAGACTGGGGCAATAGTGCGTCCGACTTCGATATGTCGAGTTCTATGATAGCTAGAAACTCGACTTAAAAACATATTTTAGTTAAAAAAGTCTATAACCGGAAATTATTTTCATATGTACAGGATGAGACAAGACGATTCTACAGGGTCAACTAACATTTTTTTAAACGGAATGCCGTGAATATCAGAACATTTTTTGAAACCTCTTTGTGGCCTCCTTCCACTCCTGTATTATTATTGACTCTCTCCTACCGCTTGGATGTAATGATTTTTTTGTTGTTGAAATTATGCCATTTACACATGTATATTAAAAAAATCACTACAGTCACAATTATCGATTTTAAGAAAAAATATGTTAGTACCAGTTGATGACAATATGATACAAGATTCTGGGTACAAACAATGAATGAATCATGACACTAGGATTACAAATACCTCATCCACAATGATAGATCTTATTATAACAAATATGTATAATTTAGAACCTTTGCCATTGATTTATCCAAACATATCAGATCATCTTATAATTTGTACAAAATTAGATACTGTTGTTAATACTAATAAAGAAATTATTTGCTTTAGAAATTTTAATAAAGAAAATATTGACAAAATAAAGAGTGATTTAATAGATAAAAACTGGAAGTATCATTGTACTGATGTCAATACGTATTATAATAGTTTTCTTGATAACATTTCATCCTCAGTGAATAAAATAGCCTCTGTGAAAAACAAAACTGTGTATAAAAGAAAAAATTGGTGTAATGGTAAAATGGTAAAATCAAATGTGCTCAAAATGATAAGGCATATACAAAATATCAGTTGACAAAACGATGAAGATTGGACAGATTATAATCAAAAAAGGAACAAAGTTTTGGAAATAATCAGGCAAGAAACGAAAATTTATTTTGAAGAAACAATTGATATGTGTAAAGGGGACAGTAAGAAGATGTGGCAAACAATAAAAACTTTGCTAGGAAGTAGTAAAAAAAGTCAATTTTGAAATAAGTAACATTCTCTTTGAAAATGACAGGATACATTGAAGAAAATTTTAACAAATTTTATGCTGATAGTATTGAAGGTATTGCAAATAGGATTGAAGATAAGTCTGAAGATGAAGACATCCAAAATGAAGTTACAGAAACAGCACAGCTATTTGAATTTAAAACAAATGTTTGAACAAATTACGGATCATTATTTTTTAGTTTAAATAATAATCTACGGCTGATGACCTGTGAAATATTAAATTGTTAAAAGAAATATTTGACTGTGTAGGATATCCACTGTTAAATTTAGTAAATACATCTTTGAAAACCGGACAAATACCAACGAAGTTAAAAATAAGTGTCATAGTTCCAGTCCCAAAAGTTCGTAATCCAAGTCAGGCAAGTGAATATAGACCAATAAATTTAATTCCGATAGTTGATAAAATGTTAGAATTGTGGTGACCGAGCAATTGCGAGAGTGCTTTGAAAAAAAAAAACAAGCTTTTATGTAGTGTTCAATCAGGGTTTAAACCAAGACATTCATGTGAAACAAGTCTTCAACTGGTGTGTGCGAACTGGAGGAAGGAGATGAACGGCAGTGTAATGTTAAGTGTATTTGTTGACTTAAGGCGGGCGCACAGTGGACGGAAACGCCAAAAAGCTGGCCAAAATTTAAAAAATGAAGATTTTTTTTAAATGGAAATGTTTTAAATCGTTGTAGTGGTACCCCTAGCATTAGAAACGACCGTTAATACCGGTCCGGGTTCACTACCTGAGCGAGGAAATTACTTATTGTGCGACCGTGCAGCGCGTCACCTCGGCAGCTCGCAACGCTTCAAAAATCGATAAATTTTGTCTGCAGCGTAAAAATTCTCAAAGTGCAGTTTTCTGTGTCAAAAATGGATTCTGCATCAGAAAGTAATTACAATTAAAATATCTCAGTATCAGATCAGTTTATTTATATGGTAATTAGTAAATAATTATCGAAGTGGAGTGCATTTTTGTACATGCAACGATTCATAAACTCCACAAAAAAAAGCCATAAGTTACGCGGTTGGTGATGGTTGGTCTTGAAACTTATTGGAATGTGTTCAATGAACATTTTTTCGAAAGTGTATAAAAAATTAGCTGCATCTTTTTGCATCTTTGCGAGATATTGACCATATTGTGCGCGAATGCACGGATGCATACACATTCGTGCACCATAAATTGGGCTCCTTTTGAATGCGTTCTCATGAAATGAGAACGTCATGCGTTCTCAACTCATGCGTTCAAAGTCATTACACATTTTTATTCCATTCCCCAGATCCTAATTTTCCCGAAACAAATAAAACACATGAATTCGCTTCAATTCAATAATAATTTTTTGAACTATGTATATATTTTTGACCGTAATTTTTTTGAAATTCTATATGGGATTCTTCATCAGCGACCCAAAAAAACTGTATACCAAGTTTTGTAAAAAATGCAGCGATAATTGGCGATTTTTGGTATGTTTTGGGGGATTTCATGGCCGTCATTTTGTTTTTTCAAAATTCAACTTCGGATTCTTGATCAGCGACACAAAAAACCCCTGTATGCACAATTTCAATAAAATAGCTCAATGCCTTTATATTTTGGCCAGCTTTTCGGCGTTTCCGTCCACTGTGGGGCGTTTGAAATTATTGATCGCAGTGGGTTAGTTAGAAAGTTAAGTGACTATGGTGTAACGATGATAGCTTTAACATGGACTGAAAATTATTTGGCAGATAGGTACCATAAAACTAAAGTAAGCAATAGTACATCTAGTGAAATGTTCAGTTTATATGGGGTGCCTCAGGGTAGTGCTTTAGGACCACTCTTATTTTTTCATGAAAATCTACCAAATACTCCATTACCTCCAGAGTCCATTATAACACGATGGGGAACTTGGCTAGAGGCAGCATCGTACTATTACTGACATTTTGAAAATGTGAAATCCCTAATACGGCAAGTAAATTCAAATGACGCAGTTGCTATTTCACAGGCGCAACAGACATTTATGGATCCAACTGTTCAAGAAAATCTAGAGACCACACACGGAAGTTTTTCACGAATTCCTCTAGCCATACGGGACCTTTGATATCAGTCAAAATCAGAATTACTACAGTTGATGCAACAAACGTTGTAATCGAGCCTCGACAATATATTTTTCAATTACAAGGAGAAATTGCTGCGAGGGTACAAACAAAATTCAAAACTGTTTTTAAAAAAAAATCCTGCATTTGTTACGATGATAGGTGTAATAGACATTTTAAACGCCAGAGAAGTAGACTATGCTACACCGGACATGAATGTGGTGACTGAGAAAGTTTACATACTTTAAGTATGTCCCGGTTACATCTGTCGAGGTCGAGCGGTTCTTCTCGCAATATAAATGGATTTTCAACGAAAGGCGCCGAAGTTTAACTTCAAAACATTTAGGACAGACATTAATAAATATACTTTTATTCTTGTAACCGGCAGTAAAAATTACTTGTGAATGTTAGTTTAGTGTTAAGTACATCCTCCTATACCTCCAGTTCTCTTCGATTAAGTGTTCTTAATAAACTGACTATCAACTGTGGATAATATGGAATTCGATAAAAAAAAATTTCAAAGTAAGATCGTTTCATATATGCATGCACTGATACATAACCACCTAAAGCCAACCCTGGTTTTACACAATACCCTATTGGTAAATCCGACCTCTAATTATCATATATTTTGATTTGTTATTAGTATGAACATTAACTATGTGGTAATTAGTTCCACGACTTAAGAGGGCTAATCGAACCAGTGTTTGTAAGGTAATTTTTCAAAATTTATTTCTTCCATACGGTTTGGTCAAATTACACCAAATTTGGAGGATCAGTAGTTGAAAGTGTACTAGAGGGTACATGTATATCTATTTTAATTAATTTTCACTTTATGTAGGGAAAATTTATACTGTAAATATAAGTGAAATTTGAACGTGATTAGCTCCTGAATTATGATATCAATCGGTAAAATTCGAGGTAAAATTCATACATGTCTTCTAGAATGCATCTTCATAATTATGCTCAGCACGTTTCAAACTTTTATTCTGTACTATTTGGTTAAACGGAATTCTCTAAATAAGGATCCTTGTCAGTACAAATGGAGCAAGGAAGTGTTACCTCTATCGGCAATCGCACCTCAATGAAGTCGGTGAATAAAACGTCCAGTGAAGGTATAGTCAAGAGCAAAATTATTCAGCGACGCATGTATAAAAACTTTCTACAGAGTGACACAGCTATCCGAAGCTTTTTTCCCGACTAGGCCCCTTAATTTTTTTAAGATTACAGTACTATTATGCTTCTTTTTATTTTTAAATTTGGCCTATCTAACTATTAAGAATACACTAAACTTCTGCTGGAAAAAATTAATTACGGACTTGAGAACGTATTTACTGACTCATTAATGTTAGAGAGAAAATGCCTGGCTGACTAATACCGGGCGAAGCATTCCACTGAAAAAACGGACAGCGGATTTTACCTGCACCCTAAATTTCCACCTGATTAATGAACCCAAAGTAAAAGCCGTAATCTATCTTTAGAAAGTGCATCGTCCATTTTTTATTAATAAATCTGGCCTTAAGCAGTGGGTAATTAATCGCTATGATAAACGTGGCTTATGTTGGGTGTAAATATTTAATGCCCTTGACGAAAAGCACCCCGGACTTACGTATAATTCTGCACGCTTCCAGAAAGAAATTAATGATTGTTACAGACTATCCATCAAGGGGAGTCGCTGAAACGCCGCATTCTAATGTCGAAACCACTTTCTGCTTTCTTCCATCTGTCTATCACTGGCTGAAGACGTTGGGCTTCATACGTCTAAGCATTAATATTCACCCTGCGTACTTGTCTTATTTATTCGAGATATAATTTAATTTAAAATAATCGTTCCGACCACCAACTTGTGGTCGAAGTCTTGGATTCGACTTTTAATATAATGAAACAACAACTTTTAGTTTGTAAGCTTTATGAAAACTTATTTAAAAAGATATACAGGGTGAGGTTTAAATGCGTAGTTATATTTTAACCCTCAATATAATTCGTCGTGTACAATTGATAGGCACTGCCAAAAAAATTTTTTGAACAAAAAAAATTTTTAATTTCTGATAATTTTTTCGTCCTCCAGCCACTGACATTTTGATAGTCACTGGACAACCTTGTAAACGTTGTTCACAGAAATGACGTAACTGAAGGCAGTGTTGCTACCGCCAGAGTTCGTCATCACAATTATCCTATAATTGCATGCAGTTGCAAATTTTGAATTTTATTTTGTACGGACATTTTAGAGACGACATTAGACTTATTTAATATCAGTGTAGACGCCGCACCAAAACAAATGTAATAGTTTATAAAACATTGAACTCTTTTTAAGAAAGCATGATATCTGTACACACTGGCCGAAAATAAGAAATAAACTTCAAGGCGGCCAAGGCGCGATTGATTAGTCCTTTGTGGGAAGCGACACATGTCACATGTAGCTTACTCTTAAAATAAAAGGTGTTAAAAGTATTTGTTTATCTATTTTTCCTTGTAAAATTTGGTAATCCTAACACTTTTTTTTATAAATAAACAGAACTCGTCCCGTAAGCACCAAATATTAACAATATGCAATACTTTTTCTGTGTATTTTAAATTATTATTATTGTCTCTAATTTATACTTTAAGTTTAATATGGTTCATTTCTAAAAATGAATCAAAGTTGAATATATCATATGGGCTTGACGTTTGGATAACATTCCATAGCCGTTTTGCTTGTCTAGCATTTTCATCTACTTGAAAATATGCCTTTAACATATCCAGTATTAACATAATAAAATTAGTCGCTATGGTTAATCACTAATTTTCACAAAATGAACCACCAAAGGAACAAATTATAAATAATAAATTTATATAGTAACTCAAAACTCATTTTAATCACAAAAAACAGTATTGCATATTTTTAATATTTGGTGCTTACAGGACGAGTTCTGTTTATTTATAAAAAAAGTGTCAGAATTACCAAATTTTACAAAGAAAAAATAGATAAACAGATACTTTTAACACCTTTTATTTTAAGAGCAAGCTACATGTGACAAGTGTCGCTTTCCACAAAGGACTAATCAATCGCGCCTTGGCCGCCTTGAGGTTTATTTCTTATTTTCGGCCAGTGTGTACAGATATCATGCTTTCTTAAAAAAGCTCAATATTTTATAAACTCTTACATTTGTTTTGGTGCGGCGTCTACACTGATATTAAATAAGTCTAATGTCGTCTCACAAAATGTCCGTGACAAAAGGGTAATAATTTTTTTTTTTTTAATTCAAAATATGCAATTCATGCAATGCATGCAATTATAGGATAATTGTGATGACGAGCTCTGGCGGTAGCAACACTGCCTTCAGTTACGTCATTTCTGTGAACGACGTTTACAAAGTTGTCCAGTGACTATCAAAATGTCAGTGGCTGGAGGACGAAAAAATTATTTATCAGAAATTAAAAATTTTTTTTGTTCAAAAAAAATTTTTTGACAGGTTGCGCTAAAGTTCTGAATTTCGTCGATTACGGCCATATTTGAAACGGTACAAAAATTTTTCTGTAGGCTATTTTTTTCACTAATAAAAAATGCTATATTTTTTCTCAATTGGAACACCCTATTTGCAGTTATGTCATCTGATGAGTATACTTCGGGAGTTTGGATGTCATCCCAGAGGCGGACTTTTAAATCTAAAACTTTATTCCGAAAAATCGTGACAACAGTAATAAACCAAATTGTAATTTTTGACAGTGTACTTACACATTAATTAACTAGCTTTTGCCTGTAAAACCGGCACTGATGAGCGGTCGTCAACCGCCGAGAATTATATTGGTACCGATGAGCGGCCGCAAATTATATTATTCATGTATGTAGTGTCGAGGGGCGAATATCGTTTGCATCTCTAAGCGACTACCCGTTTATTGACCTTCTACTTAGTTTACATCCTTGCTCTATGCAGTTTGTAATTTGCTCAGTTCGAAAACCCTCTAGCTAGCAATCTGTTGTATGTACGACGAGTATAAACACATTTTTTATTTAATCGATATTTTCTATTTAGTGTAGTGCGTTAGTGGACGTAAAAAATGGCGAGGAAGTCGGCGTCCTCAGAAAGAATGATGGTTTGTGTATTATGTATTGAATGTAATATGTAAATCCGGTCCAATCATTAGTAAATACGCTGTGATGAAACACGTTTGTCGAAAAAAAACCAAACGTTGATTGGCTTCCACCAGCTGGACATGACGCCGGAGATCCGAAGCATTTATGATAGTTAAATGATGGGCGAGAGAAGAAATGAAGTTGATGAATAATGTCGGACGCCACTCGTTGAAAATCCACGTTTCGGAAGTGAAACTGTGTATTTCCCGAGAAGACAGATTGTGTGGGTTGGTATTCTTGGGGACGAGATAATTGGGCTTATTTTCACTGAATTGGATAACAATATTTAGAACTCTTAGAAGGCGATCATCCAGTCGCCAGAAAACCAGATCGACGAAATAGAAAACACGATGCTCGATGAGAGCAATTTGCATTTCCAACAAGACGTGAGACAATGGTTGGATGGAAAATTTCCTGCGAAATGGATTGGAAGAGTGGCCGGCAAGATATCTAGATTTAACGCCGATTAAATATTTTCTGGGGTTATTTAAGAACTACAGTTTATAAAACTCCGCTAGAAGATATTCATGAGCTCAGGGCTAGGATAACTCGAGAATGTAGATAGATTTTCCTAAGACACGTTGAGAAAAGTTCGGCGAGAATTTGAAAATAGGCCCTACTACTTTTTAATAAATGAATACATTTTACACATTGAAATAATTGTCTGCATACCTAAGTGTAATATTATTTCACTAAAAGATCCATTTCTGACTACTCAGAAACGGATGAACCGACTATACATGGAGCTTTCCACAAATTCTTTAATTTCACACACCAATTTCAGTGCGACACGTCCAACTGGCGTTCGATTGTAAGGGTACATCAAAACGCCCTTAGGGGTTCCTTAAGAATAGTCAATAAATTTTCTCATGGCAATTGACGTTACGTACAGCCACTATAAGACGTTAATACGTTGAGTAATAGCCATTTTATTGTCTCAGGGATTAAACTGATTGGCCACTCCGCTATCTAACGTTGTTCTCGATTGGCGATCATTTAAGATTTAAGGTCAGATGAAACAAAATTGATTTCATTTCATTAGGGATGAGCGTTAACATTGCTTTTATTGTATCACTGCCGTATTAAATGACGATAAGGATAATTATACCGCAGCTGTCAAGTTAATTAAGCATGTCAGGCTTACATACAGGGTGTCTCAGTTTCAAACCGACAAACTGTAACTAGTAACAGAAAACATGATTTTGAAGAAAAAAGTTCGTGTCCTCGTCTCGCAAAAATGTTAAAGTTTTTACTTTATATCTTGGAGGAAACGGTTACTATCGACTTCACCAGCGTCGTACAGAGGGGTAAACGGTGACTCATTTGACTATAAATGCGACATAATGTATTCTCGTTAAATTCGTCAATATTTTTCAATCCCCTTATCAATTTTACATAAAAATGGGCTCCTATAAAAACTTCGAAAGTTTGTTAGATTTTGAGAAATATTCACGATTTGGATGCATCCACAAACTACTGTTCCTTCGGAAGTTTGTGGATAAACAAAATGTTTTATTCGAAAAAGCTATCGGACAACAAAGTGTCTTATTTGTTTTATCATTTTTCACCAACTTAATAGCATTTACCTAACTAAAACATAAGTCAGAGGCGTTTCTCACTGACTAATATTATATCTTATTTTATGCCGAGCTCGGTATCGCAGTGGGACAGAGTGTTAAGCGACAAACGTAGCTGGTTTACTGCCTATCGACTCCCGGGTTTAAATCCTGGTTTCGATTCTGACAAAGTCGAAGGGTTTGGTTGTGTGTATTCGTGTTTTTTTCAAATGTGTAACCCCTGTCCGTGCAGCTTCTGCTTTGGTTTAGGGGTTGTCTAATTTATGTGCTGTGTTTTGTTTATACTATGCTAGAAATTTATGCAGGTATTTTCTGCTAATTAATTCACAAAACCCTTCTGGTGCAATTTGTAAAAAAATAGGATTAATGTTGCTGATTTTTTTATGTAAAATTGACCAGAGAATTGAAAAATATTGGAGAATTTAATGAAAATTCATTGACTTCGACACCGAGGGGGGATCGCGTTTACCCCTCTGTACGCCGCTGGTGAATAGAATTACGATATTATCCACTATTTTTATTGGGCCAGATATCGTTATAACCAGTGCCAAATTGGAAGTCGATAGTAACCATTCTATCCAAAATATAAAGTAAAAATATTACAGTGTGGAACAAATTAATTTTCTCCGTTGATGTAAACTGGATCAAGTCGAAGTTTAATTTCGATTACACATCTATTGGTTAAGAAAATTTAAAAATGAAAAACAAAAAGGAAACATACTTCATATCAATAACTCAAAAGGCGTCTATCATATTAAATGCTCGAACTTATATCCGTTTGCAATTTGGCAGTCATAGTTGGCCCTTTATACAGGGTGCTCATTAATCTCTTTTTATTGTAAATTACTCGTTTGGTATTAATATACTTGGAAGGGCTAAAATTTTAAATATATGTAAAAAGTCCTGCATAATCAGAATATATAATCAGAAAAACAATTGAACGTCGATTCAAAAAAAAAAAATATATGGTTCAAAAAGTGTCCTAAAAAAAGAAACACCCTGTATTTTATTGCAAAAATGACGTGGCAACGTTTTAGAGATATTCAGGTGATACTCGTTCATTTGTTTAACGTCCCGTTTAACCGGAAATGGTTTTCGTCTGCAGCAATTTTTAATAACCGTGTATATTTTAGTTAATAATAATAAACACCACATATAATTCAATCCTCTGTATCCCTAAATTAACGTTGTGCGAGAGGGGGGTACACATTTAGAGACAACTGGCACACACCCAATATTCGTGTAAGCTGGAAGTAAACACTCTCAGTTAACTCCACTGTTACGACCGGATATCTAACCCGGAATTTTTCGGCGACAGCCCAACTGCGTTGCCTTTCGACCATCAGTCATATATGATTTATTTCAGATAATACCTTTAATTGCAAATCCTATGATACATAATAATGTGTAATAGTTTAACTGTTTTATAAAGCTAAAATTTTCATAGATAATGTTATATGGGCTGCGGTACCCCCCCCCTCCTCCCGAAGATCAAAAATTCAAAACGTTACCTATTAATATATAAAAAACTAGTAACTAGTTATCATATAAGACATTTTATATATTCCTAGTTGTTCAGCCCCTTTCCCTACAAAATTTATGGCTGCGACATTTAATTTACATTTTGTTGTAGGTAGTTATTTACTTCATCATATTTGTGTTTATTTGTTTAATAAATTTTATTTGTAATTATTTCTGTTTGTAAAAAGTATGTGTATTATTAAGAAATATTCTTTCAATATTCTTAGTCAAATTTCTAAACTATAGATTTTTATTTACTTTATATGACTATTGAAACACAACGTTTCTTTGACATGGCAAAGTTCGATATTACTAATTGAATAAGGAAAATTGTTTAAATTTTGATTGAAAATGTCATAGCTACAAACTTTTTAATATTTAAGTACGCCCAATTTGAAATCATTGCACGATCATGGTAGTGTGAGAGAGATTACTTCCACAATACAGCATTATTGGGTGTGTGTCTATTGTCTCTAAATGTGTACCTCCTTCCACACAATGTTGATTTATGAATACAGGGGGTTGTGCTATATGTGGTGTGTTATTATCTTGTGTACCACTTGACAAACATATCTTGGCAATGAGATAAAAATGTGCAAAGGGCCCAGGGTTGTTTATAATGGGGATCATCATTCGCACAACGTTTGTATTAGTGTTTACATAGGTACACTCTTGCAAAAAGTAACTTTCAGGAAATTGCTGAATTCTATAGTCCAGTGTTTTGTAATATTTATCAAGTAGTAAAATCGCTAACATTTCCTACTTTGCGATATAGCTTAGTCATCTACAAAAAGTTACTATGAATGGCAGGCAACTCATTAATTCAAATGAGCAATAGCAGTGGACCTAAATTACATCCCTGCGACACTTCAGAACTAATTTCAAAAGACGATGAAAAATCATTTAAATTGATATAAACTTGTCATATACATAGATAAGAATATAATAGATTAATAATATCAGGGTTCATTTCATATTTACTTAATTTAGTAATCAGACTCTAACGATCTTATCAAAAGCTTTGGCTATATCTGTGGAAATCGTATACAACTGCATATTATCTTCTATGGTGTATTTAGCATCCTAAACAATATTCAATAGATTAGCACTAGCAAATTTGGCAGGTAAGAATACATGTTGAGAAGTCCAGGTTTTACTGAAATTGGGATAATTTCATAAAAAACATCCACTTTCTACCCCTTTCACACCCACTCAGTTACTAGAAACAAAGATTTTTGTTAGAAATGTTCAAATCTTCATGTCTAAACATTTAATATTATATTATCGATAAAACATAATCTAGATATATGTTGTTTTTTCTATATAAAGCAACTTTCCTAATAAAACTATACTCGTCTTGCAGTCACTGAAAGGACAACAAAACACCAAATTCGAAAACTGCAAGCGCTCAAAATTATCAAGTCCGCTTTCAGGTTTGCTCTTCTTAAAGTTCGATAATATGAGACAGGCAAAATCACCTATTCAAAATATCTGATGTGGCCAGCACATAACTTTCTCATATCAGTATATATCATCCTGACCTAAAAAAATCATTCTATTTAATTCCTCACTTACCTCAATAAAATTTTAATAGCGTACCTTGAAATGTTTCTTTAAAATTTTTAAATAATTAATTATCAATTTCATTCGATACTGTCAATAATAATTCATGTCATATATTTTAATAATTTCTTCTATTGGCATTGACATTTTTGTAACTAAATTAGACATTTCAAGTGTCAAACTGTTAAATTTATCCTAACCCCATTTTATGAGATCAAATGTATAACAAATTTAAGTTTACATCTGTTTTATTTAAGTAACTGGAAAATATATTTTTGATAGTAGACAAGATTTAAAATCTTTCATCAAGAATAAATTTTTGTGAAAAGGCAAATACAAAAAAGGTTTGGGTCCCCTGGACCTCCTTTCAGCTGGTCAATTTTGCTCATCACTGAACTTATCATTACCTTTTGCTTTTAGAACATGTGTACCAAATTTGAAAGCTTTATCGCAAAAACTGTGGCTACTATCGCGATACCACAGACATGCCGACAAATTTTTTTTCCATAAAGTTATGTTTTTTTCATTATAATTCATCGACAATCGTCCAGAAATACAATACATTTTTTTTCCCGAAATTGTACCTTTTTTCTTCTTTCAATCATTAGTCTTTTCTGGTGGTACCACATCCACCAAATTTAATTTGTCACCTAAAATGTTGTTGAAAATCTTAACTGCAAAATTTGGGAAATCTCCCATTAGTATTTGCTGAGTTATCGCGGTAGACACATACACACATCCACACAAACGCACACGCGAACACACACATCCCCCCCCCCCCCCCCCCCCCCCCCCCCCCCCCCCCCCCCCCCCCCCCCCCCCCCCCCCCCCCCCCCCCCCCCCCCCCCCCCCCCCCCCCCCCCCCCCACCCCCCCCCCCCCCCCCCCCCCCCCCCCCCCCCACACACCCACCCCCCCCCACCCCCACCCACCCACACACCCCCACCCAAAAACAAACACACACACCCCCCAACCCCCACCCCACACACACGCACCGACAGACATAATTCGGAAAATAGTCAGAATGGATTCAGGGGGGTTCAAAACGTATATATCAATCAAAACTTCGAGGTCGAAAAAAATCACGATTACTATACTTCCTTATATTAGATATAAGAAAGTAAAAACAATTTTCTTTTAGCGTTGAAATTCGTCTTAAGACGTTTTTTAAATATTTATACTACCGTGGTTCGAGACACCAAATGATAAAACACCACCAAGAAATAATTATAGACAATAACATTATCAATTATCATAGATCAAAACAAAACTGGTAAACGGCCTTAACTTTTTACTAAATTATCTAATACTTAAAAAAATTAGCCTCGACTTGCCGAAGTTTTCCATTAAAGTGTATTTTCTCTCGGTTTTCTCGGAGGTTATTTTTGGTTGGCAGTTTAATATTTAATACGATCCAACCAAAGTTTCTATTAAGCTCAACAGAGTGTAAAGTGTAAGTAATGTCATGTGATAATAAGAAGGGGTTTCGTTTAAGGGGGCGTTATTTAAATTTGCATAGCTTGTTGTCAACTAAAATGTTGTTTAGAGTCTATTCTATTTTAATAAAAGCTAAAATTCCTACTAAAATAATTAAGGTGCGAGGTTAATTTTAGTCTATTTTCACTAAAATAGTTGGCAATGATTAGAGTCAATGAAACTTTTTCTAGGTAGTTCAGTCCACACAAATTATTGATGAAAACTATATATACACTGTGTTCATTTCAAAGGTTTCCACCGGTGATATCTCTGAAACCAAAAACGGTAGAAAATCACAGCAAACGGCATTTCGTTACTTATTTTATAAGTAAAGCTGACAGAAATGTAACAAAAGCAATAAACTGTTACAATTTCTAACAATGTATGCACAACTTATCCTCTTAACTAGCTTAATGAACTAGATTGGTTATCACAAACTGAAGAAGATCTGTAAAAACTTTGCAGCATGAGGTATGTTTCTACGGTTGTCTTCGTGAGTGATGTTCGCTCTGGTGAAAATATACGATTATATTTTGAGAACGACCGCGACCGTTCGACATCTATTGATGTAATACAGGCATACTTAAAATAGTCTTTGAACGCACTTAATGGATCTGAAGATGCACCATCAGTCCATCACAAATTTATCTTAATCTAGTAAAACCGGTGTCTTGCTTTAGCACACGTGCGAACTTTTCTTTAACGAGCTAATTTTTTTAATCACCTATAGCGTGTAGCAGTCGATTTACGTCGTCCACTATTTGCATCGACTCCGCTAACGACAACGTACTGTTTTGTAAGTTTTCCATGGCGTCAAGTTTTTTTTTAGTTCTTGTGAATAGTTTTTAAAGCTGTTTCAACAGAAATACCTTCGAATTTTGTCTGGCTTTCCTTAATAGCTGCAGTCTCGTCTGGATTGAATTGTAGTATCACAGCTTTTATTTGTTGTAAATATTTAGCACAATAAAAAGCTGTCCTCAACCATGTTCCCCAACGTGAAAGACTCGGCTGTGGTGGTTCGGGAATACAGGGACACTTGCTGTGAAATGCGAGAAGACGTTTAGGAGATTTAAGAAACACTTCTTTTGTATCTGGTATTAATGCATCTACCTCTGGAAAAGCTTGTCGAATAGTTTCTACCACAAAATGTAAAGCATGCACTTTACACGTAACATGTACCAACCTACAACCGTGTTCTTGAACTAAACGCATTGTCGCGGCACCATCGGTCACAAACATCAACACTTGACTTGTTGACAGGTCAAATTTTTCTAACGTGTCCAGCACCACCCGCGTAATTGTTTTGCCAGTACACTGTTAGTCTTTTGCTAGCTCGTGGTATAGTGGAAATGCCAGTTTAAGAGGGTTCAGTACACGTACTGTAACAATTACAAGAGATTTTTTTTTTTCAATCTGTCGTCTCGTCAACACATAACCACAACCGTGTATTTTTTAATATATATTGTCGCGGCTCGCTTCAGTATTTGATATTTGTCCACCGGTGATTTCCCCTAAACATCTGATGTCACACCATTCAATCGCAGCACGACTTGTCAGCTTTATTTATAAGTAAGGCGAGAACAAAATTTCAATAGTATGTAAAAAATATGACAAAAAGTTACTTAAATAAACAAAAATCATAGGCGTGTTCCTGACAAACCAATTAAGATAAAGCGAATAACTTACTATATCTTATATTTTATTTATAGTCCAATAAAGTATTGTTCCTGAAGTGGGTTGGAACCTTTGATGGGAAGCAAAACACAACGTACTACATTCGACGCGTGTTTCGCCAAACAAGTTGGCATCATCTGGAGATGGTCAAAATTAACCTTATAGTAACAATGGTATATGGGAGTGAAATTATTTAATAAGCTGAAATTAAATGTGCCACTAATATAAAGCTATTTAAAAAGTTAGTTAATCAATTTCTTTTACAAAAAAGTTATTATATCGTGAATGAATTATTTAACTGACCCTTGCTTTTAAGTTTTTATCAATATGCTTTGTTTTTGTAGCATAGATTTTATAAATGTTTTTAATGGTGAGATGGTATTTTTATACAATGCATTTTTTTTGTGGCTAGTCCAATATCACTCCCAAGTGGTCATTAACTTATTATGTACAATAAAGATTTCTATTATTATTATTACTATTATTAACAGTGTATTCTATTTATGTCTCTTGTTACGGCTCAGTGAACCGTGACTAACTAAAAAATAGAGCGGACTATATAAGATTAGCCCTGTATCATCATTCATACTATTTTTGCACTTTGTACTTTCCAAGCTTTCAAATACGTCCAACTGTCTGATATTTGTTACATTTCTAATTAATCTTAAATTGCTAGTATCTATTTTATGATTGTTCTCAGACGCATGTTGGGCAACACTAGACTTATCTGTTCTACCATACTTGAGATAAGCCATATGCTCTTTGAATCTAGTTTGAATTGATCTTCTAGTTTGCCCCACATACTTTTGAATACAGTCCTTACAGCTAATTTCGTAAATCCCCGACTTTTCGGTTGTTCCAATTTTGTCTTTTGGATTGCCTATTTTTTCCTAAATATGTGAAATGTACATCGAGTTAGCATTCCTGATAACCCACATTTGACCTATTTTGCTCCAGCCGTTCCGACTATATAGTATAACTTTATAAATTTTAATATTTTAAAATGCTGAATTCACAAGTTACCTGAAAATTTGCAGCGACGTGTGAAAAAACGATTGAAGCGGTTTTGCCCATAAAATAATAAATATAGTTTAAAATAAATATAGTTTAAAAAAACTAAAAAACACGCTTTTAAAGCACATCAAACTAAAAAGTGAAAAATAATTATTAATATAAACTGAAAACAATAATGAACGAAAAATACTAGTATTATTGTGAAAAAAGCGTGGGTTGTTCGATATACGAAAAATATGGCACAAAGCGCCCCACGCTTTTTTCACAATAATACTAGTATTTTTCGTTCATTATTGTTTTCAGTTTATATTAATAATTATTTTTCACTTTTTTAGTTTGATGTGCTTTAAAAGCGTGTTTTTTAGTTTTTTTAAACTATATTTATTTTTCACTTTTTAGTTTGATGTGCTATAAAAGCGTGTTTTGTAGTTTTTTTTAACTATATTTATATTGGTTATTGATGCTGATATTATAACATATTACGATCCCACAAATATTTCTGAAAAAAAATATTTTTTTTATTTCAGCCATGGGATTTGAACTCACGCCCGAGGAGTCCGTCGTTTCGCGTCGACTAAGACTTGCCCGCTCGGCCAACGACCGAACTGAGAATCACGGAATATACTTACAATATTAAGCCTCTTGCTCTCACGCAGAGGATACGTGAGGAAAAGACTGGCGATCCTGATCAGGATAATGATATAAACTTATCAAATTATTGTATTGTTACCGGTTCTTCGTAAGTGTACAAAGTTTCAATTAAATTTGTCCGTTTAAAGTGGGTCAAAATCGAGTCCAAAGAGTCGGTTACAAACAAACAAACAAACATACAAGTGAAGCTAATAAAAGCGTGTTAAAAACTAATTGGCCCGACTTGAATTTTGTGTACACCATGACAGTATTTTTAGAAAAGCTCTAATTTGGTGTGGTGTGCCAGTTAAAATTTTGAGGTTGCGGTGACTCGGGGCGCAGAATGTGATGCATCGGGAAAATTAATGTCAAACGAATGTCGACTTTGGTGTCTTCTCGTAACTGAAAAGACTTTATTTGCCACATGTTCTTACCATTTTCAGTATGTGATGTATCGCGGATGGAAACTTTTGAAATTAACATGGTGGATATTACTATGCAGTGCTACATTATAGTGATTATAAAGCCGACCCGTTGTAATGCACTATATCGTGGGGAAGTAGAGAGTGAACGTACAACATGCGCAGAGAACGCATTACAACATGTTTCCAATGATCAATAGTTTATCTCGGCTTGTTGCTAGGCACAATAATCGGTAGCCTCTAAGTGTGTTTACTGAATTCCGGGTTAAAGATACTTTCATTAGTTTTACTAAGCCTTTGCTGCGTATTTGTACTTTATTTATTTTTTGTTTGTTTTTTAATGTGGTGTGATGGAAACGGCAAAGAAAAAACAGGTCACGTTTGTTCTTACAAAAGCTGTAAAAATAAAAGGTACCTAGTGTACACTTTTGTGATTAAACACGAGCGAAAAAATGCAAAACTCACGTTTATTACACTGGACCTAACTTCAAAAATATGCCATATACATATGACTACTTTTTATCATTGTTTTTTTTTCATATTCCCGAACTTAATGCATTTTATTGAGTTACAAGAAGACCCTATTGGGCTACAATAAAACAGTTTTTCATAAAAATACATAATAACACAATCAGGTAAATTGCTTTTTAAAACAGAATATCACGAGGAAAAACGCTTTCGGCGGCGGATGCCACCACATATTTTTCATTAATTTAATAATTCATAATGTAGCTGTCGAGGACACCGCTGACAGGTCCCGCCTGCAGGAGAAGCAAAGTGACATTTTGATAGTCAGTTATGCTTGCGACCTCCAAAAGGGTTGAAAGGGGTGAGCCCTCCACTTCAATTAATAATCGGCCCTAGTCTCGAGGGAGTTAACGTTAAAACTGACTTCAAAATGTTCGCTTGCATCTCTAGTTCACATATATAGTCAACTTCTTGAGCTTGTGTACAGGGCGGTAACTTATGGGTAGTTTTACTAGATTTTAGTAAGTTGTAAATCATGATTTACTACCAACCAAATTAATATTATAAATTATAGTCGGCTAAATCCAGCGTGCATCATAATATTAGTCTACCAAGTCAAGTCGTACTGTTTTGAGTTTATCTACTATGGCAATGCTGTTAGGTATTAATAACAATTGCGCCATTGTTTTTATTTTAATTTGATAATAACTAGGAAGGTTATGTTGCTGAAAATGTTTTCTTAACCATGCAACTCCTGAAAATCAGAAATTTTGTGATAGGTACAGAGAGTCGGGACCCTAGAGTTTATTGTGGAGTCGGTACCACATTTAGGGGATCGAGAGTTTCATACCTTATCTGAGCCGTAAACAAATTTCAAATAAAATTACAATCCGGGAATCGATCCTTGCGACCAAGTAAGTATAAGCGCTCTTACCGACTCAGTGATGGCGTGCCCCAAAATCATATATATACATAATAGTGATAATTCCTAGTTTGCAGTTACTTTCCTGATATGGTGATGCCGATACGATCAACTTGGCCAATATTACATGGCATTTTACTTTGAAATGCGCAGTAGTCAAGCGTTGTGGAAAGTGGGGACCGTCATTCTAATAACCTCCATACTGTGTTTACATCCGTACACTCTCGCAATAAAAGCATTTGTCCTATTATTATTTTCTATAGATTCGCATTTCGTGTTGAACTGCGTTGTAATAATTATAAGTAAGGCCTTTTATAGGAAAATAAACTAAAATGTACTGAGTGGTTAAAGCCGTGACGTTATCTGTTATATAGTGTTGTTGGAAAACTTTCACCTCTGACTATACTTCACAAGTATTGTAGTTTTATTTTTCTTGAACCTCAACCACTTTTATTTTACTAGTAAATGGCAAATCATTAACACTACCACGAAAATAAGAGGTCTCAGCACAGAACCCTGAAGCATATCCACGTTGTTCTCAGAAATGGTGTTTTATTTTACTAGTTTTTTTCTATCATATTTTTAACTCACGTATTCATATGTAGAAAAATTAAGAATATATTACAATTACAAAGTAATACATTTTCTGAAACAACTAACAATAATGAAATCGACTTCACTATTAATGTATAGACGGTGATTGAAAAGCTCAATTTAGAGTACAATAATTATGAAAGGAGATTTAAATATTAGTGCCGAAAAAAACACCTTCTGTGCGTGACTGTACACATTTTACATCAATTCTGCTGTACGGAAGCCCTTTTGTTTCAGTTGATTTCTGAAACAAATTCTATTGTCAAAATTAAATTACATGAATGCGCGATTTTTTTGATAAATCGACTTTTTTAAAACATTCTGAACGAATTCATAAAAGCAAATTCATCCCCTATAGTTCAGCATAAAAACACTTTTTGTTCTTTTGTTTTATTTGGTATATTTGGATGTATCATTAAAAGTAAATGATGTTCCAAACGAGACGACAAAGATAGTCGGAAAATTGTGAGACAAGAGCCCGTGGAGATCCAGTAGGGAAACATTGAATTTTAACTCAAGCGGTTGATTTTATTTACTTACAATTTATGTATTTAAAAAAATATAGTGTGAAATTAAGTAACCCTCAATCTCAATAATTCCGTTGCATATTAATTTTTTGGAAAAAATTCGAAGGGTATAGCGATTTTAACTTCGGCATATATTTTCAGTCTAATTTCAGTGTCGTATGTCATTTTTTTTTTAAGTTATGGCGTCATCGCTTTTTTTAGACAACCTACTTTATTTGATTTTGGTAGTAGGTTTTTTCTGGTTGCCGTAAAAATTTCAATATGTTATTATTTGAAAAAATCGATGTAAAACAGTCATAAAGTTCAAATAATAAAAGATTCATTAAATTGCAGATTTCTCTAGTGTTTGCCTAAGTTACGGAAAGTTATCGCGGTTCGTTTCTATTTTGAAATTATACAATAGTTAAAAATGACTAGATCAATTTAAAGTTAGTAATAACGAGAACTTCGTGGGCAACATTAGTACAAAAAGACTAAAATTCTTAACAGAAAAAAATCTAAAATATCATCAAACACAAAAATAAGCACAGAAATAATCAGTTGTTAAATTGATTTACACTCAATGTTCAAATTTACGGACCCTGTACCATTTGCAATACCCCAGACGATTATAAAATGCGTTTCGCCTTCTGAATAGTTTGAGGCGTTATTGACCTAATCTCTGTTAATTCTTTGCCTGGATCGTCTCAATATTTGCTGGGTTGTACGAATTTACGTTTTAAGTACCCCCATCAAAAAGTCTCATGGCGTTAGATCAGGAGACTTAGGCTGTATCTTTCGTTAACCTCTTTCCCTATCCTCTTGCTGGGACAACTTGGTCCAAGTAGCGTCGCACAATAATTTCATGGCGAGCGCCTCTTCTGTACCAAATGGTACTACTTGGTAGGTCAGCGGAGACTTGCATTGGAATAATAACAGCTAATGCACAATTCCAACGTAAAAAGCAATGGTACCCATGAATCTGTCAACAATAATTCCTGCACAAACATTAACTTTCTGAGGATATTGGGTCACTTTCCATCCAATTATGTTTTCCACAGCCCAAATCCACTTCTATTGACATGGCCATTTAATACAAATGTTGCTCCGAAATAAACTTTAAAATCTTGGATGACGGGTTCAATTTCCATCATTTGTTCGCAAAACTGGCTACGAGACCTTATATGGGGATTTTTGAAATTTCAAAAAGTTTTAACTGTTGGCAAATTTGGCAAGCAATTTGTCTTAAATTGGATTGATTTATTTTAGTATACATCAAGTTTATCTTCATTATGACGTCAGTTTTGTATTTCTTTAAAACGCATTTTAGGAAATGAGTAATTTGGATCTCTCGTCGTAAATGAAATAAAATGTTTCAAATCATATATTAAATTCCAGATTTGATTAGAATAATATTGTCAAAAATTATTGTATTACCCTTGAGCGTGGCGCTACTGGACTACTGGATTATGCCCGATGTTTTTGTAACTAGTGCGCGCATTTGTGAGACTATGTTTTTCGGGCAGTGTTTCTGGCGCGAAAGACAGACAATGTCGAGCCACGAGCAAAGTAGGTTGTGAATATTTGTATGTTGAGTGTGTCCTCTTGAATGGATGTTAGACTGCAGTCCTCTGCATTGGATATGGTGAATTGCTGTGCAGTTTGTTTGAAGGTTGTGAGTAAAAACAAAAACTCAAGAGATACATGAGCTGTGCCTCTCCAGCTGGTAACGGTCATCCTTATTAAAATTATAATCTAACTAGGGACCTAGAAATAAGTCTGCCTGTGTTCGCTGAAAGTGCCCATTGGGTAATTCTTATAAACTGATTTGCATTAATTGGCACAGCGGTCCGTTTACTAAACTTTAGGTGTACAGCATCATGGACTTTTTTATTTAACGATTAATTTGATGAGAAACTGTTTGAATCAAGTATACGGTTTTTTCCCTCTTTTTGGCGTTACCTTTGCGTGTAATTGGTCGGGACTTTGAAAAAAAAAACATTTTAAAAAGAGGGTGGCGTCTGACAAAATATTTAAAACCAATTGGACAATTTTTCCTGTTTAATTTAGCGATTGCCGACTATGTTTTTTATGTCTTTAGTTTTAAGTTTTTTAAAGTTTGTCTGGTCAATTACACGTTTCCCCCGCCTGGAGAAGAGAGTCAAGAAATCGTGCCAATTTGTAATATATGTATTTGTTTATAGATTTTGTTTTATTTCAGTAAATAAATGTGACTTATTAAATTTAATAATAGGGCAAGAAAACGCCTTATTACAAACATTGTTTTACTGTGTACTTGTGACAATGAGGTTCAGCGAATGAACGTATCTGTTGCATTTTTCAAAAAAGGAACAATATTGTGGGCAGCATATATGTGATGTGATGCACGTTAATCCTTACGACCAGCTAGAGATTTGTCAACATACTTTAGGTCAGTGTTTAAAACACCATGACTTGTCCTTAAACTATTAAGATTTAAACACCAAGACTTTTAGACTGTGCGATTTGACATTTGCTGTCTTCGCTGACGGAAAATGGAAACTAAAGCAATTTAAATATAATATTCCATGTAAATATTCAAGAGCATCAATATGAAACAACTTTTTTAATTTCTTTATGTACAATAAAGCTCACAAACTTTTAGAGATAAAGCTGGAATAAATTTCACTGGAATGCTGAAAAGGCCGAAACAAAATCAACAAAATAACGTTTATATGCGATGTTTTATTCACGACGTTCCTTCAAAGTTTTCAGTGACCAAACTTCAGAAGTTTATTTAAAGTTGTAAGTCGGTACAAAAAGGTTAGTGCAGCGGTGGTGGTGTTTATAAATACCTTCAGTAGGAATTTAATTAAAACAAATTAGTTACGTTAAGTTCACTTTTTTTTGTCGCACGAGTTTTCAGTTAATTTTAATGGGTTAAATAATTTCAAAAAATTTTAATCTACACAGGGTGATTCAGGTCCGGTGAATCACATATTGATTCACCCAAAATGAAAAATGTTTACAATTGTATTGCAACTGGAGGGAATCATTTTTCTTAAGTGTAAACATTTTTCTTTCTGATACGTTAATATTTTTTTATTCTCAACATTTTTTTTTGCTTCTAGTATTAAAATATTGTTATTTAATTTAATGTAATTCTAGATTCTAGACTGATTTGTTGTATTAATAGTTTCTATGATAAAATGTATTGGAAGTGTTGTGTTTGATTTATTTATTATCTACCTAGAACCTTATTACTAGCGTAATTGGATAAGAATGACAATATAAAATGTAAAAAACAAGTGAGGTACATTCACCGCTGCGGTGAAGATGCTATATAGATTTTCAGAAAACGGACAAAGTACATCGGATCGGTTCCAGAATGATTTGTTATTCGATGCCTGCAATCGTTGTTAAAATTGCCTAAAACGCATTCGGGAATGATCGGAGGTTCGGGAATGCTCGGAATCGGTTCCTCGTATTCGGTTTTATTAAAAATAATACCCGCAAGCCCCTTTTGCCTTCGGGTATCTTCGGGTGACTTCGGAAAGGTTCGGGTCCAGTTCGTGTTTTGCGGTTAAAACTGTAGCCTCGGTGGCTGTTAACACCCTTGAAACTCGTTTGCCCTTTTTAATTTCTTAAAACGCTATTAAAAGTGCTTATAACGCCTTCGGGAATGATCGGAGCAGTTCGTGAATAGGCGGAATCGGTTCCTTGTGATCCATTTTATTGGGTCTTATGCTAATATGCCTATATTTGTACCAATTCGGCCAATATTTGGGGCATTTATTGCATTTCCAAAAAAAAAACAAAATTCTTAATTTTTTTTGCCCCACTTCCCGTTTTCGGAACCGGCTTAAAATCAACAGGCATTTGTATACCGTCAAGGTCTACCCCTGTTGCAAATTTCAAGTCGATCGGTCAATATTTTGAACAGATATCGCATTTCAAAAAAAAAAAGAAATAAAAATGGCTTTTAGGCCGTTTTGCCCCACTTCGCGTTTTCGAAACCGGCTCCAAAACAATAGACATATGTAGACCTTAGAGGTCCACCCCCTGTTCCAAATTTGAAGTCGATCGGTTAATATTTAGGACAGTTATCGCATTTCAAAGGAAGGTAAAAAAAAATTGGTTGTTAGGCCGTTTTTGCCCCACTTGCCGTTTTCGGAACCGGCTCAAAATCAATAGGCATATGTAGACCATGGAGGTCTACCTCTGGTAAGAAATCGATCGGTCAATATTTGGGACAGTTATCGCATTTCAAAGAAAAGTTTCCGGAGTTCCGGATTTCCGGACAGAAGGAAAGTTTCTGGAAATCTCGAGATTCGGATAGATCCCAAATTTGAGGTCGATCCGATCAGTCGTTCTCGAGATACGGGGGCCCAAAGTCGCCGAGCATAAATGTATATATAGATTTTTTTAAGAAAATCTATATAACTAGGTATTTGTTATTGTTGTCATGTTAGGTTTGAAAGGATATTTTTGTAATACCCAATAACTATTTTATTATTATTCTAGAAATGCATAAATACAAAGCAAATAATGTAATTTTTTTATAACATACACTATGTCAGAGAGATTAAAAAACCAAGTATGTAAAAAAATATATATTAAAAATCTTGACTTGTACTGTAACGAAATTGCAAGCTATTTCATTCCAGTTTGTTGTGTTCCACGATGAATTAAGTTTCTGCTAGTCTAGTCCAGATGGCGCCACTGATTTCTACTGGAACAGTTGGTTCTACAGATTTTTGGCACTAAATATCTATCTATCTTTATTGCTCATACTCTACTCTCAAATGTCTGTCTCTTTCCAAACTATAACCGAGTTTAGGTGGGAGAACAGATAGGAGCTTCTTTCTTCTTACTAGTGTAGCGTTCAGATGGAAACCATCTCTAATTCTGCGGTCTGGTAAGATTTATATGTTTTCTGGTATTATCTTGTGATTTTATGATCATCATTATTTAAAAAGTTGCTATATTGATTTAAAGTACCTTTGAGGTAATTTTCATAATAATATCGTACCGTAATTATCTTAATTTACGCCTTGGGCGAATTTGCTTTTCGGTGATCAGTTTACCTTGGTTGTTCTTTGGAACAGCCATCATTAATATTGATTAGTATCGATTTATCGTGCTTTGTTGGCAATTTATCTAATATCCCTCTGATATTGTAATAAGTTCGTGTGCTAATTTAAACTAACTTTCGGTTATTGTAAATTTTAGATTTACTCGGCAACGGATGTCGCCATTTTATATCGTAGTTAGTTGTTTTCTGTCTTTGTCTGTTGATGTTTTAGGTCACTTGGCTACGTTGGTAACGCTCTGAACAGTGGTGACTGGTGACATTTGGAGATTAGTACACCTGGTTGGACCAAACCTATTTGTATATAACCTTTGTGAAAATTATCTAATGCGGTGCATTTGTTTTGTGGTGGATTATTTTATACCAGTGCATATATTTATCAACCAGACCTCAGTAACGTAAGGTTTTTCTAAATTTAAAATATCGAATGCTTACTTGAACGTTTACTTAGTATTTAGTCAGGAACGCTGCTCTAGTGGAGCCTTGCCTAGTTTTCTGGCAAAGATACCTGCCTAGTTATCTGGTAATTGATTAACTTTTGATTATCTACAGTAAACATATAGTCAAATTATATATCTTTATTTAACTTTATCTGCAATTCATTATTTCCTCTCTCCGAGGAACTAATAAATAATTTAATTTAACGTTACGTTCAAGTTGAAAACTATCATATTGTTTTATATTTAGCAAATATTTATTTACGTTATCTTTCTAGTTGTCTGTCTGTATACAGACATTCTAAATTCTATTTTCTTGAAGATTAACTTCTTTTAGCAAAAAAATATCAACATATAGTGAATACCTGTTTCACTTTGCTTATTATCATAACTACACCTAGATTATTTGTTGGACTAGTATTTTTCTCTATTTAATGTAACTTTTATTGATACTTAAGTTAGTCTAAGTCTTCAACTTCGTAAAATATTGTGGGATACCGATCCTAGTTTGTTTAGTTTGCAATTTACTCTATAAATTTGTGTTAACTCATATTTTGTCTACGTAGCTGGACAATTCAAACGTCACAGCTTTTAACTTTGTTTTGCCTATAATACTGATCTCATAAAATTCTCCCCTTTCTATGTTAATACCTGGACCAAGAGAAGAGGATAACTGGTGGATCGAACTGATCATTATATACCGGGTGGAACAGGAAAACGACATTTTATACAACTGGAATTTTTTCTCAAGGGTAACTGCAGTACTGACAGTGGTGATTCAAACTGACACCGAACTCATTAAGAGCTTAGCCGTTGGTGGATCCTTCGCTGGACTAACCCATTGGAAGTTACGTAAGATCTTCGTCCCCAGTGAAAGTTTATATTTGGTCAGAAGAAATTTGTAAGAGATCAGGCATTTAATTCTTTTTTTTCTCTTTCAATATCTTTTTTTTTGTGTGGTTAGTCATTATTTTTTTTTTTATATAAATAATATCTTTTTATTCAACTTCCTTCCCAACCGAATTCAAGTTTTAACGTTATCTTTACCTTTTAAAGTAAAATTTTAATTATTTGGTACTTGCAAAAGTCCTGGCGCCCAGCCTAGATTTTGGTGAGAACTCAAATCAATCTAAGCCCTTATTCACGACCTGCTCACTGAGCTACCGGTCAATAAGTACAACCCCCAGCTTATTGTGTTATGCCAGCAATTGGAAGGGGTGTTGCTTGTACTAACGCTGATCCTCTCTTGATGGATTATCATTAGACTCTGGTCAGCAATGTTGGTCAAGATAGTCACATCTTTGGTCTCCTAGTACATGCTATTTAATAGTCCATAAAAAAATCCTTTGATGAAAGGAAGAAAAAATCTTAACAGCGTCTATGCCTATAACCTAGAACTCTAAAATTAAAATAGAAAATACTGCCTAAATTTAACCCAAAAAAAGTAAAAAAAATATAACTCATCATCTTCTGAAGGATTATTACAAAAGAAACAATTTATCTGAGACGAAAAACATCACCCAATGAGATAAAATCTCATATAAAGGGTGTTTCAATAAGAGCGTAATATTTCAAGGTTCAATAAAACATGGTTTTCTGTAGCCTAAGTATTGAAATATTTATTGAGTTATAATGTAGACATTTGGGAGTTATGTATTGAACAACACGTCTGGTAAATGGCCGCCATGGCTTTGCTGACACATGCGTACTCCTTTGGCGAAATTTTGAATAACGGTGTTGCATACATGTGGCGGTATTTCGTTGATATAGCGTCTAACTTCGGCCTTCAATGCTTGGGTGGTCGCGGGTTTGTTGGCATAAACCTGTGACTTCAGATAACCCCCCAGCCGAAAGTCCAGAGGTGTTAAATCGCAAGAGCGTGGTGGCCAATTCTGGTCACCAAAGCGAGAGATGACACGACCAGGAAAAGACTCGTGCAAGACCGTCAATGTTTCACAGGCGGTATAGCAAGTGGCACCGTCCTGCTGAAACCACATGTCGTCGAGAGCAAAAACTTCCAATTGAGGCACAAAAACCTGTGTTATCATAGCACGATAACGTTCGCCATTCACCGTTACTGCATTACTTGCCCCGTCTTCGAAGAAAAACGGCCCAATGATTCCTCCAGACCACAATGCACACCAAACAGTGACACGTTTTGGATGCATTGCTTTCTCATGAATCATTCGTGGATTTTCTGAACCCCAAATGCAGCAGTTTTGCCTATTAACGAAGCCATCGAAGTGAAAATGGGCCTCATCACTGAAAATGATTTTGTCCGCAAAATCCGCATTCACTTCTTGTTGTTCAAGGATCCAATTGTTGAACTCTCTTGGCTGTGCATGGTCTGTTGACAGAAGTTGTTGAGTCAATTGGGCTTTGTAGGCTTGGAGATGCAAATCTTTAGTGAGAATACGTTGAAGAGTGGCTGTTGTAAAGTCCCAATCCTTGTGCACGATGACGAATCGACGCGACGTCCCTGGACTCTCGCCACGCTCTCCCGAACTGCCGTGATGTTTTGTTCTGAACGACCTCTACGAGCTCGTGTCGTGTGTTTCACATCACTAACCAAACCAGTCGAATTTTTCGGTTATTCTTTCACAGTAGATGAATGAGGAACATTATTTCGACCGAAAATTGGACGCACTTTACGAATCGTGGCAATCAAACTTTCACCATTTTGATAATAATGTTTAACAATCAGGACGCGTTGTTCTATCGTGTAATGCTCCATGTTACTAACTCCCATCTGTCTCTTATCGACCTGGCATAATCTTGTGACATCATGACAGCCAAACTGGCGCGCAATTCAAATCTTGTGCTATTATTGAAACACTCTTTACTTAATTTTGTAACTGCAATAAAGAAAACAACGTTCATAATAAATAATTATTCAGGAACTCAATCACACAAAAAAAAGAACTTCGGCAACACGTTCTGGATTTTAAGAAAGTTAGAAACCATCCAGCATCCAGAATAGTGGCAAATCGAGAAATATAGAGCCCGAACAAGAAAAGTGTAGACTTTTGTTTTCTATTCTTAAAACGAAATAAATGGAAAATGTGCTAAAACACCTCAACAATTCACATCTTATCATTAGCCATCCGTTAATTCAACATGTCTCCCGGAAGGTAGATAAAAAATTCATTCTAGGAGGACCTTATTTAATGGTCTCAGTGTAGTTTTGTTAGTATAGTTTATACGAAGTCAATTGAAATTGGTCATTGTTAAAGCACAGGACTGTGCGCACTTAACTTGATATTTTGTCCTATCTATTTAACAATGGTATCGAGAATCAAATGGTAGTTGAAATTGTGCAGGTGAGTCCGAGACTGGCAATGTAATCAGCCTGAACGAACCATCTACGACTGCACGTGTTTTAAAGATAATAAAACGGACAGGCCCACTAGTATAAAAAAAACTCATTAAATCGTTTCTCCGCAATTACGGAAACTTGTGAGATGTGCCGGCATTGGCTATGTTTTGAGGACGATGAGCGACGATTGGCTGGGATCAGGATATTCGTCAATCCGGTTGGTCGGTGGGTGTTTGAGTTTATATCAGTCAGGAGTCAACGTGGACTCGGATGTTACCTATTTATTTATTACATTTGTCCAGTGCAGTGCAGAAATACCTATTATAATATCAAGGTGGTTCGGTTTATACTTAGTGTTCATATTGGTAAATATTTATTACTACATACAAGGTATTTAAGATATTGTATTAGGTATTTACTAATTTACCATGGCTTTCTGGAGACCATTTGAAACAGAAGATAATATAATAACGCCCGAAAATCCCGAAATAGTTGAGCCTGTTATTGTCGAGGAAGACGAAATAAATTTAGAGTTTCAAAATAAAGATTTGCACGTACAAAGTCAACGCATTATTTTAAATATATATGAACGTTTAAAAAGCGAAAATCGTGAAAAATGTGAGAAAGAAATAATAGAACGTATTAACGAATTAACTAAAATATCAAAATCAACAATTTATCGTGTAATTAAAAAAGGAGATGTTATAGATCACGGTATAAATAGGAAACGGAAAAATATTAAATTAAAAATATTGATGATGCTACCAAAGATGTAATACGACGTATAATTTATAATATGTATGAACAAAATATAGTTCCTACGTTAAAAATGATTCGAGAAAAATTAAGCGATTATCCTGATTATAATTATAGTTCTTTAGATACACTACGAAATGTTTTATTAGAATGCGGTTTTAAACATAAAAAACTTGACAGTCGTATGGTAATTATGGAATCGCGACGTATAGTAGCACTTCGGGTAGATTATTTGGAAAAAATCAGAGAATATCGTAAACTAAACAGGCATATAGTGTATCTAGATGCGCCGATTATAATTCAACCTGGTAATGATTCCTCTTCAGAAAGTGAAGATTCGGACGCGTCAACTTTTAGCCTTTAACTTTTTTTAATATACATATATTTTCAGAACAAAATATTTAGATATTATATTAGGTATGAAGTTTACTTTTTTATTGTTACATTTCTTGGAATATATTTTATTTAGTTGACAAGAAATTTTAATTTAAGTTACTTTATTCTAGAGACATATTTTAATTTTGTTTTTATTTATGTTTTATCTAAACAAATATTTATTTTTGTGGTACTAATTCTTTGCTTTGGTTAAGAAACTTACATTTTTATTTTTATTTTAGAAGAAACTTTTATTTTATTTTTTACTATATAACATCCTTGCCCCTCGCTAATCTAACCTGTCCCATTCCCTCATCCTGGCAAGGATATGTTCATACCTTCTCGTTGGTCCTTGCTGAGCAATAACATATTTCAGTATAGTATGGGTTAACTTTAAAACTGAACCCAATAAACTTAAATATTTAGACTTTATATCTAAAACTGATATAATATTTCAAACATATTTTATTGGCGAAATGAACAAAAATAGCCTATCTAATAAACAAGAAATAATAAAAATTAATACAATTTTCAAACAAGTATAACATTTTCTTATGACAAGCATTTCTATTTACCTCCGCCCATGTACAATAAAGAGATGCCGACGGTTTTTGCAGGCTTTTAGTTTTTATACGATTTCAATTGACTTCGTACAAACTATACCATTGGATTTTATAAAAACCTTACTAATTTCACATGAAAGTAACATAAAACGAAATGAAAAAAAGATACTTGATAATAATTAAAAACAAATAAAACAGAGACATACTTTTCGAAGAAGTTACGAAGGAACTAGCTAAGTACAAAAATTCACAGGTAAGTGATTAACGTACCTTATAATAACATGCCTTAAAACAAGAAGTGCCCTTTATACCCTTCATTTATTTTCAGGACTTTTTCTCTAGTAATTCACATAGAAATATATGTTGCATACGGGAAAGTTTCAGAATAGATAGAGAAAACTTTTAGAATGTGATGGACAATTTAAACTAATCATTGCTAGAAATCACTGTTTGGATCCCAAGATGGTTATATCGTGATTAGAAGTCAATATTATTTAAACATATTATTATACCAGTTTGCAAAGTAGGTGATATGTTTGCTTTGCATGTTATTCATATTAATTAAATATATGTACTAGTGATAAAAAAATGTATTTTTCTTTTTAATAAACAGCTCCCACTTCGTCAAAAACTTTACAGTAATTAACAATATACATAAGGTGTTTTGATGATCATGTTTAACATTTACTCAACCTTAATTTATTCTTTTAGAACTGAATAATAAGTGCATGCTTTCTAACTGAGATCTCAGCTAATTTAAGTTGTTTTACGGTTACGCTGCATAAATAAAAGCATAATTTCAATTGATGTAACCTCCGTAACAGTAAAACTACTATAGAACTATAAAAATTTAAAGAGTAGCATATTGAATGCTAACGTCTTTAGCCACGCGGAACCAAGAATATCGTAAACCTATCATCAATACCTCGTATTTTGGCCCCTCATTCTAATACTTCAAGTATATGTACGTCTGGATATGCTTCTGGTGATGTGGTCGATCACATCTTGTGAATATCTGAATATCTGACAATTGTTTAAGGTTCTCTGGAGCCGGCTGATGGTTTTGAAGTGCTCTACCGAATAAATCCCACACATGGGATTCAAGTCATGAGAACGCGGTGGAAGAGGCTCGTATCAATTCCGTGAATTTCAAGAACGTTGAGGCAAGCTCGCGGCTTTTAAGAAATTACAGTGACGCAGCCTCGTGAAGCATGCTAAGCCATTAAACAAACCTGCAAACACACGTCCAGAGTGAAGGATCCCATCGTCCTAGATAACGAATTTCCATTGTTATGATATCTTGATGAAATCTTTCTCCTTATTCGTAGCTTACCGCACCCAAATTTTCAGGAAAAAAAATTAAATGAGAATGCAGAAAGTGAATTTATAAACCCATACAGCAACCAAGCGTTTGGTACGAATCTAAAAGTTCGCTTACTAGTTGCTTGCAGTTCTCATCCTTCTTGTTCCCTAAAAATACCCAGACTACGCCTACAAATTTGTTCCAAACTCCGAAATCCTGTCTGTTGAGTGTTCCTTTAAAATCTGCATCATCAAGCAATTTTCTAATTTGAGGACCAATAAAAATGCCTTCTTTAAGTTTGGCGTCACTTAATTGAGGGAAGAGTTCTTTCATGTATTTAAATCCTTTACCCTCTTTGTTCATAGCCTCCACAAAATTTTTTCATTAGCCCAAGTTGGCAAAAGAATAATTTTAGGGTCTACAAGGGGCACATATTTAACATTACTAGTTCCTGGTTCAAATTCTTTCCTTTCAAGCCAAATTCTTTTCACATAATGTTCTTTACTGCACGACTGTCCCACAAACAAAGAAAACAGCAATGTTTTGTAAAGCCTCCTTGAAGACCTACTAAAATGGCTATTACTTGTAATCCTCACATATTTGTCATTTGTATTGGTTGTAATTAATTTTATTTAAAATGGTGCTCATACTGTCATAATCCTCTTTCATTGCTGCTGAATGGGCAATGGGTATAGATGGTTTTAAATTTCCATTATGTAGTAATACAGCTCTTAAACCGTATTTGGAGGAATCTATGAAAAAGCGCCACTCACAAGAGGAATGCTCAATATTAATTAAGTTCGTACATTAAACCATCAACATCAATACACGCGCATAGTGAATCTTCTATATTATAAAATGCGGAAAAAGTTGCATTTCTTTTTCTAAAAGTCGCAATCTTTGTTTCTTTAGTAAGTTCCATTCCTTAAATCGGGAACCAAGAAGTTCTGCTTGTTGTTTTGATCCAAGTCAAGTACAAAAACAATTCATTTTGAGCAATTAAGTGAAGGTCACTAGGTAAACATTTTTGGATTATGCAAATGGTCGGCATACTGGCCTGGATTGTCTGAAGAGTTGTTGCTATTTCCATTACCTGTCAGAACAATATTTGGCCAATCTAAAGGCGCAGTTGGCACTGGTAGGTCTGATACATTGTGAGGAACAGGTCTTAGGGCTTGATGGCAAATTCGGATATTTGATATTTTGTTTTTATTTTTTGGAATATTGTCACGTTACAACGTAACTGTGCCCCAAAATACTACATTTACTGGGACTTGCTTGGCTTGCGAGAGGTTTTTTTTTAAATGACTTGGAGGCTAGTTATCAATTAAATGAGGTTCTATTTATCACAAACTTTTAAATGGGCTACTCATGTAGCAAAGTAGCACAAAATATAACAATCAAACAATATCAATACAACAATTATCTCACCAAAACTGCATGATGGGGCAAGGTACGTCACTAAAGATGGTTAGTCCCACACTCCCCTTTTTCATTCTGTTGCCGAATATTTATAGTTATTGTAAATGTAGAATCAGCAGATTCTGTTTTATTTTTTGGAATATTGTCACGTTACAACGTAACTGTGCCCCAAAATACTACATTTACTGGGACTTGCTTGGCTTGCGAGAGGTTTTTTTTAAATGACTTGGAGGCTAGTTATCAATTAAATGAGGTTCTATTTATCACAAACTTTTAAATGGGCTACTCATGTAGCAAAGTAGCACAAAATATAACAATCAAACAATATCAATACAACAATTATCTCACCAAAACTGCATGATGGGGCAAGGTACGTCACTAAAGATGGTTAGTCCCACACTCCCCCTTTTTCATTCTGTTGCCGAATATTTATAGTTATTGTAAATGTAGAATCAGCAGATTCTGTATATTAATGTGCATATTATGTAGGTGAAGTTTAATATTAATTTGGACTATGTTTCTATTGTTTATGTAAATAATACGATTACTATATTCTGAATTTGTTTTATTTATTGATTTGGAAATTATTTAAGTTATTAATGTTTTTTATTTGTAAACTATTTTAAGTTTTAATTTTATTTATCTGATCGGCTAACTGATGTTTTATGAATTTGGAAGAATTACACCGGCACAAAAAAAAAAGTTGTACATTTGACGCCACCTACCTCCCGACATGTATTACGACCCGCTGAATCCGAATTTGAAGTCAGTTTGGACCGTACACCCTCAAATATCGAGTAAATTGAAAAACCGTAAAAAATAGCGAAAATTGGGTGTTTCGGTAATAAAAAAAATGTTGTGGATCCAAACCAAGCCTAATTTTTATGTATTTCGATCCGCTGAATACGAATCTAAAGTATATTTAGACCATAAGCCGTTTTAAATCTAAGTAAATTGTAAAAAACCCTCGAAAATTGCTAAAAATGTCAAAAAATTGTGATTATGTTGATGAAAAAAATTTTCATTCTGTTTATACGTCATTTTTTATAGATTTTACAATTTTTCACATTTTCAGATTCTAAACTTGTATTTTATGCATAAAAAAATACAAGAAACGTATTTAATCGTGTTTCATAGATTTTTTTCAATTTTTTCAACTGCAATTTTTTGCTATTTTATCGGTTTTTTGCGATTTTTTGAGATTTTGAGGGATTAATGGGCCAAATATATTTCAGATTCGGATTCAGTAGATCAAATTACATAAAAATCCTCTTCGATCCGGGTCTACAAAATTTTTTTCATCAACATAATCACAATTTTTTGCCATTTTTAGCAATTTTCGAGGGTTTTTTACAATTTACTTACATTTAAAACGGCTTATGGTCTAAATATACTTTAGATTCGTATTCAGCGGATCGAAATACATAAAAATTAGGCTTGGTAGATCCACAAAATTTTTTTTATTACCGAAACACCCAATTTTCGCTATTTTTTACGGTTTTTCAATTTACTCAATATTTGAGGGTGTACGGTCCAAACTGACTTCAAATTCGGATTCAGCGGGTCGAAATAAACAACTTTTTTTTGTGTGTGCCGGTGTTACCTATAAATATTCTATATGTGACAATATCCCTCAGTTCCTGTTACACAAAAATTGCAATCATTCAAATGATTAGTGAGTTCTCGCAATACCACTGGAACCGCAAAAGGCATGCTTTTTCTTTTTTCTTTCATCCACTGCACTAGAGACACGCTACAACTTACACAACAAACGTGGGGAGCCCTATGCTCGTCTTGATCTCCGACTAAAACTCCAAAATATAGAAAACACGCTTTTCCACAGTTTCAAACAATGATCTCGCTTATGACTTCACAAGGAATACTGCACAAATGTAACAAAGCTTGTCAGGTGATATTTTGCAACTTCGGCGCGTTGACTAGACATTTTTGCCGTAACAGAATTATGTAGACAAACGAAAACACTTTCTAACAGACGCAGTTGGCCACTGTGGTCAACTGATACTGAAAATGTCCCACCTTACTTTAACTTGCAGTTCTAAAATTGTCGACTCATCATAAAATATATTACCTGGCAATATAATAGGGCGCTATTGTGTTCACACAAAAATGGTACGTACTTAGTAAGACCTACGGTGGAATACGGAAGGGCGAACCTGGTACTTTTTCATTATCGGAGAATTATTCCAATTTTTATTTTATACAATTTTAACAACACAAACCAGTGGATACATTTATATGTTTATCATTTTCTCTCAAATTTATTTCTGTTTATTTTTTAAACAACTTTTATTTTGACATATAATCCGCAAATAATTTTCCGCGATAAAAAAAATAAAATTTATTTTTTATTTGAATATGTTCAAAAATCGACTAGGCAATATGAAACCACTTATACAAAACTCAAGAATAGTACTATTGGATATTTTTTGTTAATAGGAGGTATTAACAACAATTAACAGCAGTGTGAACTATGTTACAAACGTTATGTCGGCCAGTATTATTATATACTCAATTTTTAATAATAACGATGAACTGAAATTTCCATTATTTGTGTTAAATACATAAAAAGCCTGGAAACATAATATCGACAACAATAGACGAAGACAAAAAAACCCAAAGCCCTAGAGAAAAACGCCTTGAAAGGGTGGACCCTTATATGGAACAGACCTTACTCGAGCGCTGTTTAGAAATTCCCTCATCATTACGATTGTGCTGGAGAATGCTGCAAATTCCTGCTCCTTGGAGGATCCGCTGCTATTTCATTGATCGCGCTACGGTGTTACGTCACTGAAAGCGTGTTAGTGACGGCCAGGCCGTCAGGATAGTTACGTTACATAAGGACGATTCCCGAGGACGATGTACACACGAGGTTGATATCCTTTAAACGAGCGCCATTTCAGATTGCGACCGCTGTTATTCCAGCTTTAAACTCCGAGAGTTTATTGGAGGATTACCGACCGTTTATATTGTTTTTACTTAGTAAGACCTACGGTGGAATACGGAAGGGGAAACCTGGTACTTTTTCATTATCGGAGAATTATTCCAATTTTTATTTTATACAATTTTAACAACTCAAACCAGTGGATAAATTTATGTTCATAATTTTATCTCTCAAATTTATCTCCGTTTATTTTTTAAACAACTTTTATTTTGACATAATCCGCAAATAATTTTCCGCGTGATAAAAAATTAAAATTTATTTTTTATTTGAAATGTTCAAAAATCGACTAGGCAATATGAAACCACTTATACAGAGCTCAAGAATGGTGCAGTGCTAAGACAATTAAGAGTGCCTGAAAATGTGCTATCGGCTTATTTTGAACATAAAATTAACAAAGTGAAACCCTCAACGCTAAGGTCTGTATAGTCCATGTTGAAGAGCATATTAAATGTCAAGGAAATAAATACAACAAAAATTTCCAAATTGACACCACATTTCAAAAGTAAATATGTTGGACATCGTCCAAAAAAGTCGAGGGAGAAATTGGGAAATTTATAGCGCTCGATGAAGTTTCCTATTATCGAAGGCAAATACCTTCGATTTCAAATGTTCCCACAGGAAGAAATCCAAGGGAGTTAAATCGGGTGACCTAGCGGGCCCCTCCACAGGACCTCTTCTTCCAATCCATCGCTCAGGAAACCGATTATCCAAAAATTGACGGACTGCTATAGCAAAATGTGGGGGTGCCCCATCTTGTTAAAAAAACAGTTCGCCCTCTAAAAGATGATCGTCTTCTTCGAGGATTTGGGTAATCATTGGGTCGATGTTATTTTCTAACAGATCGAGGTGCCTTTCGCCAACTTGTCAGGAATAAAAATACGTCCCGACAATGTGATCCCCTAAGATGCCAGCCCAAACATTTAACTTCTGAGGCCTTTGGGTATGAGTTTCCATGAACAAATGTGGATTGATTTCACTCCAATACCAACAATTGTGTCGGTTTACCTCCCCCATTTAACTGAATTGTCGATTCATCAGAAAAATACGTATTGTACAGTAGATTGGCATTACCGTTTAACTGTTCACTAAAAATCTCACAGAATTCAAGCCGACGATCGGGATCATCTTCGTTTAATTCGTGTACCAATTTATATCGATGAAATTGGTGGGCCTTTACAATTCGATGAACACTGCTTCGTGATACACCGGAAGCCTCAGCTACTTTCCTGATCGATTGATATTATCCATCTGCAAATGGCCCAGAACTGCCACTTCGACTGCTTCATTCCTAATCGGTCGCTGAGGTTCATGCTTTTTGTTTCCTACAGAACCTGTTTCCATAAATTTTGTCAATAATTGTAAAACATACTGAGAACCAACCCTTCTATCTGGGTGATTTCTATTGAATATGCGCTCCGTAGCTCTAGCACAATTATCGTTTTTAAAATAAATGCTGACTATTCTCTCCTGAAGGGTATAAACCATTTTGAGAACTCACTCTGATAAAATGTATATCGATTTAAAATTGGTTGTGAACAAATTAATGTTCAAGAACTATCATATACTTATCGAGTCTTTTATTATTCTAAAACTAAACGGAGAAGGAAAGTGTTTTTTGTCGAAAAAACTCGTGTTGATTTGAGAGCACTAAAAAATGTAGTTTTTTTTATAAATTCCCATACCCAGTGCCGTGTATTTTAGATTTTTTTAAATGATTTCGATTGTGTGTATTCACCAAAAATAAAATTATTTTCCTTAAGAACGAATCGATAAAAGTTAAAAAAAAATACACAGTTATTTAGGGAATTGAAAGACCTTTCAAAAGATGTATCACTCGCCCCCCTTGCCATTTGAATTTTTTTGAGGGGGTGGTCATGTAGGGTAGAGGGATGGTGATAGGTATACAAGTATTACATTAAAATATGTCCCCCTTGGAAACAAGGTCGACGTGTTTCACCAATTTTTAAAAAAAATTGTATTTTCTTATTATATAAGTGCCGCTTATTGTATATATAGGATATCCCAAATTTCAATGAATTAACTTCAAAACTAAAACCATGATCCTGTTACACCTGGTATAAAGGAATACCAAAAGAGTTTTTTCAGCGTAAGAATATTCCTATTTTTTAATACATAGCTAATATACTTAAGGTATAAGTATTTTTATTTTTTTTACTTGCTACATGAAAATACACACATTTTGTCAGTGAAAAGAATAACTCTCTCTTTCACTTTGGTTTTAAGATTCTTCGATCTGCCTCGCAGGCGGCAGGATATAAAGATAATCTAGAAGCAAGATGACCTTTGGGATCACTTCCATTTACAAATAATCATCTTTATAGTTCTCCCGAGGATTTTCGAGAAGTCCAATATTTTGTCCGGTCTAGGTATGTTTTAGAAAATATTTGCAACGTAAATAGTTTAATATAAAAGCTTTCGGTTTATACAAATATTACGTTTTTTTTTAAGGAATTTTTCTTTGAATGTCTTGTTGGAAAATTTACTTGACGAAGTCAGATATATTATAAACCAATAATAATTTATAATAATCACTGGTAAAAATGTACACTAGTTAAGTCAAACACAAACAAAAGTTTGTCAGTATGTCTGTATATCGATCAACCGTTCCTTGAAAGCACAATAACCTATGACCCTCCATTAAAATTGATGCATATGGGGTTAAACTTCATGTTATCTACAATGAGGATGTCCCACTAGAATAAAAGTTAATTTTTTTTAAATGTGGGGCTAGACATAAGTGTGGAACATTTTAATTATATCGAATACCAATGACGTTATTAAAATGAAAATTTATACCCGGGGGTTTGAATACATTTGAAACATAATAAGTATATTGTTGGCGGCTGCAAATCCTTCAATTTCAAGTCGTCAAATTGAAGCTCATGCTTGGATTTCAAGACGTCGAGCTTTGGGTATTTTGAAAACACACAAATTCAGGCCTTATACAATAAGGAAACATCACCTGCAACCAACTGATCTTCAACGACGATTGGAGTTTTGCATATGGTATCGTCGAAAAAGTCAACAAGATCCAGTATTTTCTAGAAATGTAGTTTGGACAGGTGAAATCTACATTAGCAGTGCAGGAATTTTCAACAGGCATACCGAGCACTATTGGTCAGATATGAATCCGCACCATACCGTTGACGTGCGATCTCAGGGACGCTTTGGTTTTAGTGTTTGGTGTCCTCTACGTGGCAATCGTGTTTTAACATAACACATGTATCAAGAAAATCTTAATGGCCAACGGTACTACGAAATCTTAAACCAGAAAATTATTGAGGAATTTATGGACAATCTACCCTTAACTGAGGCAAGAAATCAGTTCTTCCAACAAAATGGTGCACCACCTCATAATATCAGGACCGTTTCAGAATTATTAAATATCAGTACCGACATAAATGAACTCAGACAAAATTTTATAGACTGTGAATTCCATTTAAAATCTTCATATTCATAATGCACTTCAGAGTGTTATGAAGAGGTGTAATTTATGTATCGAACATAACGGTCATCAGTTTGAACATTTACTTTAATTTGAATTTTTATTTTGTAATTGTAATGTATTATAAAATAGATATAAATATTTGATTTTTCACATAAAAAAATTTTACATTTTCAAAATTAATTTTTTCAGTAATTAATGCCCCAAATTTAAAAAACTTTATACTGCTGAATAGAGAATCAATATCTCTTTCGACCGAGGTGTCGCACGACCCCTTCCTAATTTAAAATTTTCAGGTGGGAGGGTAGTCATAATTCAGAGGGGGTGAACGCGAGGTATTATTTTCATGCTAAAAATTGGCAATTTCTACTTAAAAATCCACCTGTTCCAGGACTTTTCCTGGAAGTTCATAATTACGTTTAAAATGAATTTATTCCATATATATGGAACGCACTGTATTAACAAAACTTTACCCAGTAAACTATAGTATCTTTATTTAATTGCTTCAAAGTACATTTTAGTTGTTTCTCCATCGGATTACAAAAGTTAAACTTGTTTAATGAAACGGAGTTGTTGCTTTGTTTGGCAGCGCTGGGAAGTTGTTTCTCTCCATCTCATAATTCGTACTTCTCTGACTACTCAGTGATATAAACTAAACTACGCAGTAATCTAATTATCGCAACTAAATTACTGACAAATCCGTCACCTCACATGGGATATTCTGTACATCATTTGTCAATTACGCTACGAATTACTGTTACTTAAGATTGAAAGGTGTTTGCGAAATTGGTCGACCAGTCAAGAACCTTACAAATTTCAACATAAATTTCTCTTCAGGCTGTCATTTGTGATGAAAGGTTGGCTGCCTTAGTACTAATTTTAGGGTAAAATTCTACTGGTTTTGAATTTATGCTTGGAGGTAACAAATCGTTTACTACAGCACACAAGCTCTGAGTTTGATATTGCTTATATATACCGTGTGTCCCAAATTCGATGCTCACCACTGGGATCTCGGTTAAAGTCGGTTAAACGGTATAAGTTTTAGAAAATTTCAAATCCGTTAAGAAATCACGGCTAACTGAAACCGTTTTTGAGATTTTCCAAAAGACGAAAATTTTGTGATTTATCTTTTTGGCTGTAGCCAAGTAATTCTTAGTTGGACAGGTTTTAGACTTTTACATTATTAGGACACTTTTTGAAGACTAATATTTTGGTGTAGAAACAAATGTTTGATATTCTTTCGTTTTCGAAATATCCGAGGTAACTTTTGTTTTTCTTATGGCAGCCATATTGGAATTTTCGTTTTTCAGATTGCAAGAGCTTTCAGATGATGTATCATATGCCGAAGAAAAATTGTTTTTCAAGGGACTAATTTAAGAAAAGTTATCCATTGCTTAACAAAACAAAATAGTAGGCCATGGAAAATCAAAAAGTTTCTGTAAAGCCAGACGGTGACTAATTATTATCTATGTACTTAAAATCTACTGTAAATTGCTTAATTTGTACAATTTTCTAAAAATATCAATTTTTAGACGATTACTAAGGTTTTATTTGTCATAAAATTGTCAATAAAGGGTTCAAAATTTAAACAAAGAAATCCTCTTCATCAAGGGCATTCTTAAATGCAAAGTAGTTAGAATTAGTAAAATTTGAAAAATGCTTTTCTAAAAACGACCAAATGTATACGTAACTGTCGTTTAAAGGAAATAATAAGCATTACTGTTAGTTGACAGTTGTTCACTAAATAGGTAGTAGTTGATTATTGTAAATTGTTCAAGAATCACTGGCGGTTCTTCTATGGGGTCATTTGGTCAATGACCTCCCACATACAAATAAAAAAATAGAGCTATTTATTTTCTGAAGTTTAAAAATATATAATACATATATTTTTAATATTCTTAAAAAATATATTAAAGTTTCTAGTTCATTCTATGCACAATACTATTCAAATATCTAGATCGCAGGATTTCGTATCCCCTCCGAGCACCGAGCATCTACATTCATATTCATTACATTATTCATTTATAGAATTTAAAAATCTTGGGTCAATCCACAATTTGTCCTCAAAGCTAGCTACGGACCGAATTTACAACGAATTAAAGTGAAATAGACTTATGCGCGAAGAAAACAACACTCTAAACCAAGCTATTGGTTTAAAAAACTGCTTACAAAATGAACATTTTCTTTACTGGTTAAATTTTTTTCATTTAGTTATGCCTCATTGTGATATATTGTTCAATCAATTACAAAAATGTAATATCGATGTCATAACAGTAAATAAGTGTATTGGCGTTTTTAATAGTAAAATTGAAGACATCAGAAATAAAATTTTGAATAACTATTTGGAGGAGACATCCATGCAGTCTGCCCAGAGATGTAAAACGGAAGAATCAAAAAGGAGAATTTCATTAGAAGTTTGTGATATAATTACATCTGAGATCAAAAACAGGCTTAGCTTCAGTAATCATTTAGCAGTGTCTCAGTTATTTCACGCAGATCGATTTAAAGATTATAAAAAAAAGATTTCCTCAAGATATGTTTAAATTAGTTAAAACGGAGTATCGTCATAAATCATTTGAAACTTAAAAGTGAATTAGAAGTATTATATAGCCGAGAAGATTTTTCCAATAGTGAAGGTGCAGTTGCTTTGTTACAGCTTTTTATTAACAATAATTTGTGCAATACTTTTTCTGAAAGTGTCAAACTGTTAAAAATCTTGTGTACTCTCCCTATGACTACCGTCGAAAGTGAACGTTGTTTTTCCACCTTAAAAAGAATAAAGACATTTTTAAGAAATACCATGGGTCAGGAAAGGTTATCTTCTTTAGCTATGCTTACCATAGAAAGGGCATTAATAAAGAAGATAAAAGACTTTAATGAAAAAGTAATTGACCACTTTGCATCTCAAAAACACCGGAGGATCGACTTGGAATTTAAATCACTTTAAAAGGTAGGTAATACAGTAAACTTTTCTAATTGACCTCCCTATCGCTTGACCTACGAACCGCCACTGTCAAGAATACTTATTACTGTTCAAGAGTGCGATTACTGCAAAATGGCAATTTGTTAAATTACAGGAGTTTTGATAATGAATGAGACGGGTATGATATTGATAGTGTTGACCGCACAAATAATATTCTCGAAGCTGTTAACAATAATCCCCGCAAATCAGTGCGACAAATTGCAGACGAAACAAATATCCCTAATACAACTGTGCACAAGGCATTAAAACAAAGGAAATATCATACGAACAAACCTACGATTGTCCAAGCTTTACACAATAATGATTTTAGTAGAAGACTTGAAATTTGTCGTTGATTTAATTAGAAATGTGAAGACAACCTGATTTTCGATCGAGAGTTATATGGAGCGATGAAAGTCGTTTTACTAATTGTGGAGTCTTTAACAAGCATAATTATCACCACTGGGCCGCAGTAAATTCGCATGTAACTATTAGAAGAAGATTCCAAACTAGGTTTGGATTCAATGTTTGGTGCATCATAATAGGTATTACCTTTTCTCTTCCTATTCTACTCCTATGATCTGCCTATAACCCTTTCCTTAATTATTATTTGTAGATCGCCATTTAACAGGGTTCAGACTTTATTTAGCTGAAAAAATTCCCTGAATTTTCCAGGTTTATCATAGCAAAAATCTTGTATTACCATGATTTTTAATATGAAAATGAACATAATTTTAGATAGTTTATTTTCTGTTTTTTTATGAAGTGATTTTTAAATTGATAAGGAAATATTTAATTTCTTATTTATAATTATGAAACAGTCACGAACTTTTTTTTTTCTAATGCGCGTTGAGCTCGAATGTATCATTCTTTGTTTTTTATGTATAAGAATGCACATCTGTCACTTGCTAATCAGATCAACTATTTATTAAGCGTAAGAATTCGGTCATGCTCGATTATTATTCAAACAAAGTCAGTGGCGTAGCAGAGGGTAAATTGTTTTTTAAATCTTTTTTTTTTAATTAAGATCGCAATTAAAAAACAAATAAAAATAACAATGAAAACATTGGAAACTCGTAGGTAGATTATTGTTTTCCAGATTTTTCGCAAAATTCCCTGATTTTTTACGAAATTGATGAAATTCCCTGATATTTCCATGATTCTTTAAACAATTTTAAATTCCCTGATTTTTCCAGTTTCTCCAGGTTTTCCATATGAGTCCGAACCCTGTTTAATTGGTTCATTCATTTTCCACAACAATTTACCGGGAGCCGCCTATCGTGAACTTCTAGAAAATCAAGTTTTACCCGAGATAAGACAGCTTTTTACAGAATAAGAAATAAACGAATTGTGGTTCCAACAAGATGGCTGTCCTGCACATAATACTAATATTGTTAGACAGATATTGCAGGAAAATTTTGGTAACCGCATAATTTTAAATAGAGGACCAGTATTGTGGCATCCCCACTCGCCTGATATAAACCCTCTTCATTTTTATTTGTGGGTATGGTGAAAAATGAAGTGTATGATTTTGAAAGCCCGGAAACTATCGATATTTTTTTAGAGTTAGGGACGTTTTCGGCACAACAAATGCCAATACTCTCAGAAAAGTAATTAGCTCTGTTAGGCGTAGATGCCAAAAGTGTATTCATTTAAATGGAGGTCATATGGAACAGTTTTGTTAAATCTTCTTACTTCTTTACTATAATTTCTTCTATTATTGTTAATTTCTCCACATCGATTATGTTCAGTATTTTAACAGAAAATTAAAATGATTTAAACATGTCAAACTGGTAATCTTAATATTACTGTTATTTTTTATAACGGTTCGTATTAGGTATATCCATGAAATCAAAATAACTTTTTGATTTTCCATGGCCCACTATTTTATTTTGTTAAGCAATGGATAACTTTTCTTAAATTAGTCCCCTGAAAAACAATTTTTCCTCGGCATGTGATACATCATCTGAAAGCTCCTTTTAAGCGCAATCTGAAAAACAAAAAGTCCAATATGACTGTCATAAGAAAAACAAAAGTTACCTCGGGTATCTCGAAAACAAAATATCGAACATTCCTTTCTACACAAAAATATTAGTCTCTAAATAATGTCCTAATAATGTAAAAGTCTAAAACCTGCCTGACAAAGGATTACTTGCCTACAGCCAAAAAGAGCAATCACAAAATTTTCATTTTTTTTCTTTTTGGAAAATCCCAAAAACGGTTTCAGTTAGCCGTGATTTCTTAACGGATTTGGAATCAGCATAAAATTTGCTAAATATGATATTATTGCATTTACTGAATCCTGGCTAAATCATAACATATATAGTTTTAAGTTTTTTGATATTTTACTCTTTGAAATTTCTGATCGAAACTATATTTTTACCAATAAAAAAAAGCGATGTGTCAAATTGATCTTAACTCCATCTGCAATACATTTATTTACTTCTGATATTTTGTACAAAAATTAATTGTTTAGGAACTATTTTGTACGACATAGTTACACATATTCCTCCGGACACAATTTGTGATACCTATGACCTCTCTTCTGAAGCTATTGAATCACTGTATTACATATTAGATGCTAATATTTTAATTCTGGGTGACTTTAAATAAATGGGCTAAATTCTTAAATCTGGATCAGAGAATTCACACCTTAAACAATAATAATAAAATTATAGACTTAATGTATAGTAATCTTGCACTGATGATACTCTTTTAAATGAAGACGCCCTCACCCGGCGCTATTAACACTTAAAAATTTAAAATTAAAAATGAAACATTTCCACTTCGTTCCAAAAGTGATCTTCTTTATAAAAAGTACAAATTTAATCTACTCTATCACGATATTATGGACACTGCCACGTATTTGTTATCCACACAAACACCTAAAATCGTAGATTCGTTGATGGAAAGTCCAGGTATCACTTACTTGCTAATTTATTAACCAATTAATAATTAACAACAATGACTTAATGAGGGTCTTAACAATAATCACCATTAAACACATAGAAATCACTACTTTAGTCTCTAACTTATTTCTTCTTTACTCGTGGAATTCCAAGTTAAGACTGAGCTCGTGGACCATGCGCCTTATATATCCATTCATGTATGGTCTTGAACTATCCTGAATATTCCCGGCTGTTCTCGTACAATTCTAATTCTGTCTTTATAAATCTACTAGCTTGACTATTTAATTCAGTCCATTGGTGTAATACTGCCCCCCTATTTAAACCTGAACGTCCAGAACAGGCAACTCGTTGTTCCTTGCATACTTAGGTAGTCTCTCTATATGCACCACCTTCATCTTTGATTTTAAGACTTTGTTGTATTCGGTGTACGACGTCGTTTATTCTGGTGGCAACAGTGTGTGGTCCTTCCCAAGGCGGGTGAAGCTTCGGAGACCTGCCTTTCTTTCATTGTGTGTTATATAGTCAAACCAGATCTCCCGTCTGGAACCCTTCTGAATTAACCTTAAATCAAATCGATCATAAGGTTACTTGCTATGGCAATTTGGTTTCATACCAGCTCATGAATGTTCCTCGGCTTCACCGGCGTAGTCATTTATGGAAAGTCTCTCCTCATCTGGTGTACCAAACACCAATTCACATGGCAGTCTAAAACATCACGTGAGCCGGCGGCGTCTGTTTTGTTGTTTCGTGAATGGAGGCTCTGTATGCCATGAGGAAAGGAGGTACCTGTCGGTCTCAATTCTTTTGATGTTTCTCCATCTGATTGTGTATGGAGGGCTTTTGGTTGTTGTCTTATGGATTCTCAGAAAACATGTATCCTTCTCTGTGCATATAGCACCGTATTTTAAAAATGAATGCATAATACTGCTGGAGATCATTTGTAGAATTTCCGTCACTTAGGCACTGCTAAATGTGGCGTAATTGTGCAAAATCCAGATTTCTATTTAATAAGATACTAGAAAGCTTGCATTATTAGCTGTTGAATTGCTTCAGCGTTGTTTTTTTTATAGTCTTTTACTTGTGATCAAATATGGTATCTTTACTTGATTTGGTGTTAAATCCCATACTAAAACATATCACACTGTGTTGTTTTTTGTATCCGTACTATCATCAACAGTTATCCATAGTTTTCTCTCACGTAAGTCTCATCGTATGTTATCTGTTCATTTAGATGAAGAACATAACGTCGTAGCCTTTCCTTTGTAGGTAGTGGCCACTTAGATATATTTTTTTCCAAAATAGTCGAAAATGTTCGTTGTTAAGTACATGCGGCGGAATGTTATACACATTCAGCATAAGAATGAGACAGAAACTCCCAGTATGGAATCGGCGATTTTTTATGACATTTGCATTAAATACAATTTTACAATTACTGGAATTCCAGCCCACCAAATTTGTCTTACATCCAAAGCACTTTATTACTGCTCCATCATAACGTTTATGAAATTTGTGGATTTGATTTACAAGCGCAAAGCTGTAGTCACATTTTACAATACGTATACACGCATCGACAGCCAACAAACAACTAACACTTGTTGACTGTTGTATGACTATGCGGCACTGTGCAGTATCCCTCACGCTGACCCTGCATCTGCGGTAGAGAAATCAATCCCACCGTTCCAGCTTTAGAAATGGTAGTAAAAACTAATTATTACTATTTTTTATTTTCGAAATTCGAATTTAGTGTTTTTTATTTAGCGAGTTACTTTTTCGTGCAATTAAGAAAAGTTTTGTCTCTGCATTTTATTTACAATAAAATATTTGTTTTTATTTTTAGTTAACATCAATGGAAAAAGTTTAAGAGTGATTTATAGAACCGCCGTAAGTTCCCAATTTCCTTTGCCTGAAATTCGGTTGAATTTTCAATTAGACGCATAAAAGCAACACTGTCGACGGTTATATGAATTATTTACAAATGCAAAAAAAACACGTAGGCCTCATCCTTTAGGAAAAGCCTTTTTAAAGTCGGCGATAAATCAGGGATTAGTTCGGGCCAGAAGTAAACCAAACAGTAATTGAAATGATCCATTATACCAGCATGGGATGAAGGTATGCAAATAAAAACAAAAAGGCAATGTAATTTCATACTTAATCAATGTCGAATATTTTTATAGGACGTTTTATTTATTTCGCGTTTGCTTTATATACACCCAATGAAAGGTATACAATTATTGATGGAGCAAGAAGGCCTTTTGATGGAGTATAATACAGTATAAAACGAGAGCTTTCGGTTGGTCGTTCTTGAAAATGAAATCAGACAAGAATATACAGTGAGAGTGTCAAGTTTGAAACAATTCATTACGGAAACTACATGGTTCTAAATAACAATTTACCATTTTTACAGGAAAACGACTTTTACATTATAATCTGTAGAAAAGGCAGTTTGGTTCCAGTTTCATACGTGAAACGTATGGAACAAAGTAATCTAGTATTTGTAGAATATATATAATTTGGATGTCATCTCAGAGGCGGATTTGTAAACCTAATATTATTTTCCGAAAAACGCGTGATAAAATAGTAATAAATTAAACTGTAATATTTGACAGTGTACTTACACAATAAATTGATTAATTAGTTTTTGCATGTAAAACTGGCAGTGACGAGCGGTTCTCAACCGCCGGAAATTATACTGGCATCGATGAACGGCCGAGAATTATATTACATTATGTATGTATGTAATGTCGAAGGCGTTTGCATCTCTATGCGAAATATTCACAAACTACGACAAAAATGACAAAATACAAAATATGTCAGGTTTTATATTAATTCTAAACTAAACAGGCGTCGGTGGCCGCCTGTAGTTTCAGATTTCAACAACATTTGAAAGAAAAGAAACGCATATTAGTTGATTATTCGAATAGTCGGTTATTCTAATAACCGGTTATCCAAATAACCAGTTAATCGAATATTCGATTATCCAAATAACCGGTTATTCGAATTACCAGTTATTTGGTTATTCGAATATTTGATTATCCAAATAACCGGTTGTTCGAACAACTGGTTATCCGATTAACTGGTTATTTGTAAAACAGGTTAACCGGTTATTCGGATAACCGTTTAATCGAATAACCGGTTAACCGAGTAAACGGTTTTGTATAAAACCGTGATTATAATCCAGAACCGATTAACCGGTTATCTATAAAAACAGTTTCAATGGCCAGCACTAGCTATAACCCAAGAAAACATATGACCGCCTACCCTAATTCAAAAATATGGAACATATTTTTTTTATCTTGCAAGTATTCGTATCGTGAATCAATAACACATTCAACAGTAAGCAAAAGCGAAATAGATAATAGATAACATGTTCGCACAAAGTTATGCGAAAAACAAAGATCAATGTTTTAATGGCAGCGCAAGACAATTAGCATTTCACAAATCGTCAGTCGCGTTGAATGTACTCATTTGAACTGCGCAAATAAACTATACATTAAAACAATGACGACGTTAAAATATGAGGAGATCGATGTGCAACACCATTCTGTATCATAGGCATTCATAGTCCTAGATGAATAAACCCTTGCTTTTAGCGATGAAAAATGGTTACGCATTTATAAACACTTTGCTATATCACATATAGTAAGTACATAGATAAATATATTAAAATAGTCAGTAAGACAACTGCGTGATCCAACTTTAAATACATAATTAATTAAATGTACTTCAGGTGACGATTTATAGAACATCTTTATGTAAAATAAACAAAATTTAGACGCCGCACCGCCTGAGTCTGAAAATCACAAATGATTAGACTGTGAGTCCTTGATAGCAGGCATCATAGAAAATATGTGGTATCTGTTCTTATAATACAAACCTACAATAAATTAACAGTTCATAATTAAGGTAGGCAAGAAAAAGCTATGGCTGTGTACTGTGTACACATTATTATACCATGTGTAACAGGATCATGGTACACCCCCTTTTCTCCTTTAGTTTTGAAGATAATTGATTGCAATTTGGGATATCCTATATACATAATATAAGCGGCACTTTTTGACATACACGTGATTTTCTTTTCACTTCCGGTTTCGCAGAAAGTGACACTAACTTTTAACGGAATTTCTAGCATTACACAGGTCATGTTAGAATAAATCGGAATCGTCATGGCACACTTAAATGGAAAACTAAAAATTATATTATAAAAAATACTGACGCTTGAAATGTTACTTATTTGGCATCGTTAGATTCAGAAAATTATGCAGAATTCAAAAAATGCAATAATATACAGGGTGTTCCATTTAAAATTCGAAAGTTAGGGTCACTTCCGGAGAACCGGAAGAGAAAAAAAATCACTGGTATATCAAAAAGTGCCGCTTATTATGTATATAGGATATCCCAAATTTCAATAAATTATCTAAAGAAGAAAAGGGGGTGTACCATGATCCTGTTACACCCGGTATGTAATAAAATACAGTTTTCAGCACAAGAACGTATTAGCGCAAAGTTAATTAGATAATAGAATGTTAAAAATTCGATAACAATGTGATATGTAGTCTATTATAAAACTAGGATAACGATACATAATACTGGGCGTGGTTATATATCGATCTGATGCTTTATTCAACTTAGAATTTAACAAATATAACCCTGCAACCCGAAAAACTCGACTAGGGGATGTTTAACATTCCCATCAACACCGCTGGCGGAACTGCCGGGGCGGTCGCGTCGACTAGCTGGTCAGGAAAAGGAAGTACGCATCTTAAAACGGAGTGATATTGCACAATTTATGCAACTGAATTTTTAAAAAACCGTCCAAAAATAAACATGAGATTGCCAATACATCTGTTTTGGCCAATGCAATGGTGTGGTGAAAATAAAGTAAACAACGTAAACGAGAAAGTATTATTCGTACATTTCAAAGAAAAATGTACAACCCAAAAATCCTATGCACTGTGGTGTAACTATTCAATACTAGAAAGTATGATTTATATAAGAAAAAATATAGTCTAAAGTTTTCAGAAAGGGATTTTTTTTTTAAATTTTTTAAAGAGGCCAATGACACGTTCTTAATTAAGATTGGTGATGGTACACTCAAAATCTTTACCTACAAAATATTTTTTGATTTAAGGTCGATTATTGGAGTGGTTGTGGCTTGCAGAAAAAAGGAGCTGGAAAATGTGAAAGATGGGGGAACTTTTATCCAAGTTCATTTACCAAACACGAGACCAAAGCCTCTAAGGGAATTTATCGTGACAGATGGAAATATTGAAAATCTGAACTTAATTTTTTGAAAAAAATATATATACAGGGTGGTCCGAAGTTTACCTGACAAACTTCGACACGTGATAGAGGGACTTAAAATAAGCCGAAAAGATCCTATCAACTTACATCCTTAGGGGATTGCTAACAAAGATACAGGATGTTAAAGTTTTGTGAAAAAACAAATAATTTTTTTAATAACTCTAAAATTACGAAATCTATCGACTTGAAGTTTTAGGGGCGGTGATGATTTTTAAGTCTCTATTGTTTCATAAAATCTTATCTTTGTACTGCCTCTAGTGGCGCCGCCAGAGGGTGGGGGAGATGCATTTTTTCGCCGAAACTATGTTACGCCACTGTTTTGTGCAGTTGATTTTGAGATTGTTCCGATTCAGTGTTCAATTTGGAAGCAAGAAGGTATCTTTTAGTTTTTTCGTACAACGCTTACTTTTCGAGTAAAACGGCTATTTCTGCTTTCTCTACTAAAACAGTAAAACCTTTCCTACATTAATGATAAAATTAATAATCCTAGTTGCCTTTGGTAAACAATGAAACAGTGTTGTCAGTCAATGTTTGACCTGTCAAAACTAGTGTTAGTGTTGTGTACCAAGCTACAAGATGCCAAGATTGTTCAGCAATGAAGAGTATGCTGATATTCATTTTATTTATGGATTTTGTGATGGCAATACTCAACAGGCAGTTCGAGAATACCGAAGGAGGTATCCAAATAGGAGACGACCAAATGTTCAAGTTTTTACAGACACCCATCGCAATTTTTGCGAAAGGGGATTGCGAGATAACCGACAAAATAGAAATGAAGATCGAAGATATATTGGAAGAAATGGAAACGGAAGAATTCTTAGAGCTTTTGGCGAAAATCCAAGTTTAAGTTCTCGCAGGGCAGCACAACAATTAGGAACATACAAGTCTAAAGTGCTACGAGTATTACATCGAGACCACAGAAAAGCTTATCATTTATATCCCGTACAAAATTTACATCCCGGTGATACAGAGAAGCGTTTAAATTTTTGTCGTTGGCTAATTAACTCTGTAAGGGGGAATCCCGAATTCTTAAGAAAAATATTATGGACCGATGAGGCGACGTTTACCAGAGCTGGAGTAGTGAATCACCATAATATGCATGTTTGGGCACACGCAAATCCTCACCAAACCCGCCTTCGATCATTTCAAAATGAATTTAGTGTAAATGTTTGGTTGGGTATTATTGGCAACAACATTTGTGGCCCACACTTCTTGCCGCCTAGGCTAAATGCAGAATTGTTTCGGGATTTCCTCACTCATGACCTTCTCGAAATAATGGGAGATGTTCCCCTTGATGTACGAAATGAAAGTTGGATACAGTTGGATGGAGCACCGGCGCATTTTGGACGGGTGGTGCGCGAATGGTTGGACGCTAATTATCCTGAGAGATGGATAGGTCGTGTGGGAAACAATTATAACGCCCAGGAGAATATTGTAAGAGGTCCGGTGGCCTGGCCACCAAGATCACCTGACCTCACGCCTTTAGACTTTTATATGTGGGGTTATTTAAAAGAAAAAGTTTATGCTACACTGGTGACAACGCGAGATCAGCTACTTGAGCGTATCCAACAAGCTTGCAATGAGATGAGGGAAAATCATCATCAAGTATCCGCCGCTGTCAATTCCACAATTCAGAGGTGTTACAAATGTATTGAAGTGAATGGGCTCCAATTTGGGCAACTTCTTTAATTTCCTGTGTTTCACTGTTTGGTAATGAGTTTTATTTATGTTCTTAGTTTTTACATAAATTCTGTAATTTATGAAATAAATGATAAACTTTCAATAAAGTTTAGTCATGAAAATGCTTTTTACTATTTTACTCGAAAAGTAAGTGTTGTACGAAAAAACTAAAAGATACCTTCTTTCTTCCAAATTGAACACTGAATCAAACAATCTCAAAATCAACTGCACAAAACAGTGGCGTAACATAGTTTCGGCGAAAAATTCATCTCCCCCACCCTCTGGCGGCGCCACTGGAGGCAGTACAAAGATAAGATTTTATGAAACAATAGAGACTTAAAAATCATCACCGCCCCTAAAACTTCAAGTCGATAGCTTTCGTAATTTTAGAGTTATTAAAAAAATTGTTTGTTTTTTACAAAACTTTAACATCCTGTATCTTTGTTAGCAATCCCCTAAGGATGTAAGTTGATAGGAACTTTTCGGCTTATTTTTAAGTCCCTCTATCACGTGTCGAAGTTTGTCAGGTAAACTTCGGACCACCCTGTATATATAAAAATTGTCTATATTGTTACTTTATGTTCATTCTGTGCATCTCATCTGATAAAAAAGATAATAAAGTGAACCAAAAAAAGGAACCAAAAGGAAAAATGTTAAGAAAAGATGAGGCGAGAGTTTGCTCTAAATCTGTTGTTGCTGGTGCACTTCACAAGGTGTTACGAATTTTCGGAACAAAACACAACATCATTGTTATTCACGCATAACTGAATTTTTACTAAAAAATCAGTAGCCCAGTAACATTCCTGAAGGGTCAACCCATAATGCAAAAAAAAGATCATCTAAATCGAATAAACGACTCAACAAGAATTAACAACAAACTTATGGTAAATTTTAGGCAATGAGATAATTTTTGTGGGGTGTATATAATAAACGCCGAGATGCTGAAACTGACCATCAAGGTTTTTTGTTTGTTGCCGAAAAGCAAAATGCACCAAGCAACCTGTTGGTATTAATAACTATCTTCGGATTTATGCTTCAAAATATTGCTCCATTTCTTGGACATCCAAATATAGAACAATACACTGGACACTGTTTCAAACTATCTTCAGCATCATTACTAGCAGATGCGGATGCAGATGCACTGAAGCGACACGGAAGTTGGATATCAACATTCGTTGCTAAAGGATATGTATATAAAGAATTTTCTTAGTATGAAAAACAATGTTACTATGCAAAATTCTTGGCAAAAATCTGTCACAGTCATAAAAAGAATAGCTATAGTCAGCGAAACCTATAATGTGACGGGATGTGCGTAGCAAGACGCGACATGTGGGTGGGAAAGGTGTAACACAAGACATCTTCCCTCTTTTACACCGCTTATATTAAAACGAGAACGATAATTGTTGTCTTTGCTAGCACGCGACCGAGACGGAGTTTCACTTACATTCTATGATACTTCAGAGCCGGATTTAATTTTGTTACCGAATCATTCTAGTAGTGCTGATACATTGTAAGTATAATATCATAAGATAAATAATAATTATTTAATATCTGTTTAATTGCTGGCGTGTTTTTGAAAATATTTTAAGAAGGTTATCGTGTTGAAGTGAGTTGTGATAATAGTGTAATATGATTAATAATTATTTTATCTGTTAATTTGCTGGTGTGTTTTTGAAAATAATTTAAGAAGGTTATCATATTGCAGTGAGGTGTGTAATAGTGTAATATAAGTAATAATTATTTTATATCTGTTCATTTGCTGGTGTGTTTTTGAAAATAATTTAAGAAGGTATTTGATGTAAAAATATTTCGACCGTGGGAAGCCTCTACGTGTCTCTTATTGTGTTTGTGAAACTGAAAGTGATTACAGTGATAAAGAAAATCAAAATCAAAGTTCATTAGTGTTTTCAGTAAGAAAAAATCAGTTACATTTGAACGAGCAAGCTAAACAAATTTGCCTAAATGTTTACAATAATCTTTTGAAGCGACTAGTTAAGGTACATTTACAACCAATTCGCTACAGGCACAATTTACTAACGGATTGTGAATTGTGCCGTGATAAAATTTAGGTAATTTATAAGTTAAAAGCTGCCTTCTGTTGAGATTTTTTAATATTACGTGTATGTAAATTCAGTTTGATTAAATAATTACAATTATTTAACATAACTTCTAAAAACATCATATTTTCTAATACTAAAAGATCTAATCTTCCAATTTCAAATCACAAACCGACTTTAAATATAAACAATAAATTTGTGTCGTAATACGCATGCGCAATTTGAAATTCGTGCCGCAATTGAATTGAATATTTGCGATTTGCAAGCATCCAATTCAAACCTGAAGTGCAATTCAAGGTCGTGCCAACTTAAAATTTTATTGTAAACAAATACATTCAACCAGATATGCTTAAAACCCAATTTACAATCCACCAACAGATTGTGCCCGTACCGAATTGGTTGTAAATGTACCCTTAATGTCCCTAATTTATATGATTTGGATGTACTAAGTGAAACATCTCTGACTAACGTTCCCGTCCCACAATACACAAACTGGTAAAAGAAGGTGCCCTCCCAAGAAAACAAAGATTCGTCAATCGAAAACTCTGGACCCATCGTAACCAAAACTTTAGTTTACGACGCGTATTAGAAAAATGAAATCCCAACTATTGACGTGGTAGGCATAAAATTAAAAGAAATAGATCATCATCTAAAATATACCAAAAGAACTTTAGAAACTTGGCTGAGAAAAATTGGATTTAAATATCAAACTATTAATAAACGCATGGCGATTATGGAAAGTAGACGAATAGTGGATTGGCGAAATTCGTATCTAGAAGAGATAAAAGAACTCGGAAGGGAAAATAGACCAATTTATTATCTAGATGAAACTTGGTATGGTACTCATGACACCGTAAAAAAAAGATGGACTGATGGACCTAGTAAATGTCACCAAATCTCATTGCTCTCTAATAAAGGGACTCGGTTGATTATATTACACTGTGGATCAGTTGATGGATGGGTTGATAATGCATTGAAATTGTGCGGAAAAAACATGGAAGACTGTAACGTGGATTACCACAAGGACATGCAGGGAGAAATATTTGAGAAATGATTTGAAAATACACTAATTCCAAAATTAAAACCGAATAGCATTATTGTTCTTGACAATGCGAAGTACCATTCGAAACAACTGTATAAAATTCCTAACAAGAGTTCTACTAAGCTGGAGTTACAATTTTTTTTAATGGAACATGATCTCTATTATGAGGAAAACTATAATAAAGCACAACTGTTGAAAGTCCTGCAAATGAAAAATTATGAGAAGCCACCGGCCAGGTGTTAATTGGATTCCGCCAAATGTGAAAGACACGTATTAGGGCACCCGCGTATAGCTCCCACATTAGTACAAGCAAAGCATTAATAAATTTAAGTACAATTCCCATAAGTATAAGTTTGCAGAGTCATTATATACATAAACAAAAATTTAGGAATTAGAAGGGCATTAGGTACGGGTTGATAAACCCCTACCGTTAAGTAGCTCTAAACAAGGAACCAATAAATGTCTTTACAGAATTTAGAGATCTTCAGTATTTCACGAGTTATAAGGAATATAGTGTGACGTCACCCTCAAATCTGGCTAGTATAAAAATATATTTTCTTTGTTTTTTGTCATACGTTTTCCGATAAAACTAGTTTACGTATTAACATTTTAAAATGAAATAACATTCACTTCATCATGTCGTATAAATTTCTGTTTTCTTTTGTTTGGGAATGTTTTAGTGGGTGTTTACAATTAATATTATGTCTGCATAAAAGCCGTCACTGGCAACAAATACCTCCGTCCGAGCTCTACTCATTATTACTTATCTCAAGACAGAGCACCACCACATTATGGACGTAATGTTCTGGAATATTTGAATCAAAGATTTTCTCAAAAATGGATTGGAGAAGGGGTGTTATTGAATAGTCACTCCTAAAATTATCGAGTAAACGAAAATTAATTAGTTTCTGAATTAAACAGAAATTTGAAATGATTGTTGAACGCAAAACGGGTGTGAAGCGTTACATCTCTTGCCGACGAATCGCGTGATATAATAAAACACCCATCACAGAAGCGTTACAAAGAAAATCGATGAAGGGTGCGACAAACGAGCAACTTGAATTTGTAATGATAAAGTGGTTGTTTCAAGAAAGAGAAGAAATAACTTCATTTTTACAGACATTAGAATTGTCACTGATGACTAATTTTATTTTGGTTACTATCATTTAAAGAGAAGCGTATACAAGAAAGTTAGATCCTAAAAATATATAATTTAGTCCAACAACGTATTTTAATAATTATCAGGTTTTCAATTAGCATTGATATTGGGGCTCCACTGGAATTTAATTATGGATTATTAAAATAAATTTTAGATATTCATTTATTCATCTTCAACTGCAATTCTGGAAACGTTGCCAATTATTAGCATACTTATTAGTTCTAATCAACTGGGCCACAGATTTATCTAATTTTCTAATATTTCAGTCAGTAGACAAAAAAAGGCATTTGCCTTACAAAAGGTGGGGTAGAAACAATTCTGTTGTATGTTGTTTAGGTCGGACTCTGATGAAAAATCCAAGTTTTCGACCTTGGGGGTAGAGGTATGAACCGCTATCTTGAGTGAAAGGTGCAAAAAACTGTTGTTTTTTTTTTCAAAATAATTTATCGCTGCCTTCCGATCTCTAATGATAACATACGGATCCATCGTTGGGTGGCCAAAAGTATTACAACGGTGGGTCAAAGTCAAGCTCTCTCGTTTACAGAGATTAGAATGCTTGACCACAACGGGAGCAGTTTGCACCATACCGTCAGCTGCGATGAAAACCCTCCTGGACTTTCCCCCTCTTCATATATATTTGGAGAGATAGGTAAGGTGAGCAACGTACACACTGCAACATGCAGCCATTATGCCGCAGACTAGTATCATGCAGTGGAACAGGCTGCTGCATGACAGAAAGTCACAGCATCCTGGGAATGCCTACGGATACTATGCCTATCATGACCAATTACGAGCTGACCTTCAATATCCTTTTCCAGAAAGATATAAGTGGAATCGGACTAAAGCCGACTTACTAAAGACAGACAGTTGCTGGTTTACAGACAGCTCCAAAACTCCTGAAGGAACAGGACCCAGAGTACATAGCTACAGACCAAGAATGAGGATGCCCTCAAGCCTAGGCACTATTGCAACTATATTTCAGGCCGACGTTCATGCCATTGAACTGTGTGTGCGAAGGTTGGAATAAATGCTTCCTACACGCAGATCAATAAAGCAATTATATTTCAGACCGAGATTCATGCCATTGAACTGTGTGTGCGAGGCTGGAATAAATGCATCCTGCATGCAGATCAATAAAAATATTCTCAAATAGTCAAGAAGCCCTAAAAGCTCATGGCTCCTACCGGTGTAACTCCAAAACGATATAGAACTGTCAGAAGTCTTTTGAGCAAAAACAATAAAGTGACTCTGGTCTGGAAGGTATCGAAATAGCAGACGTCTTAGCCAGTGATGAAGCAGGATCACGAATCATCGGACCCGAACCGATACAAGTATCGGTACTTGAGGATATGCCAAGGCATATCCTCAAGTACTATGGCTATCTTAACTTGGGCTAAAGGGAAAACTGTCCAGCGTTGACAATAGTAACCAGGATTGATCCATTCGAAGGCGTTTATAAAATAACCTTTGAAATTAAAAGCTAAGAAACTTTTAGAGTTAAACAGGGTAAACCTGAAAACCCCAACAGGCACTGGCCACTGTCGACTAAACTGCATAAACTGGAGGATAAGGACGTCGACCACGTTTTATACACCTGCACCTGTCCCGCTCTATAGAGAATCCGATTCTCAATATTTGGCAAAGGACAACTACTGTCGGAGGATCTGGACACACTCTCACCCAATAAAATTAACAGTTTCATTAAGAGAATGAACTTACTGGGTGAAATATAATTAGAAGTGAGCTACACTAGGCCTGCTGATGGCTGCAGTGGAGGGCCCATGAGGACCCACTCACAAAAACCTAACCTATTGCTTCACATTGTAATCATGGCTCCTTTTAAAGTACTTCATCTCCTAACTTTAAGAAATCGTATAAATTCTTTATCGTTTTTTTGGTGGAAGCTAATATTAAATTATAGGTTAGTTTTGTTGGGTTTTGTTTTACCCTGTGGTATTTCTTCCATTTCCGTGGCCCCTCTTGTAATGTCTATTTTAAAATGCCCTGAAGGACCCTAGGGCGAGAAGCGAATGCCTCTGTAATTCCAGCCATTGTCTTCCACTATAATTTCCATGTTGTTGTTAGGTTAATTTTAGATACATACAAAATTAGGTATATATGTATTTATCTTAGTTCTGTAATGACTGTATGGTCTAGGATCCCAATGCAAAAAATACGGTATTTTCAAGACTTTTGTTCCTCCGGTTGTTAAATTTAAAGTCGGTTTCAAAAATGCATTTGCACAAAGATGGCCATGAAATAAATGCCTCAAGTTACAAATTTCACTAGGCGAACTATGGAATAATTGCGAATCACAATTTAAAATTCTTGGAAGTGGAAGCGGTTTTGAGCGCTTCCACTTCATGTATTTTTGTGTTTTTCTAGAAAAAAAATAATAAAATAATTATTGGGTATTACATAAGTATTCTTTCAAACCTAACATGATAATAATAATAAATACCTATAGTATTTTTATATTTCATATTGTCATTCTTATCTGAATGCGCTAGTATAAAAGTTTTAGGTATATAATAAATCAAAAACAATACTTCCAATATATTTTATCATAGAAACTATTAAAACAACTACTCAACCTAGGAGCAAGAATTTAATTGAAGAATTTATTTAATAAATATTCTACAAAAATCAAATAAATGTTAATCTGAAAATTTTCTTCCATTTTGTATAATATAAATTTAATTAAAATCATGATAATATCTAAACATTTGCTGTTGTCCTGATTATTTCTAAAATTTAATTATTGCTAATAACATCAGAACTTTTTAAAAATACCCTGCCAAAATGAAATTTTCATATTCTGTAAATAGTTACAAAATTTACAGAATAACTTTTAATTTTTAATGTTAGCTATAACAAAATTTGTATTTTAACTAAAAAGACCCTTCAAAATAATACACAAAATGATGGTTGCTCGCATTTAAATAAATCGCTTAAACGCTTTTCCATGACTTTTTGGTTTATTTGAATTTTATAGAATATTTATTAAATAACATACTATAAATACGAGAAGCTGTAGCCGTTTTGAGTACAGAATTTACTTTATTGTGTTTCGTAATTATTCCACAGCTTGCCTTGCGAAATTAGTAAATTGAAATATTTAATTCATGGCCATAGAGAAAAATCGGCCATAAGTCGGCCATATTTAAACCAATTTTAAATCTGGAAAACTGGTTGTAAATGCAAATTTCAGCTCCATTGAAATCGCAAATAAAAAAATTTGGTTTTACGTTTAAGAAAAAAAGTTGGTGTTGCTAAAACTAGAAGAATAAAAAAATTTCAAGACAGCATCAAGACGTGTCTTTATGTCATTAATAATATTCAAATTTCAGATTTATATTAAAAAATATTGAATATTTTGGGAACGTACCATATCCTGTGGTCAATCGATAAATATTATTTTCATTACTATTACACTAGCAGACAAAAAAAATACATACTTTTTTTGTAACATATACCTGATTAGCATATCTCACTGGAATAAAGCCTTCCGATTACAGAAATGACAAGCAAAAAGTCATGACACGTAATGTATTTGTGTTACATTAATAACACTTGGACTGAAATAACATTATTGTTAATTCTACTGATCTATTTATTGCTATACAGGGTGTCCCAAAATTAATTCTCCAGCCGCCTGGGTAAGACTCTATGACCAAAAATAAGTCGAAAATCACTTATGTCAAAATTTCGAAAAGTTACTCCTTACGAAATTATGGCCATCTTAAAGATCGCAATGAACGTATTTTTGCAAATCAATTTTTGAAATAGGTATCCAGGTAAAGATAGTTTATAATCAAGTTACCCTTGACGAAGACAGAATACGACATTTTGTGTGTCAATGTCAATAAAATATTTCAAATTTAAACTGACGTACAACGGTAAACAATTAAGTTTTCATACTTAATGCCCAGAAGGTACAGCAATCAAGAATATTTAGATATGATTAAACTACTTGGAGTTTGTAATAATAATGCTCGTGCCGCAGAGCGTCTGTACCGCCACCGTTTTCCTACTAGTCGACACCCAGATCATAAAACAATAAGTGCTGTTGAAGTTCGTCTACTTGAAACTGGATGTTTGGCTCCTAACATGATTCATGCTGGTCGTTCTAGACAGCTAACATGGCAACAGGAAGAGCAATTACTCCACGACATTGAAGATCCGTCTGTAAGTACCAGGATCTTGGAAGCGAATCGTCACCATCGTCGTAGTACTATTCACAGATTCATGCAAATCTGCATCCTTATCACTTACAGCCGGGTCAAAAATTGCATCCTAGGGATAGCGAGTTGCGCTTACAATTCTCCAGATGGTTTTTAAATAGCTTAGATACAAATGAAAACCTTTTTAAGCAAGTATTGTGGAGTGATGAGTCCCATTTTAATCAGCAAGGGGTGCTTAACCAGCACAACTTGCATATCTGGAATTACGCAAATCCACATCAAATTAGAGAATCACATAAGCAAGTGCGCTGGAGTGTAAATGTGTGGATTGGTCTGTTAGGCAATGACATAATAGGACCACATTTTCTGCCTAGGATATTAAACGCAGAGAATTATGCAAATTTTTGCGAAAACATATTACCTACCTTTTTGGAAGATATTCCTTTGTTGCAACGTCACAGTATTGTGTATCAACATGATGAAGCGCCTGCTCATTATTCTCGAAATGTTCGGGTGATATGGCGATTTTCCAATAAATGGATCGGTCGCGGAGGACCTACTTCTTGGCTACCTAGGGCCCCGGATCTCAACCCAATAGACTTTTGGCTTTGGGGTTACTTGAAAAATGCGGTATACAAAGTCCTACCGAATAATGAAGATGACGTTATTGTTCGGATTTATGGAGCATTAACTCAAATTATAAACGAAACAATAGGACGTGTTGAAAACAATTTTCTTCGCCAATTGCATGCATGCATAGAACAAAATGGCGAACATTTCGAACATTTGTCTTTGTAAATTTAATTATTTTAATTTTATTATGTGTAGATGTCACTTGATTTAAATTAATAAACTATCTTTACCTAGATACCTATTTCAAAAATTGATTTGCAAAAATATCTTCATTGCGATCTTTACGATGGCCATAATTTCGTAAGTAGTAACTTTTCGGAATTTTGACATAATAACCTTAATATTTCCCCAAATATTTTATTAACCTCAATATTTCCCCAAATATTTTATTAACCTCAATATTTCGACTTATTTTTGGTCATAGAGTCTAACCCCGGCGGCTGGGGAATTAATTTTGGGACACCCTGTATGGCAATAATGTATGACATATATTAGGCTTATATAGATATATCTACAAAGATAGAGAATAATTTTTCAAAAACATATGCTCAGTTAATTTTTTTCTTTTATGGGGGGGTCAAATCGTCTCGCTTTAAGAACCAGCAGTAATCAACCATGGCTGGATCCCATCTTCCTTGATAACGAATTTTCATTGTCCTGATATCTTGATGAAATCTTACTTACTCGTCGCTTACCGCACTCAAATTTTCAGTAAAAAAATTTAAATGGGAATGCAGAAACTGAATTTTTAAAGACATACGGCAACCAACTATTTGGTACGAATCTAAAAGTTCGCTTACTAGTTGCTTCTTGTTTCCTAAAAATCCTCCTACTACACTTACAAATGAGTTCCAAGCTCTGAGTTCCTGTCTGTTGTGTTTAAAATCTGCATCGTGAAGCAACTTTCTAATTTGAGGACTAATAAAAACGTCTTAAGTTTGGCGGCACTTAACAGGTTGAGTGCCACCTTAAAATAAAAAAATTGGATCCCACAGGCCAATCGTTTTTTTTTGCTAAAACACTTAGATAATAGAGTCCTAACACACAAACAGTGGTTTGTGATAAGAAAAATAATCTAAACTACCCAAAATTTCATTTTTTTTTGTGATGCTACATTGGCCTCACGCGGCCACCAATTTGACTATTTGTCCTAAAATGCCATGTAAGACCAATGTGTCACCACGGATTCTTCATGTTCTAACATGTCAGAGAGTGCTGACAATAATAAATGCGAAGCTTGTGGGAAATACTTTTGTTTACATTGTTTTTTTTGTTGTTCATAAAACGACCAAGTGAATCATTTTTATTGATTTTGTATGAATCAAGCTTATTTTTAATTTTTTATATTTGTTATGTGAGTCGTTTATTTTAATTTTTTATATTTGTTATACAACTTTTAACAAATAAAAGTATTAAGTTTATCATTTGCCTGTTTTAAAAAATTAAATATTTAAAATTAATTTCTCGGCCGCTTGGTGACACTCTGGTCTCGCCAGTGCACAGGCCAAATAATGTTTCAGGACCGACAGGCCATGCATTAGATGCTCCCATATGTTTTACACAGTTACATGAGACCATAGTCGACTTACGCAGCCAAATGTCACACAAGTGCTTGAGAGTCCACATTTGTCTCACGCGGCCGGTAAAGCAAAATCATGTGCGAGACCACATTGCCACCGCTTGGCACTCAACCTGTTAATTGGAGAAAAAGTTCTCTTAAGTATTTAAATCCTTCACCCTGTTTATTCATAGCCTTCAAAAAAAATTTTCATTAGCCCAGTTTAATATGAAGAAGTGGCAAAAGAACATTATTCGGGTCTACAAAGGGCACATATTTAACATTACTAGTTCCTGATTTAAATTCTCTCCCTTCCGGCCAAATTCTTTTCACATAATGTTCTTTTACTGCTCGACTGTCCAAGAAACAAAGAAAACAGCAACATTTTGTAAAGCCTCCTTGAAGCCGTACTGAAATGGCTATTACTTTTAAATTCCCACATATTTGCCATTTGTTGTAATTAATTTCATTTAAAATGGTGCTCATACTGGCATAATCCTCTTTCATTGTTACTGAATGGGCAATTGATATAGATGTTTTTAAATTTTCATTATGTGGTAATACATCTTTTAAACTGTATTTGGAGGAACCTATGAATAAGCGTCACTTTGAAGGGGAATACTCGATATTAAATTCCTGCATTAAACTATCAATATCGATACACGCGAGTAGTCAATTTTCCATATTATAAAATGCGGAAAATGTTGTTTTTCTTTTTCTAAAAGTCGTAATCTTTGTTTCTTTAGCCAATTAGTTCTACTCTTTAAGTCGGGAATCAAGAAGTTCTGCTTGTTGTTTTGACAGCCCCAAGTCATGTACACTTGATTTAAAAAAAAACTGGCACACTTTCTTTTAGCTATGTCATTCGTTCTTTGATTGATATTAATAATCTTACAAATGTCACTTTGCCGTTAAACAGCGGCGTCATTATTAAAAATGGTTCGACATCTAACAGATATTCAAAAATTTCGAATTGTTTCTAAAATTGAAGATGGTTGGTCCATAAGAAGACTTGCTGCTGAATACAATGTGAGTAAAACCCCGATAATGAGTGTTAAAAAACAATGGGAAACCAACCAAACGGTATCCCGTAAAGTTGGTTCCGGTAGGCCCAGAAAGAGCAATAATCAAGAAGATGAAAATCTTATAAATTACCTAATAGAATTGGATTTAAATCCAATTGAAAATGTATGGGGACTAATGGTGAAACACATAAGAAAATTAAATAACCATCCAAATAATGCCCAAGAATTGGAAGGGATAATTGAAGACGCTTGGGAGAACTTGTCGCAAGAAGTTGACCTTGCAAGAAATCTGATTTTGTCCATGCCTGCAAGACTTCAGGCAGTTTTAGACGCTAATGGAGCAATGACAAAATATTAGTTAATTCTGTATTACGTAACTGAAGTTCATTTATTTTATTTTTTTATTGTATTTTTATGTTCAGTTTGCATTGTTTAAATTTTTTTAAATCTCAAGTGGTATTTTTGTGTTCTTATTTTAAAAATAGAATTATCATTATTCAGTTAGTATTTTAATTACACTCATTAGTAGAATTATCCGTAACAAATATTATTTTTTTAAACAATAATATGGCAAGCTTGAAAATGTTTTGAAAAAAGTTATTTTCTAATTATTTTTTAAAATTCCATTTGAATAAAATAAAAGAGAAAGGTTTAATAAGTTTAAAAACACAAAGAAAACCGATCTCCTCTAAAAAACCCAGGTCCAGGGTAAATCACCTCTACTCCACCCCCCTCTCGACATGACTGGCCAGCCCTATTTACAGACATATACACATAACTAAACTATTAAGATTTTCGATTACAAGAGTTGTACCAGTTTTTTTTTAAATCAAGTGTACCAAATCATTCAATTCATTTTGGGTAATTAAGTGAGGATCACTTAAACTTTCTGGAATATACAAAGGGTCGGCACACTAGTCTGGGCTGTCGTTACTATTTTCATTACCTCCCAAAACAATATTTTGCCAACCTAAAGGTACAACTGGCACTGGTAAGTCTGATGCATTGTGAGGAACAGGTCTTAAGGCTGATGACAAATTCGGATATTTGATTTTCTGTTTTTCCTTTTTGGATTATCCCTGTTTTTATTACACAAAAATAACAATCATCGAAATGATTGGTGGGTCTCGCCATACCATTGGAACCGCAAAAGGCATGCTTTTTCTTTTCCCTTTCATCTGCTGCACTAGTGCCACGTTACAACTTACACAACAAACGTGGGGAGCTCTTTGCTTATCTTGATCTCCGACTAAAACTCCAAAATATAGAAAATACGCTTTTTTTCACATTTTCAGACAATGGCCTCGCTTGTTACTTCACAAGGAATTCTCCACAAATGTAAAAATGTAACTTCAGAGCGTTTTACTGGACATTTTTGTCGTAAACGCGCCAGTCAAAATTTGAGTTAAGAGTTCCGTCTTCAAAGCACATAATCACTGTGTCGGTAAATTATGATAAAAGCACTGTACCGGGAGATGGACCTTACCACCCATCTGGCGTCGCGGCTATTAGTCAATGTTTCTTGCTATTAGCTCTAAGTTTTATTCAGGGTCTGATTCGAGTTTATGGTGATTTATTGTGAATTCACCATTATCGTGAGAGAATTATTATTTATAATGTTTAAAAATAAATATAAATTAGGTTTCTTCTTCTTGGTAAAAGTTTAAAATATAGAGTGGAATGAAAAAAATAATAACGCTTAAAAATTTTTTTGCTAATTATTATTTACTACTTTTACAAAACTTATCATAGACAAGTACAACACATATCTTTCTAAACAAACAATTATTTTCCCGGCTATTTGCCAAAACGCTGAAACTTGGATTACAAAAAAAGATAATATGCACATTATGTTCAGTGTGATAATGTTATTTTTAATTCCAACTATTCTGTTCAGTAAAACCAAAAATAAACAAAACAAAAGGTACTCACTAGTTAAACAATCACTTTAAAAACTTTAAGACATCTGCCGACACGTGTTTCTGCTTTTAACTTCGTCTGGACAGCTCACCCAAAGGATGCAAAGAAACTGAATACTAGTAAACCCCAATGTAATAAACATTGATGATTTCAGAGAACAGGATAATTGAAATTATATAGTGAAAATTCCCCGTAGGGTAGAATTTAAAAATAAAAATAAATTAGGTTTCCTCTTCTTGGTATAAGTTTAAAATATAGAGTGGAATGAAAAAAATAATAACGCTGAAAAAATTTTTTTGCTAATTATTATTTACTACTTTTACAAAACTTATAGATAAGTACAACAATATTTTTTAAACAATTATTTTCACGGCTATTTGCCAAAACGCTGAAACTTGGATTACAAAAAAGATAATATGCACAATCAGTGTGATAATGTTTTTTTTTATTCCAACTATTCGTTCAGTAAAACCAAAAAAATAAACAAAACAAAAAGGTACTCACTAGTTAAACAATCACTTTAAAAACTTTAAGACATCTGCCGACACGTGTTTCTGCTTTTAACTTCGTCTGGACAGCTCACCCAAAGGATGCAAAGAAACTGAATACTAGTAAACCCCAATGTAATAAACATTGATGATTTCAGAGAACAGGATAATTGAAATTATATAGTGAAAATTCCCGTAGGGTAGAATTTAAAAATAAAAATAAATTAGGTTTCCTCTTCTTGGTATAAGTTTAAAATATAGAGTGGAATGAAAAAATAATAACGCTGAAAAAATTTTTTTGCTAATTATTATTTACTACTTTTACAAAACTTATAGATAAGTACAACACATATCTTTTTAAACAATTATTTTCACGGCTATTTGCCAAAATGCTGAAACTTGGATTACAAAAAAGATAATATTCACATAATGTTCAGTGTGACTGACTCAATAATGTTATTTTTAATTCCAACTATTCTGTTCAGTAAAACAAAAAATAAATAAAACAATCAAAACATTTATTATGTGTTGTGTATACATACTATTTTGTGAATTAATCAAAAGTGAGAACATGGATTATAAAAGAGAAAAAAAGGCCTACACTGAGAATACGTGTTCCTAAAAAAATGGGTTTTGCAGTGAAGAAGAATAAATATCGTAAATTATGACAACAATTTAGAACAGCGGTCGAGTTAAATCGATGTAATGTTCGTAATTAGGGCTTGTACTACTTGACAAACATTACAAGGCATAGATATGCACGAGGTGCCAAAATTTATTGCACCATAATTCACAAAACACTGAACTACAAAATACAATAATTTTCTGAAAATTACTTTTTGCAATAGCATACCGATGTAAACATTAATACAAACGTTATGCGAATAACAACCCTGACTTTTGCGCGCTCCTGGGACTCCAGGTTGAGGGGCAAGTGTCCTTACCACTGGACCACGAAGCAACATTTATCACAGTTATCTTGGGATATATTTTTTAGAACATTAACGTACAATCAAATAATTATCGGGAAAAAACGTTTTAAAAAATATGAACTGTTAATAAATTACAACCTTTCAAAAGACTAAATAAATTAATATTTATATGTCGCGCTTGATAATCAACGTAAGTTATTCAAATATCAATGAGGTGTGTTCAGTCTACTTTTATTTATAGAATTTTATAATAAATTTGCACTTAGGATAAGAGTAAACTTTACTTTTTATTTTTTTGCCCAAGCGCAATCTGAAATGTTCTCCCTTGACCTCTGATATCACCACTAAATTACCTACAGACACTCCTCACATCCCGCAGGGTTAATGACTGTAGATTTTGGAATCGCGTGCCCTAAATAGACAAAGGACAATTATTTTATTTTTTTTTAAATAAAAAAATAAAAGGCTGAGGCAATAGTGCGTCGGACCTCGATATGTCGAGTTCTATGATAGCAAAGTATAGGGTAAGGCACATGAAATATGCCCCTCCCAATTTCATTGTTAGTTCTAAAAATATGTTATAGCTGTATTACGCCATCTTATGATGGAATTTGTTAAGTGTAGTTTAAATTTAAGCTCAAATATAAAATTTAACTAAAAATACACAGGTTAATCAAACATGTTTTTCGTAAAAGACACACCGTATATATTTTTTGATAAATTGACAGAGCTAATTGAGGCGATTCCAAATATATGCAACTGTAATATATTTGCTTCAAAAATAAGGCAGATAGCAACTTAAAAAAAGTATGGTCAAATTTTATAATAATTCATGCGAGATTAGTATCATTTAGTTTCTCAAATAACAATTTCTATTAAGAATAATAAAATTACAAATAAAATGAAAATAAAATTAAAACATATATATAATAATTATAAAATTTAATGATTATCTTAGTAGTATTTTCTTTATTTATGAGGCAAATATATAATAGCTATATATTTTTAAAATCGCCTCAATGGACTCTGTCAAATTATCGAAAAATGCACAGTGTAAAATTTAACGAAAACATATATTTTTGATCAACCTGTATATTTTTGCTTAAATTATAAATTTGAGCTTAGACTTAAAATCTACAAAAAAAAAAACATAAAAAACCACTGAAAAATATTTTTAGAATTAACGACAAAATGGGAAGAATATTTTATGTGGCTCTCCCTGTACCTACAAAATAAAATATAATAAATTATGTTTACGATGACGTTTTTCTTTTTTTATTGAATATTGCTGCATTAAGTACTCCTAGTGCCAATGGCATCAATTAATTCACTTGGCATATGAATATTGTACTGTTAATGTTCTTACTAGAATACTCGGTAGTAAACGGGGCCATAAATCACACTGAATACACGTAGAGTTGACCGCGCCACTATACTGTAGAGGGCGCCTGCTCCTTGTATACCAAAATCGGAAAGAGCCAGGTAATAAAACATTTAGAGTTGAAATAATTTAAAAAAATTTTTTTTTTGGTGGTGTATGTAATTATATTCTATGTCGCTCTGTTTTTAGTTTTTCAATTTTCATATTTTGAAATTTTAAAAATGGTAGAAAAAATATTATTTTTTTTCAAAAAATCCCACGCAGTGACACAGATTGAACTTTCATCTACATGTCCTCCAAATTTCATATTCATATCTTCTCTAATAACGTCACAGTTATCCGACTACAAATTCATGTCTTTCACGGTCGCAGACGGAACTCTTAACTGTAAAAAGGTGAAAATATTTATCCTCAACCCACCAATCTTATTTGAAATTTAAACCTCACGAACAGAATCGTGTAAAGTCAACTTTGGTTGCGGAATCATCTTTAGTGTTTTTATCAAAACGATCACCGCAGATCTGGGTAAAATCGGATTATGTTAACTCTGAGCCTTGTGGATTCAGTTCACAAACTAAATGATAAGAACACGTATGTACGGCCGATTGGTTTAGCTAAGTTAGAACTCATGCGATTATATCCCCAGAATATTGATTTTGACGTCTGTTGGGATTGTTTCCAACAATCTGCGTATCCAGAAGGATACATGTTCGGCTGGGCATAATTATTACAAGCGGTTAATTAACTCTCAGTACAACGACAGCATTGAGACAATGGTATAGGTATACTTAGCAGAATTTCGACTTATCAGCAGCACACCTCTACTTCTGTCTTCAACATCCTAGTTTAGATATTATGCCCGAACTTCCGCAGTTAAAAGTTGGCATATTATTACATCTGTTACTCCTACGGCTTTCCGCTTAGCTTAAGGCGCCAATTTAACTACAACTGTAAAGATATGTAGATGTAATATTCATTTATCATATATACTAGTAAAAGTAATGACTAATTGGCTCACTTTCGGTGTAGTAATAAATCATTAATTTTGATCTTCGAGTTTCTGTGGGATTATAGGTCCAATGGGAAAATCAACAACACTTATTGAATTTAATGCCGACGTTTCGAAACATTTATTTTTTCATTTTCAAGGTTCACTGCAATTTATAAAACACAATAATTATTTTCTTGTATAATAACAAAGTTGTACTAAAACTACTTACATTCATAATGTTGTTTGTGTCCAAAAAAACAGGAGTTTGTTACGAAACACGATCTCATAATATAAATCTTACAATTTTTTAACAAAAGTTATAACTTATGAAATAGATATGCCTCGCACACAAAAATATATAGGTACACAAGAAACAATTGTAATATTATTATATTTATGTTTTAAAATTATTATTTTGTCCTAAAATACTAAAATATATAGAATTAAGATCTTCTATATCTGTGCGTTTATTTACGCTGTTTTTGTTTTTTTAATTTCTATCATTTCTAAAAAGTAATCTTTTTTTTAAACTGCTTTCTCTACCTAAAATTCTACAATTATCCATATCAAAATTGTGGTCAGGTTTCTGTAGAATATTCCACTAATGCTGTGTTGTTTTGTTGGTACTTTTTGATGTTCTTACGTCACATCCATGCTCTTTAATTCTATCTTTGAGATATCTCTTTGTCTGGCCAATATATACACTATTACAATTAGTATGGTTGCAATTAATTTCAAACACTACATTTGATTTTTCCAATTTAGGTGATTGTGATTTTAGTTTTGTGTAACACTGCGAAATTGTATTTTCATTTTTATAGGCCATGGCGATGTTATCATTAGTAAGGGCACGTGGTAATTTGTCCAAAAGTAAGAATGTATGGAATTTTAAAGTATGGTTTTTTAACATTTGTTCTTACGTTGTTATTGGATTCACCTGTATTTTGTGTTATTTCATTTATAATTTGTCTAAGAAGTTTTTCAGGATAGTTGTTATTATTCAGGAATTTCTTGATTAAATCAATAATTTTTTGATGGAAAATTAGATAGAATTAGATAAATTAATTGCCCAGTATGTTAAATTTTTAATGATATTAATTTTTTGTTTAAAACTATGGTCTGAATGAAAATTTAAGTACCTCTCTGAATTTGTCGGTTTTAAATACCAGTCTGTTATAATAACATTGTTCTCGATTCGTATTAAAAGGATATCTAGAAACGAGATTTTTTCATATTCATTTTCTAAAGTAAATTTAATTTTCTGATGAAATTCATTAAAAGTACTTAAAATTTCGTCATCTTTTTCTGATGGAATTGCCGTAATGATATCATCGACATATCTTTTATAAAATGGGATGTAAAAAGATCATTTTGAGACACGTTTTTGCAGTGTTCATAAGACTAAATCGACACAAATTGAAGAGAGGGGGTTACCCATTACAAAGCCAAATATTTGCACGTAGCATTGTTCTTCAAAAATGAAATAACTACTAGTCAGACAAAAAGTTATTAAGTTTAAAAGAACATCTTCTGAGATGGTTGTATAAGTTTGTAACATATGTCATTTGCTTTTTATTACATCAATTGTTAAATCTATTCGGACATTAGTACCACATCTAAAGATATATATGATCTTGTAGTTATCTGGTAGCTCGAAACTGTTTATAAAATGTGTAAATTGAAAGGAATTTCTAATATAGTACCTTTACTGAAAATATGATTTAACAAATTAGTTAAATATTTTGATGGGTGATATAAATGGGAACCTTAATAACTTACTATAGGTCTGAGTGGAGAACCTTCTTTGTGTATTTTTGGTAAAAAAATATATTTTTGGTGCAACCCCATTATGACACTTCAATTTATTTCCTTCATTTTTATCAATAAAATTTTTTTTTATAATCATTAATCAAGTAGGCTTAGTTGTAATCAGTATTTTGTGTTTCCTACCACTCTGGGAGAGCCTACAGAAAAATATATTTTTTTAGGTTAAAAACACATCGACAACTTGAACAGCAGGGCTTCCGTACAGCCGTCATATTATGGGTTTTATAGTCATATCACATTGGTGCTATCAGAAAAATATATGATTTTTATCAAACAGTTATCACAATCGAATATATGTCAGAAACATGTAATGCAAAAAACCTGCGAGTGATTTATCCGCTCATACTTATGCAAATCTAAATACGTCTACTTGTTTAAATATATCTGGGCGATTTTTGTTCCGAATTCCCTCTGAACTTTAAAATTATACATGTTACTAAAGGCAAACTGAGGAAACCACCGTCGTCGTGACATAGATTAAAAAACCGAGCGTTGATAAATTTAATGTTTATTACATTTTCTCGTGCTTTTATTAATAAAGTAATATTTGAAACTGGATTAATTGCACGTTCTCCAAATGATTTATGTGGTAAGTGATGAGATCACATAGGTACAGAGTATTCCGGCGGGTTTTAATAATTTAATCAGTTTGCTTGCTTTTTCCCAGTTTATATTTTGGCATGTTTAATATTTGTCTCACGAAAAAAAGTGAACAAAAATGAAGAGGGCACGTGTGTATTTAAATGAGAATGGTATAAACATGCTTGTGTTAAATCTGCATACTGCCTTACTTATGGAAACAAGCCACTGCGAACATTTTGGTGATGTCAAGCATTTTGTACCACTTCCGATTGACTACGGAAGCGTCAATTTTTTTTATTTTATACGGAACACCCTTCATATTTTCACGGATCTAGATAGGGACCCTCAATACAAATTCCGCAATAAAGAGTTTAAAGCCGCCATCTCTAATCGCTAGTATGATATTGAGAAAATATCTGACGTAGCCAGCACATACATTTTTTATACCAGTATACAGGGTGGTCCGAAGTTTACCTGACAAACTTCGACACGTGATAGAGGGACTTAAAATAATCCTTAGGGGATTGCTAACAAAGATACAGGATGTTAAAGTTTTGTGAAAAACAAACAATTTTTTTAATAACTCTAAAATTACGAAAGCTATCGACTTGAAGTTTTAGGGGCGGTGATGATTTTTAAGTCTCTATTGTTTCATAAAATTTTATCTTTGTACTGCCTCCAGTGGCGCCACCAGAAGGTGGGGGAGATGAATTTTTCGCCGAAACTATGTTACGCCACTGTTTTGTGCAGTTGATTTTGAGATTGTTCGATTCAGTGTTCAATTTGGAAGAAAGAAGGTATCTTTTAGTTTTTTCGTACAACGCTTACTTTTCGAGTAAAGCGGCTATTTCTGCTTTCTTTACTAAAACAGTAAAACCTTTCCTACATTAATGATAAAATTAATAATCCTAGTTGCCTTTGGTAAACAATGAAACAGTGTTGTCAGTCAATGTTTGACCTGTCAAAACTAGTGTTAGTGTTGTGTACCAAGCTACAAGATGCCAAGATTGTTCAGCAATGAAGAGTATGCTGATATTCATTTTATTTATGGGTTTTGTGATGGCAATGCTCAACAGGCAGTTCGAGAATACCGAAGGAGATATCCAAATAGGAGACGACCAAATGTTCAAGTTTTTACAGACACCCATCGCAATTTTTGCGAAAGGGGATTGCGAGATAACCGACAAAATAGAAATGAAGATCGAAGAAATATTGGAAGAAATGGAAACGGAAGAATTCTTAGAGCTTTTGGCGAAAATCCAAGTTTAAGTTCTCGCAGGGCAGCACAACAATTAGGAACATCCAAGTCTAAAGTGCTACGAGTATTACATCGAGACCACAGAAAAGCTTATTATTTATATTCCATACAAAATTTACATCCCGGTGATACAGAGAAGCGTTTAAATTTTTCTCGTTGGCTAATTACCTTTGTAAGGGGGAATCCCGAATTCTTAAGAAAAATATTATGGACCGATGAGGCGACGTTTACCAGAGCTGGAGTAGTGAATCACCATAATATGCATGTTTGGGCACACGCAAATCCTCACCAAACCCGCCTTCGATCATTTCAAAATGAATTTAGTGTAAATGTTTGGTTGGGTATTATTGGCAACAACATTTGTGGCCCACACTTCTTGCCGCCTAGGCTAAATGCTGAATTGTTTCGGGATTTCCTCACTCATGACCTTCTCGAAATAATGAAAGTTGGATACAGTTGGATGGAGCACCGGCGCATTTTGGACGGGTGGTGCGCGAATGGTTGGACGCTAATTATCCTGAGAGATGGATAGTCGTGTGGGAAACAATTATAACGCCCAGGAGAATATTGTAAGAGGTCCGGTGGCCTGGCCACCAAGATCACCTGACCTCACGCCTTTAGACATTTATATGTGGGGTTATTTAAAAGAAAAAGTTTATGCTACACCGGTGACAACGCGAGATCAGCTACTTGAGCGTATCCAACAAGCTTGCAACGAGATGAGGGAAAATCATCATCAAGTGTCCGCCGCTGTCAATTCCACAATTCAGAGGTGTAACAAATGTATTGAAGTGAATGGGCTCCAATTTGAGCAACTTCTTTAATTTCCTGTGTTTCACTGTTTGGTAATGAGTTTTATTTATGTTCTTAGTTTTTACATAAATTCTGTAATTTATGAAATAAATGATAAACTTTCAATAAAGTTTAGACATGAAAATGCTTTTTACTATTTCACTCGAAAAGTAAGTGTTGTACGAAAAAAACTAAAAGATACCTTCTTTTTGCCAAATTGAACACTGAATCGAACAATCTCAAAATCAACTGCACAAAACAGTGGCGTAACATAGTTTCGGCGAAAAATTCATCTCCCCCACCCTCTGGCGGCGCCACTGGAGGCAGTACAAAGATAAGATTTTATGAAACAATAGAGACTTAAAAATCATCACTGCCCCTAAAACTTCAAATCGATAGCTTTCGCAATTTTAGAGTTATTAAAAAAATTGTTTGTTTTTCACAAAACTTTAACATCCTGTATCTTTGTTAACAATCCCCTAAGGATGTAAGTTGATTGGAACTTTTCGGCTTATTTTAAGTCCCTCTATCACGTGTCGAAGTTTGTCAGGTAAACTTTGGACCACCCTGTATATCATCCTGATCTAAAAAAATCATTCTATTTAATTCTTCACTTACCTTAATTAAATTTTAATAGCGTATCTTGAAATGTTTCATTAAAATTTTTAAATAATTAATTATCAGCGTCCTTCGATACTGTCGGTAATAATTCATGTCATATATTTTAATATTTTCTTCTTACTGACATTGACATTTTTGTAACTAAATTAGATATTTCAAATGTCAAACTGTTAAATTTATCCTAACCCCATTTTATGAGGTCAAATGTATAAAAAATTTAAGTTTACATCAGCTTTATTTAAGTAACTGGAAAATATATTTTATTTGCTTGATATATAGACATGATTTATAATATTTCATCAAGAATATATATTTTTTAAAAGGCAAATACAAAAAAGTTTGGGTCTCGTGGACCTCCTTTCAGCTGGCCAATTTTGCTCATCATCGAATTTATCATTGTCTTTGGCCTTTAGAACGTGTACCAAATTTGAAGGCTTTATCTCAAAAACTGTGGTTTCTATCGCGATACTACAGACATGCAGACAGATTTTTTCCATAAAGTTATGTTTTTTCATTATAATTCGTCGAGATTCGTCCAGAAATGCAATAAATATTTTTAATCTTTTTTCCCGAAATTGTACCTTTTTTTCTTCTTTCATTCATTGTGTCTCTTCTGGTGGTACCACATTCACAAAATTAAATGTGTCAGCTAAAATGTTGACAATTAGTATTTTTCGCGTTAGCGCGGATACACACATACACACACACACGCACCGACAAACATCATTCAGAAAATAGTCAGAATGGATTCAGGAGGGTTCAAAACCTATTAATCAATCAAAATCTCGAGGTCGAAAAAAATCACGATTACTATACTTTCTTATATTAGGTATAAGAAAGTAAAAACCAACGGCCCGTTAAAATTTTCACCCAGTATACTTAACCTCACATTTCATAACAGAAATTCTTGTTCGAAATTGGGGAGGTAGAGCGTGGCAAATCAGACGGTCCTCAGTAGTGTCTCATGTGGATACCTACTTCCCGATAATTATGGCAGATGATGAAATAAGTAACATTACTTACTCTTCACGTGTTAATGAACGAAGACAATGGCTAAGATTGGGCATCAACGAACATAGCAAGATTAAAACAGTTTCTGTGTTTTCTGCTGAAAAAGATCTCCTTTGTGGAGTAAACACGTGTATGAAGCAAAAAGGTTTTTTCGACATCTACCGACGTAATATTTGCCAATTTAAAACTTTCTAAATCACTTGTAGGATGTTCCTCATTAAAATCCCGATTAATATTACATAACGTTTCATATACCACATTTTTTATATAAAATTATACCGCTTACTCACTCGCATACTAGGGTCATCTTTTAGAATTTGTAATTTATTTATAGCTACACAGTTTTCGTCCACATCCTGTAGAGCGCACCTCCCACTGCAATATTTCTGATTGTAAGGTTTTTTAAAAAGGTTTTAACAGCAATTAACATTTTACGCATAACTTTTACAGTTTATCTTTATGCTTTATGGCCTGAGCACATGATTATGCAAATAAATTTTTAATAGATACATTAAACATCCCATTTGAAGAATTTTTCCAATTTTTTTTTTGTATTCTACATCTACTTTGTATACTCACCCCTCAAGTTGCATTTTATCTATGACCAATCTAAATTTGGAAGTTCTAGTGTAACTGAAAAGAAATTGGTAGACTGTATACTCGACTGCGCGAAAATGCGCTTTCCTATAGATAGGAAATAGAAAAAAAACTTAATAAAAGAACTGGGAAACAAAATGTTGAGGTTGTGGTTGAAGACATAGATTCTGAAGAAGAGTGGGAAGATTCAGGAAGTAGTGGTAATTAAAATTTTCCGGTTATTTGTTATATTTCTTCTAAAAAGGACACTTGAAAGTGCATGAATTGATTTGGAAGATATTTTTTTAGGGCTTAAGTAACTGATTAAAGTGAGTAAACTTTAATTATCGTCTTAAGCTGGCCATAAGTGGTGCCTCTTTAACAATACTATTTCAAAACATTCACACTTTGTTAAGACTTGATTTTTATAAAAACTGAAAACACCGAGACAATTCCTACAGAATCTGGTACAAATAGGACTACTACTTTTTCAATAGGTATGATTTCTAAGAAGTATATGAGAAGTCACAGAATGAGAACTGTAGCAACAATAATAAGTAGAGCTGTCCGAGGTCACCTGGCCGACAGAGCCGTCATATGACTCATATGTTTACATCATATCATAATACTTGAATAAGTACAGTAAATGGAAATAAATTTTAACAATAATGTTACATTTTATAAAAATTTGTATAAAACTCACCCTTTTAAGCAGATTTAAGAAGTAGTTTGGTTGTCGTCATCACAAAGTGGGGAAGATCTATAGTATAATAGCATCAGGTATGTTTCTACAGCTGTCTCCGTCAGCGATGTTCGCTTTGGTGAAAAAATATGTTTTGCATTTTGAAAATGACCATTCGACATCTTACGGATGTAATACAGGCATAAGTAAAACAATCTGTGAACTCACTTAACGAAGTTGTAGATGCACCATCACAAATTTGTCTTAATTTGCTAAAATCAGGATCTTTCTGTAATACACTCTCGAATTTTTCACTAACGCGATTATTTTTTGCGTCATTTATAGCCTGTAGCTGTGTATTTACGTCGTCCACTATTTGCAGCGATTCCACTGACAACGAACTATTTTGCAATTTTTCTATTGCGTCGTGTAGTCCTCTATAATTGTTATTAATAGTTTTTAAATCTGTTTCAAGGGAAACGTCTTGAAAGCTTGTCTGGCTTTCCTTAATAGCTGCAGCCTCGTTAGGGTTGAACTGTAGTATCACAGCTTTTATTTGTTGAAAATATTCAGCATAATAAAAAGCCGCTTTCAACCACGTTCTCCAACGTGTAAGAATCGGCTCTGGTGGTTCAGGGATACCAGGACACTGTCTGTGAAATGCTCGAAGCCGTTTAGGAGATTTGAGAAAAACTTTTTTTGTATTTGCTATTAATGCATCTACCTCTGGAAAACATTTTCGAATCGTTTCTGCCACAAGATGTAACGCATGCACTTTACACGTAACATGCAAAAACCTACAATTGTCTCTTTGAAAAGAACGGCCTACCATGCGCATTGTCGCAGCACCATCAGTCACAAACATCAATACTTGACTTGTTGAAAGTTCAAATTTTTCGAATGTCTCCAACACCCCACCCGTAATTATTTCGCCAGTACACGCAGTTAGTCTTTTACTAGCTAGTAAAAGTGGAAATGTTAGTTTAAGAGGGCCCAGTACACGTACTATAATATTTAAAATAGAATTTTTTTTACAATCTGTCGTCTCGTCAATACATAACCAGAGCCGTGTATTTTTTAATCCACATTTAATCCTATTTACAATGTCTTCACGAACAGCTGGAATATATCTACGTAACCATGTACGACTTGGTAAGTTCACCTGGGGATTGTATTTATTCCAAAACTTCCGAAATGGTTGTTTATCCAGTATGTGTAGCGGAATATTACAGGCTATTAACATTAACAATAAATCAAACATAAACTGAGTTGTCAAAGGCATGCCATTTTTTTAATTTTGATGTTGCACGGTGTTGATATGACGACGACAATCTGTTTTGTGCCAGCACATTAAGTCTTGATTACAAACTTTACAAATTATTTTGCATCCGTCATAGAATAAATCCGGAAATTCACAGATAAATTTATTCACTGTGTCCGCGTACGGTCGTTTTTTACCCTTTGGCGCGTTTGACATTATGTATAATTTATAGGTACAACCTCACGCATCAACCTTTCAAATAAGACTGCAGCGTAAATCACTTCTAAATCGGCACGTTGTGACGCCATCGCAAGACCGTGGCTGTACTCCAGCCACCTCGGACAGCTCTAATAATAAGCGAAGCTAAGTATTTAAACACACAAACATAACAAAACCGGATAAAAACGAGCATGTCTCCATAGAATTAAACCATTATATTTGAACAGCACTGGCATAAATATGTCAAACATCCCCACCTCACCGTACAAATTTTCATAAACAACGAAAAATCATGCGTCCTTCATTAGCGTACTTATTATCATTTTCTTATAAAGCAAAACCGTCTTTTCCAAATTTAACCTGCTTCGAATTTATTGTAGGTTTATTTGGTTACTGCGTATACGTCGTAAATTCTCATTTTATCTTTTGTATTTAGTATGAATTAACTGGTTTCCCGTTCTGATATTTAGTTGAGCATTAATCAAGCTGTTTAAATAACATTTAACAAAGGCAAAACCGAGGGCAAAACCACCGCCTCTACAGGCATATATATCTACAAGCATATCTATTACTCACAGAAAAGTAATAAAAACAATTCGAGATGGAAGCCCTTTGAATTTTCCACTATTATATCAAATATCGTTCAAAGCATGATATACATGTATATGACTTCGAAATATTGTCTTGACGTTCGGTTTCTTATGGTTATCGGTGTCGTTATCGTAATGTATAACTGCGCAAAATTTCATTCACATTCTCAAGTGTTTCTGGCCACAATCCAAATTTAGTTGCAAGTCTCCGGTGAATTATGGAAATCAATAATGTCTTTCTCTGGTGCTGGTTCTTGTACGTTCTGCTTAGGTCGCTGTTCCACTGCCAACCCGGCGGAAAGTGATAGGCGATTTTTCATTTCGAAGGGTTATTAATACTCCAGACTGACAGAACGGCTATAAATTACTCAGATTATATTTAAGCACAAAACTTATTCAGTTCCCTACAATAGAAGAAACTATATGATATTGATTAGCAGGGTAATTTCTAGATATCTTTTGTATTTAGCATATCTATTCGACAACCTGGAATATAATCATTCATTTTTGTGGAGACAACTTCAAGGATGGGGAATAATGGCAGATATATGCAACTATAGTATGTTTCTCATTGCGACAGAGTAATAAATGCTCGTTAATAACGTAAAACGTAGTCCAGTTGTGACAGGCAAAAAATATATCTGTGTAATTTTTAATGAATTTCCAGTGAGTAAACTGATTGTTTTTGCAGAAGCATAATTTTAACCATTTTACTGCAGCGCTCGATTTCGCTATACGGATCGTCAACACGACTGCGGTAACCACTTGCGGCAATATCTGTTTCCTGCAGTTAACCCTCAAAACGGTGCTTATTTTTTTTGTATTTTTTTTTGTTGTCTACGATTAAGATTATATTAAACCAGAATAAATAAGAACAGTTTATATTAAATGAAAACTTTATTTTAAAATAGGTATGCTTTGTGGGCAATTTTGGACAATAATAAATAAAACACTTTACTTAGATTTACCAGTTTCTCCTGTAATACCAGGCGTCATCAGTATCTACAACGTTATATATAATTTAATTCAACAAATCACAAAAGAAACTAGAAGATAACTTATCAATCTAATAGTTTATAAAACAATAATTATTATATCATGTTGTTAGTCAAAAATATTTTTATACGTAAGATTACATTCTATCACAGTTTGTGTTATTAGAAACATACTACATAGACAAATTGTAAAACATTCAAAAAATAGTCAAAAAGATAAAAATATATAAAACGTGACTGTTAGAACTTAACCTTACTTAATTGATAAAACTATTAATTAGGTATACTTCTTCTTCTTTACTGTACATGATACTTACAAGTAAATACACCAAGTGATGACATATTTTGGTATTGTAGTAATTACATTTTATTTAAAACTTTCTTAATATGTTTCCATAAATATTGCTCAATCCCTCTATATCTGTTCTTAAATTAACACAATTTTGGTTCTCATTTCCAACAGTCTTTTATCTGAATTTTTCTCCGACTGTTACATTTTTAAAATCAAAATTGTCCTAAATTAGTTGTATGGGCTTCTAATGCTGTACTGGTTTTCTTTTTGGTCACATCATACGTATGGAATTTTATTCTCGATTTCAACCACTGTTTAGTTTGTCCTATATATTTATTTTAAATGTAAAAATAAAAAAAAATTGCTTCTAAAAATAAAAAATTTTGGTTTAGTGAAACATCTACATCAACAGGTTAACAATTAACAACATTCTGAATATTTTCAATATTTTCGTAGTCAGAACTGGAGCCATCGTCAGATTCGTAAGTCTCATAATTAATTAATTTGAATCACTGTTCATTATTAGAGTTCGAAAATTTACCTATTGCACCTCCTAGTTTCTCTGTTATTAATTCCAACGATTTCATTAATAAGGTGAAAGATATTCAGTTGCAAGAAGGTGAAATTTTGATCTCCTTTGAGGTTTGTTCATTGTTTCCAAGTGTTCCGATACCACAGACCCTGGACTACCTTGAGGATCTACTCGAATTAAACAATCTCAGTCAAGATGTAGTAAAAGAATATCTTAAACTCACTAAACTTTGCATGAGACAAAATTGTTTTCGATTCAACGATAATTTCTTCGAACAACATAAAGGAACAGCAGTGGGTAACTCTTTGTCACCATTCATTGCCAGTCTCTTCATGAACAGGTTTGAGATGGAAGCAAAATAAGAATTCGAGTATTTCCCCAGGGTTTGGCATAGGTATGTGGATGATATTTTTGCAGTGTTCGATACAAAAGTCGCTGATATTGATAACTTTGTATCTAAATTAAACAGTCGTTTCGCGTCAGTTAAATTCACATATGAAACTGAAAACTCTGGACAACTACCATTTTTAGACGTATTAATCATTAGAAATAGTGAAAATAAGTTAGAATTTGACATATACAGAAAAGATACCAGTACTCTAAGATATATCCCTAAGGACTCTCACCATTGTGCTCAACACAAAATGGCGAGTTTTAATTTTCTAGTCCATCGTCTATTAAGTTTCCCCCTCAATAAGGAGAGGTTTGAAAAAGAAAAGGCATTGATTAAGGATATAGCTGCGAGTAATGGATATTCTGTAAGTTTAATTGATAAAATAATTAGGAAACGAGAGTTTAAAGAGTCGCTTCGAAATTCCTCGACCTTTCAAAATGAAAAAGGAAATCCAAAATTTGTATCGATTCCATTCAATCTTCGATTCACGCGTGGTATTGGTAAGATTTTTAAAGATGTAGGTATGACAGTGGTTCATTCATCGGGAAACAAACTACAACAACTTTTAGACAATCCAAAAGACAAAATTGAAATAAACGAAAAGTCGGGGATTTACGAAATTAGCTGTAAGGATCGTAATCAAATAAAAATATGTTGGACAGACTAGACGATCAATTCAAACTAGATTCAAAGAGCATATGGCCCATCTCAAATATGGTAGAACAGATAAGTCTAGTGTAGCCCAACATGCGTTTGAGAACAACCATAAAATTAGATATTAGCAATTTAAGATTAGTTAGTAATGTAACAAATACGAGACAGCTGGATGCATTTGAAAGCTTGGAAATCATAAAGTGTAAAACTAGTATGAATAGTGACAGAAGCCCTATCCCAAATTGCCTGCTTTTTTGGTTAGTGGGTCACCGTGACAATAGTTTAGGTATAAATAGGGTAGATTGTTAGCAAAAGTTTAGTTTTAATCTCCAGATGATGCCAACTTGGTTGGCGAAACGCGCGTCGAGTGCAGTATATAGTGTTTTGGTGTTTCGTGGAAAACTACGACAGTGTTTTTACGTAGATATTATATTGTAAACACCTGATGAAACATACCCAAACAGATAACCCATTATCAAGTGTGTTCGTATGCTCTGCGTTTTAACATCAATCTCCTAAGTAATTTTTCGAAAACTTTATTTTCTCGTTCAAAAGGCTTGAGATTTTTCCACATGGTAGTAGGCTGCCAAAATCGACATGGGGGTGTTCTTTCATTTCTTTTTTCGATATCTGCATCCCTTCACGAATCATAAGGACTTTTTGGTTTTATCAGTTTATGCTTTACATATTTAACATCTATTCGATCTTTTAAAGAATTTCTTTCTACATTTTTTTGTTTTTCGTCCAAAGGGGCCAGGGTCGAGCCAAGGATATCTGCCGCCCGGGTAGAGGATATAATTTGCTGCCCCTATAGCTCCTTAGACATAGTGTTAATAGTCAAATTTTACATTTCTTTGATAACTGTTAACTTGTTTAAAAAATAAAAAATCACTAAACTTTATTATTTGTATAAACTTAAAAAAAAATAAAATATTTAAAACAAACATAATGCTTTAATAGGTATAACAAAGTACACCTTATATTATTTATTATTATTAACTTAGAACTTAGAAGTTATAAACAGGAACTAAACTACATAAATTTAAATATCAAAAGCGACTTTTCTTTGCTTTTTTAATTGCAAATTCTTTAATTAAATCTGTTATATCTAACGCCTCGCAGATCTCTTCCTTGATGCTTATTACAACCAAATTTGTAAATCTATTCTGGCTCATAGTAGATCTCAAATAATTTTTAATTAGTTTTAATTTTGAAAACGATCTCTCACCATGAGCAACAGTGACAGGAATCGTTAAAAAAAATTAGTAGGGCTACAGATAAATTTTGGAAAGTGCTAATTAAATCATTAACCACAAGGTATTCTAAAACATAAAACATTCTTTGCCGAAGTCGTATTGGGTTTATTATAAATGGACAATATTACAATTTCATTGCACAAATCAAGTGCATTAACATTCATTTGTTTTGTAGATGAATCGGTTAATTTAATTTGTAGATCCATACAGCATTTCATTAATTCTTCTTTATCTATAGGTAAAGAGCCTAAATTATTTAAAAAACCCAAAATGGCCATCTATGGATGTGAGAGTGTTTTTTCGTCTATTATTTTTTTGATACTTATCTACATCCCTTCACGAGTTATAAGAACTTTTTGGTTTACATGATGTCTTAAAGATTTTTTCTAAACTTTTTTGTTTTTCGTCCAAAGGGCCTGAGAATTTGATTTATTTATAATTAATTACCAAAAAAAATTATACTCTATCACAAGGTTTCCGTTTTGTTCATGACATTCCACTTGTCCACTTTATCACGCTATTTATTCCATAACTAACAATCAAAATTACCATCACAACATTTTTTTCAGCAACATGTTTTGTTACTGGTCAGATGCTGTAAATGCTTAATAGTGTAAATTTAAGTTGTCTTAATTACAAAGTTTTTTTTAATTAAAATTCAGATAAGGGTAAAAAAATAGAATTACCCATTCTGTCACGGTTATTTTTACTGTGAAATTATTTTAATTTTGTTTGAAGTGAAGTGTGAACATGTTTTATATATCACTTTGAGAATAAGATTTAGCTATTGCATTATTAGTTACGCAAAAAATACAAATATATTGTCTCCCGCCATCATACATTCACTCTGTCAGATTAGAGTAACAGGGATACGATATTTGTAATGAAATACCGAACAAAATTCAAAGCTAGCTGCTAGTAGAATTCTGATTACATGTGCATAAGTTCATTTTTCCGTAACACTGTAAGCTGCATAAAAAGAATATACATATAGGAAAAAAAATGTAGACAACTTCTAGTTATTCCTTTTTTTTATAAAAATGGCCAGCGTATTGATGTGGTGGCACTTTTTTGCGACATTTAAATATATTCACTGGACTCTTTTCCACAAACAAATCATGTCCACAAAGCATGTGAATCTTACCCTGGCTTCCCAACTAGTATTAGTTAAAGTCTTGGTTAAAGTATGCTCAAAGATGCAGTTACGAATGAAGGCGCAGGTCTTCTGGATGTTATATTTTTATAAGATTTGTTACGGTGACTTGAATTAAATCATTTCATACAAATCGAGGTGCCATTATTTTTATATATGATTCTAATAATGTTTACAGGAAAGTAAAAGACATTATGATGCGAAATAAAAAAAAAAACACAATTTTCTTTTAATAAATAACCAAATTTTGATCATGATTTTCTGGTTTATTATATATTATACTGAACAATAGAGAGAACTTATTATCATGAACTGCATTTTCCCTTGTATTTCCCACTTATCCTTTAGTGCTTTTTATTCTAATTCTGGTACTGATCAATCTGCAGGAGTATGCACTAGTGATGAGTAGCAATTACACCGAAAAATTATTTTTTCCATATTACAAGCAACCCACTAATACTGGTATTAAACTATTTCAACAAAAAACTTAACCGCAAACAGAAAACAGAAAAAAAATTGTAATATTATGGAATTATTTAACAATGTCTTGTGTATACACAACTAAAAAACTGGGATTTTCTATTCAACATTGAACAGCAACCTTTCACAATCTGGTTTATTGCATTTCAGAGTCTAACTGGATTCTAGTTAAGTCCCATTTATAGTTACCTACTAGTCCCCAGCAAATCAATTAAATACTTTTTCACATAAACAGGATATCACTAAATTTGAAATGCAACCAAAAAAAACTAGTCATAAAAACAAATAACAATAATCAAAATAAGGTATAAAAATATATTTCGGTCGCATGTCATGTCATAACCTATAACCTAAAACAACAACTTGACAGCCGATTGTCGATATTTTCGCCAATTCGATCCCCTTCGACACTCCAACAAACACAACTTTTTACGCCCAACCGCCCACAATTCTAATCTCGTTCCGCTAACAAAATTTAAAATCATCGGAATCAAAAAGGCATAATCGGCAAAAATGTCAGAATATAATCGATTTCATGTCGCAAAGTTGTTTGCGCTAAAATCTAAGGTGCTCATGAAAAATGATACTACTACTTACAACGTAAATCTAGATGATGTTTCGATGATACTTCACTTCAATCTTGCAGTAAACACCAAAACAATGTTAATTTTAACACAAAACATGAAATAAACTATAAATTTTACAACACACACCACATAACATCAAGAAAGTCAAGAACCGACTTTGTGGAATAAAACTAATAAAACAGCCACAGACTCACGCGCATGACCAATCACTAGTAGCACATCCAAGTTCTAGATGGCAGGAAGTAGGTAAAGACGATGAATATCCGTTCATGAGATCTTCTGATCGCAGAAAAACTATCTGTTCACAAGATCATATCACTTTAATTATATTTTAACAATTTTGTATTTCCATAACACACCTCTTTATATTTATATTAACAATAAATATCCACAAAAATATATAAATAACAATATAAATATTAAATCAATACAATAAATAATTTACAAAAGTTTTAATTCATCAATAAAAATCTTTATAAATATGGCATATAAATTAAAACTTTTGCTTACAAAATCAATACGTATAAAATATAGTGGCTTAAAATACGATTATTACAATAAATTTTTGCCGTAATTTTTTAAATTATGGACTTAAAAATATCACATCATTTATTGTAAAAATATAGGCACAAATAAATATTATTTAAAACATACCAATAATAAATAAAACCCCAATTCATTCAATTGTTTCAAAATTTACAACAATTAATTAAATAAAACATTCAGTATTTGATGTTTTGTCTAATTATTGGGGGAAAATATTTAAAGCAATTAAGGAAATTAGGTAAACATCAGACTTAACAAACGTACTTATTATAAAGACGAGCACACAAATGATTCTTGCTTTTTTGTTCATTATCAACACTCTTTAAACAATTATATAAATATAAAACAAATATCACAACAAAAAAACAATATCAAGTGTATATCGGAAAGGATCTTTCAAAATTGGTCTAATTCTACTTGAAAAAATTATCACCATTTAAAAAAGGCCCTTTTTCCTCCTTATAATATTAGTATAGCTATCAGCATACCAAAAATATATAATATATTCACAAACTATCTATAAATAATTATCAAAAATTATATCAAAAATCATATCCTGTCCGTTATTTAGTCATCAGTCTTTTGTCGTTTTTTTTTTTTCAGAGGAGTTCATATTAGACTACACCTGTTTACCAATTTTCTCTGGGGCTCAGGGTAGAATTGGTAGAGGATGAACTTTTTCTTTCTGCACCTGGAGCTGCTGAAAATGGACTCGACCTCTTATTTAATTCTAGAAATAAAAATTATGTGGTTGTCACTGAAATTATGTCATATTACCAGGTTTATTTCATACAACTACAGAGGTATGTATTTTTATTACATATTATTATTAAATAGAAAAATTACTTTCTTAAATCTGAAATTATTTTCTAAACTACAAAAAATGATAATTTAATTTTTTTGAGGATATCTACATAAATTGATATTTAGAATTTTTTATTACATGATGATATATTTTCGACCAGGAATCACTTTTTAAACAAAGATTTGATACTACCCCTCAGTGTAAAATTCGAGACAGCGTGCCTAGATTTTTAATAATAAGACATATTTACAAAATTAAAAAATATATTCTAAATTTTGGTATTTAGGATTTTTTCGAATTATGGAACTTTGTATCATAAGCATTTTTTTAGAAACAACTGTGTACTTTAACTACCTGATATCGCCAGCAATATCTTCCTGCGTGCCCCAAAGGCATTAATTCCAATTTCAATAAGATCCTGATCAGTCAAAGTTGAGAAAGTTGTCAAATCGATTTCGTGTGTTGTAAAGACACTCATATATCTCTCTAGTCCTAATGAAGTCAGCATGGTGGGCAGATCGGACCAGTTAGAAGATGTTACGCGATTTAGTATATGAACTGGAGTGTGATCTAGAATATTACTAGTATTAAGAGTAGCAGCACTAGACGTTGAAGGGAGATTGTACATGTCGTTATGTTTAGATGTAGGCATTTTCCATATATCTTCATCCTAAAAAGATATCGTTTTACAGCATACTGATAATTTAACTTTCACTTGTTTTAATTTTATGACAAATGGTTAAATTTCCAAAATGTATGCAAACATGAAATTATGATTGATTTATTATTACCTTTTTGCTTCTATTTTTATCAATATAGCTGGCAGGACTAGTATGGCTAATTCCATATCCTGACCAAGAATTATTAGGTACCCTATATGAACCAGGCATAGGTCTGCTCTGCATTGCCCGCAACCCAGAAAGACGTTTATTTTCAAGTTCAAAAGGAACCAAATTTACTCTGTCTTGTTTTTTGTCTACCGATGGACCATGGTAACCACATGATAGGCTCATTTCTGATAGTACAGAAGATAACTCTATAAAAAAAGGAAATAAAAAATTACATGTCTATTTTACTTATAATTTTCATTTAATGCAGTGGCGGCTGGTGAAATTTAGGCTATGTCATATCTTAGTATTGGAGCATAGCGATACTTTAAGACATAGCTATCAAGACTAAATGAAGAAGTTTTGCAGAAAAAAATTGCGATTGAAATTTTCGAAAAAAAGTTGGAAAAACTGTGAGCCTCCAAGGTTATTTTTTAAACGATTTGTAAAATATTTGTGAAACATTTTTTTTTAGAATCAGGTGGAAAATATAATGACAGATTTCAAATTTCATAAAAAAAATATTGACTTTTTACAAAGTTGCACCTTTTTGAAATTTGCACAGTGAAAAAGAATCTAAAATAAAATTTCAAAACGGTGTAACTTTATAGTAAATCAATATTTTTTTTATGAAATTTGAAATTTGTCGTTACATTTTCCATCAGATTCTGGAAAAAAATGTTTTGCAGATATTTTACAAATCGTTTAAAAAATAGCCTTGGAGGATCACAATTTTTCCAACTTTTTTTCGCAAATTTCAATCTTTTTCTGCAAAACTTCTTCATTTAGTTTTGATAGTTATGCCTTAAAGTATCGCTTGGGTCCCATGCTCCAATACTAAGATATGACATAGCCTAAAATTTACCAGCCATGGCTGTTTTAATAGGCTACAGTTGTATGTAAATATATCTTTTCTATCAATATGTGCATACAAACAAATTTTTATTAATTTTTTGTTTTTTTTTGCATATAAGAAATTTAATTAGCAAAAAAATGTGTACCCATTTGATCAGACGGTGATTCTGAAAAATTTCTGTAATAGTTTGGGGACAGTGAATTCCTTGGGCTTGCTAACGGACTTGAACCATTCGTGGATATTGTTGAAACGGTGCTGTCTCCTCCTCTGCTTTGTTCCAACGACAAAGAGCTAGCCGAGAGTTGACTAATTTGGCTCAACGATTGATATCTAAAAAAAAAAATCGCCATTTTGATCAACTTTAACAAGTGCATGTTATATGTTACATGTACAAGTCAGGCCATATTTAAATTTTGCAATGGTTCATTGTCATATTCTATCATTAGATGTAAGGTCTCTAATTTGACCCCTTTTTATTTTGTATTGACCAAAAAAAAACATGAATTAAAAAAATAGTAAACAAGATATTTATTCTGACTTACCCACTACTTCCCATTGATTGCTGCATAACATTATACAAAAACTGTGGTTGTTGAACCATTCCTACAAATGGTGGAGCATTCGGACCAGAGTTATTGGTTGTAGGATACTGCCAGGTTGGTGAAATGAGGGGACTAAGCAGTGGTGACATGGGTGGGGGGATTACTGTTGGTTGGTGTTGGAAGGAGATCACTTGAAGGAAATGGCGAGAGTGGCGGGACAGTAGGCATGTTGTAAGAAGAAGGGATATCAGCACATAGTGGTGGTTCATCAAGTCCGAGGATAAGGTTTCTTGCCTTGTAGATGTTAACTAGAATATAAACCATTTTTTTGTGACCGTTTGGCTCAATGAAATCATATTACCGGATACAGTATGAAACTTTAAAATTTTAATGTGTTTTAATTTATGTTTAATTGATGTAACAGTTATGTTTATAAAGACTGAGAGCAAGTGAGTAAAGGTTGTAGGTATTCCGTTATCAATATGAAGGTACCTATGGTAAATAATTATTTACATGTTCCATACCTTAGACACTATTTTCAAAATTATCTAAAGAAAAAGTTGAGGCGAAATAGCCTATAATAACAATATAGATTTACTTATTTTCTAAGGAACGCGTAAAAAGAAATTAGCAAGTCACATTTTAGAATACCCTATTTAAAACAAAAAAAAAGTGAGCAGAGTCAGTACTTCTAAATAAGTGAACCACTAGTGATGACCACCACAGCCCAAGTAAAACTCTAAGACTTATATTTAGGTTTAAAAGGCTAACAGTTCAAAAAAGAAGTGGTTTTAAAATTACCTTAAGATAAACAAAAGTCTAAGACCACTGCTTAAAGGTTAATCACCTTTAAATTAAAAAAAAAAACTTGCCAACCTAGAACGTTATAATACTGACATTGTATTTTAAAACTAATGCTTAAAGAATAAATAAAGGGTTTTAAAACAATCATTTTGGAACAAAGGTTTAAGTATTTATGGAGTATTCTTGATGTAGTCATAAAACCCATTAAGAAAACTATTTTATCTTAAGCCTATATGCTCAATGAAATTCATATTAAATCCTAAAACAAGTTTTCTTTTTAAAAGAAATAAGAAATTTTAAAGTTCAAAGGTTTAATTAGTCAATTGATAAAAGAAAGTGTTTTGAACTTATAAAACTAATTTTCCCCTCCATCGGAGAAAACACGCCACCTCAAAAACCAGTGACCAGTCAGTCCGTGTACCTCTTTATGCAGAAGAAAACTAGAAGACAAATTTAAAATGGAAAAATAGTGACAAGTATTTAAGTCACAATCAGCAGTCACAAACCGGCACAATTTAAGGTAGGTTCATACGACAGTCCCTTAAACAAAGCCAGGTTTGAACAATAAAATGTTTTAAAAGGAAGAGTAAAAAATGGAGAGAATTGTACTTAAAGTGGAAAAAAACCATTTAGTAAGATTAAAACATACTTCACATGTTTTAAAAGATAAGACCCGCCATGAGAAATTTTCAAACCAAAAAAAAAAATGAAAAACAAAAAAAGGCGGTTTCCAACATAAAAAAAAAACAGGGAGACAAAAAAAAATTTTAAAATTTAGAAAAAAAAAACCATAAATTTTAGAAAAGTCGAAATTTTACCAATTTTATATATAATAAAAATACCCCCACTTTAGTTAAAACAAAAAACCTAGGAAGAGAGCAACATTACCTATAAGATGGAATAAATATATGCACATGGCGAGTACTAAGAAAAACATACAAACTCATCTTTTCTGTAATACCTACCAGCATATTTTTCAATTCCTTTGATAACACAAGCCTTGGTATTCTGCTTTGCCTTTTGTCTAATACTGATGGTTAAATCACAAGTTGTCTGAATTTCGCCGATTTGATCAGGCCTGATTCTAAGAATATTTGAATCCTCAGGTAAATCAAATATAATAATCAGAGGAAGACTACCTATTAGCAGTTGCCTAGCCTTGTAGACATTGTGGATATTCCCAGTTATATTCACATTACTCTTTTTCAAATTTGGAATGTTTGGATCTTGAGCATCAGGGAACATAATTTGACAGCTGGTGTATTGCATTATTGACTTTAAATTGGAATGGTTTTTGCCAAGGACTATTTGATGGTGATGTGGTGAGATCTCCATTGACATCTGGACTGGAATTTGGTTCTACAAAAGAATTTTTTTACGTTTTCTGTCTCCCACATAGCAACGTTATATGCAATGTATTAGTATGAATAAATGACAGTGAGTCTGGCAAGAAACTAAGCAGTTCTTATTTAAACACGAAAAAACAAACAGAAACTAGAGAATACACTGCTTTGCTTCACTGTGTTATAAATAATCCATCTCGAAGAAAACCACATTTTCTCATTTTTATTCAATAAAAATGATTGTTGAGTTTATAAATTTGGTGGGCAAACTGGCAACTATTATTTACTTCATATAAAGTAGCGTCTTAAGACATAGGATATTTCGAACTGTTAAAAACATACTCACCGCTAAATTATCACAGATATATTCCATCAACAAGAGAGTGGCATGTTTAACTTGGTCTACCTCCCATTCCACACCCTTTACAAGTACCAAAGTGGCATGTAGTTTAGGTCTTGTCTTAAACATAACTTGTACTTTGTATTGTTCCTGTATTTTACCAACATAAGGACACGATGCATCAACATTTTGTGACATTATGGGCAGTTCAAAGCCAAAAATTAATGGAATTAATTCCTAAAAATAACACGAGGACATAATTTAAACATGAAAAAATTTACACACTGTAACGTGATTATGTGTAAAATTGACAAACCTATTTGTAAAATTATATTCTATTTTTCGTTATACTTTTTGCTTACTCTAACACGACTTCTTGCACATTCCACTCCCTCAATATCCCCTGATATAGATACTTGATTGCTTTTTTCTGTAGGATTGGAACGATTAGAATCGGGAAAGTGTACGTGACATTGGGTCTCCTCCATCACACGCTTTATACTTAAACCACCTTTGCCAATTATGTGGGAATGATCAGTATAACTCACATCCATTTTCATAGTTACACGGTTACACTATAGAGAAAAGGATTTTTTTATTTTTCTCTTTAAAAATTAGTTAAAAAAATATTCCTTACCTTGGTGTCCAGAATGGTCATAATTCTTTCTTTAGCAGCTTGTACATCTTCCGGTCTACCTGCTATTCTAACATGAGGGTCTATACATAAAGAAGAAAAATTGCAAAAGTTTTATATACAACAGAATATAATATTTTTACTACAAAATACATAAAGAAAAATCCATGAAACCAATAGACACTATTACCTAATTCCACTGTTTCACAATTTTAAAAACTGTATCTAAAATCTGAACATCCGAATCAGCACATTACTAATTTACCTTTTTTTGACTTTGCACCTATTTTCAGTTTATTCGGCCAAGTGATATAAGTGTCTGTATCCTCCATAATTTTGGCGAAAAATACATCTGCTGGAATAAGAGCGTCATTGTCACCTACAAAAAAATCATGATGCAAAACAAAGTAAGAAGAAATATAAAATAGTCAGAGCAGCATACATTATTATTTGAAATAAAATATTAATTATTTCAATTCCATGGTAGTAATCGAGTGATTTTTTATTACTGACTCAGGTGTGGAAGATTGTTGGTGGTAGTTTGATAAAATTTTACATTAAACATCTGAGAATAATATAAATCAGAAGATACAGGATTGTGCAATGAAATCTATAACTTGTATCCGTGGCTAAAAGGAAGCCTGGTAAAGGCATCTCCAAACCATAGTGAAGCTCAAGAGAAAGCTTATATTACTCATGTACCTACCAAACACTATTAAATGCCTTAAAATTATATCAGTCTATCATTTGAGCAGAACTTGGATAAACATAGGTACTTATTAAAAAATACTTTTTAAAAAATACTAGGAACTTTGAAAAATAAACATTTCCAAGGTAAGTGTATCTTTGAATTAAGTATCTAAAATATTTCAAAATGTATTCCCAGTTCACCACCAGTTTGCGATAATCTCTACATCTCTTGTGTTTTTAGAGAGTGGGAGTTAGTTTTAACTTTTTAAACACTGAAAAAAATAATATAACATCGCTTTTAAAGTTTTTAAACTACTTGTATATCTATAACGAATGTTTTATTTATTTTGATAAAGAAATTAATGCGAGATTTTCCTTTGTTAATTAAAGTGATTAAAGGAATCATGCCTAAAATTTAATATCAATTTTTAAAAAAATTGGCACCATTTTTTAAAAAATTGATGTAAAATTTCATAAATAACCTATCCAAAATATAACAAGTATATATCTCATGTAGAATTATAATTTCTTACAGTAATTAAAAATTCAAAAAGTCAACTCTCAAAAAAAGTTGTAACCAAAAATATTAGGCGTCACTAGCACTCTTTGCAAGCAGTAAGAAAATAAACAAAACTGAAATTTATTATCCCTAAACCTAGGCTGGGTTTTTTATTACCTACATCTATATTTTGGCTCATATCAGATACATTATTATCATTTTCAATTCATTTAGAAAGTGTTAGCAATAAAACCACAAACTAATTAATAACAAAAATTAATTGGAATGGAGGTGATCAAATACCTATGGAGTAAAAGGTAATCATTTTAATCTAAATTTCAAACATTTTTCAACCTACTCTCAAATTTGAGCTTATTTATTACCCTCTGCAATTATTGCGACAACAATAGACATTCATAACATTACATGCTAATTAAAATAAAAGTTGTAATCTGCGCTTTAGACACTAATCAATGTGTATAAACACTGCTATATTATTAGCTTAAACAATCCCCAAATGTTTGGAAAGAATTATTAGTACCTACATTAATTAGGTCACATAAATATTTTTTTAACTACAAGTATAGTTAGCTATACTTGTATAGAATATCCTTAATATAACAAAATTTCAATACTCTAAATAGTTTTCTAGTAATTATTAGCTCTACCCAGTTAGTGTTTAAGCTTGATTGATGCAGATTGGTCTACATTAACATTTACTTAAAGTGAGGAAAAAGGATTCTGATTGGTTTCCACATTTGAAATAACCAATCAGAGTCTTTATTCTCATTACTCTAAGATAGTTAATTTAATTTGGACTGAAGAATCAAACTTATTGCATCACTTGTTTTTAGAGAAGTTTAACACTAAAAAAATATTTGTTTCTTCTATTTCACAACTCCACACCACATTTCCAAGTTTTAACAAGTGCCAAATTTTAAAACAACTTTATTATTTCAGAAGTTACCTGTAAGCATTTGTTCCAGTTTTTTCCTGTCGACCCTAAATCGGTCCTGATATAAGTCTGAAACATCCTTTAGTCCAAGTTTTGTGACAAAATCTCTTAATTCTTCTCTCGAATCCCAATTGGAATTCCATCCAGAAGTTGTCGTGCCGCTTTCGGAAACTTCGGAGAGCGTATCAGAATTTTTATTCATATCAACTATTCGCTGGGGTAAAAAATTGCACGACATCTTACTTTAAAAAGTTAAAACAACACAAGAACGGCCGACAAACAGTATTTTATAAATTAAGAAATAAATAGGTAAATGTTTAGTACGTACAAAGTGTGCTTAGTTAAATAAGTCACCTTTTTATAAAATTACGAGCGCGTTTTCAGGATCTTGGAACTCGAGGTGACTTTCTATAACTTTTAACGCAACTAAAATGATTTTAAAATGGCATGCGCTTCTTGCAAATATAAAGAAAATACTCGATAGCAACACTTTTTATGCCATAATTGTTATCAGTTTTTTGTGTTGGATATCTTTTTTCATGTAGGCGCGATTTTAATTGTATAAATAAGAAATATTTCTACTAACATTTTTAAATATTTATAATTTATTATAATAATTTTTGTACTGAACATATTACAAATTATTGTTGTTATGAATTCTAAAACTAAATTTTACAAATGTTTATATGCAACCAATGATACACTGCTCTTCTCTTACTGACTAACTAAATTATGGAGTGTAGAGAAGGAGAAACGTCTCCGTGTTAAAAAAATGTGATCGGATTTTCGATGGAAGAATAGGTGGCGCTGATTTACAGGAGGTATTCTACGTGATTTTGTTTTTACTATTTTTATTATTTTTTTACGCTGTATAATTCTTTTCAACACCTACATAATATTATGTTTTCGTTAGTTTATAGAATCTGAAGCTAGTTTCAGAGATATAGTAAGTGTTTAACTTCAGACTCAATCCCATAATACGATCAGCGCCACATCTCATACCTTACAGAATTCAGACCACATTTTGAACGTACCGTCCATAAGAGACGTTCCTCCTTCTCTAGACTCCATGACTCCATAAACTAAATCTTAAAAATCATAGGATACAGTACCATAGAGTACACAGAATAAGAGGCGACGCATTCGTCAAAATATTAGTTTGTTATTTATGGAACTAGCCAACCAAATAAAAGTAATAAACTAATTATTACAAAGAACAATATACTATGTTGTTTTTATCTTTGCCTGTGTATCAAATTTGTTACGACCTGCGTCCAGAGCAATGCTGGATTTATAGGATAAGCAAATATAATACCGCACTTTTCAATATCAACCCGTGAGTACACTGATATCTACCGGCTCCTCACCGATCCGTTTCAAAATTAATCGGCCGACTTAAAATTTTATTGTAAACAAATACATTCAACCAGATATGCTTAAAACCCAATTTACAATCCACCAGCAGATTGTGCTCGTACCGAATTGGTTGTAAATGTACCCTTACAGTTAAATGAATTACATGTGAAAATTAGCTTTGATCATTGACAAGTACTTAGTGGCGGCCGGTGAGATTTAGGGTATGCTCTATCTCAGTGTTGGAATATATAAAAAATATTGTTCTCCACATCACCCGTTTTTGTGAAATCTAAGATTATAAAAAATAGTTTTGCCTGGATTAGTATCAACCATATACATATATGTATATATCTATTTAAAATTAAAAAAAATGTATCGGATAATATTGAACAAAATAGGATAATTTTAAATGGGAAAGTGGATCTTTTCATCTTCAGCCAGTGGCAACACTGCTCACTGGGTTCTTTTGTCATTTGTTTGATCACCTAGTGTGTTCGAAATTAGCCTAGAGTTTTTTATAAGTTTGGGGATAGATACAATGTCACATGACTCTGTTTTATGAACACAAAAGGTAAAGTTTGGTATAAATTAATTACTTTCTTTTACTGTTTCTGTTCTTGATGTGGCTAACACACATTCCTTGATATTTTTGCATGGACGGTTTTTGAAATGTTAGTTATTGTTTAAATATCTTTTGTTCTGATTACATGTTTTTGAGGTAAAACCGCTGAAATGGTCATTTTCTGAAGCCAAGAATAATTGACTATTACTATAGGTGTCCCTATTTTTATCAATCCTGCTAATGATCTCACAAACTTACTTACGTTATTCTATACGTTATTTTCCTATTTGAATCTTTCACAACAGAGTGTCTACAGACTGTAATGGTTTACGTATCGACCACAATTATTATTTTTTTTATTTTATATGAAATTGAAATATTAAATGCCCATCGCAAAAAAATTATATTTGAAATATCCTAGCTGAGAGCTCATCAGCGCATTACGAGTAAACTTTAACGTGCTCATCGAGGTGGTTAAAGTAGTCTGTACTCGGAGTATAACCGACTATACGAACACATTAATATTTACCCATTAAAAATTATACCACTTTTCGAACGGATAGTGTGCATTCTGTATATTGCTTAGAGTAATTTCGAACGGCCTCCTAAATGTAAACCATTTATAATACGGTAAATGAATCGAAAAGCTATAATGTCTGGCTTTTTGACAATTGGCATCTTTGTTGCTCAAAATTCTTGAAGTAATATTGAAAACTAATTTGAATGGGGGATATGTTAAAAGAATTGCGTGAAAAGTCACGCAAAAGAAAACTATTGCTGGCTCAAACAGTAAGTTTTAGTATAGAAAGATATGAAATATGAAAAACTAAATATTTTAACCTAACAATTTTTAGCTTGGAGTTTCTGGAGCTGAAGAATTAAGGCAAGTTTTGGGTACTGCAGAAGGCTCAGTTAAGAAACTAGATAATAAAGAAAGTACAAATATTCAGGAACTTGAAAAATATGACTATAAAAAGGACACTCCAGATGAACTTGTTTATCGAGACTCTTCAATGTTCTTGAAGGTAATTTTATTGATATGAAAACTAAATCTATATTAAATCCATATTTTTTTAGGGAACTCAGTCTTCAAATCCCCATAATGATTATTGCCAACATTTTGTGGATACGGGACAGAGACCTCAGAATTTTATTCGTGATGTAGGCCTTGCAGACCGTTTTGAGGAATACCCAAAGCTTCGTGAACTAATAAAACTTAAAGATGAGCTTATCCAACAAACAGCGACACCACCAATGTATTTGAAATGTGATTTAGCAACATATGATCTTAAGACTATTAATAGTAAGTTTGATGTTATCCTAATTGAGCCACCTCTTGAAGAATACCAAAGGACTATGGGAGCCACAAATCTACAATTTTGGTCATGGGATCAAATTATGAATTTGGATGTTGGTGAAGTGGCAGCACAGCGTAGCTTTGTGTTTTTGTGGTGTGGCAGTTCAGAGGGACTAGATATGGGCAGAGTTTGCTTAAGAAAGTGGGGGTTTCGAAGGTAGACATTTTCAATCAGTATAGAATATAACACATTTCATTAATTAATTTCTAATAGATGCGAAGATATTTGTTGGATAAGAACTAACATAAAAAATCCTGGTCATTCGAAAAATCTTGATCCACGAGCGGTGTTCCAAAGAACTAAAGAGCATTGTCTTATGGGCATTAAAGGGACAGTGCGTCGGTCAACCGATGGGGATTTTATACATGCCAATGTAGACATAGACTTGATTATTTCCGAAGAAAATGAATATGGTAGTTTGGAAAAACCAGTGGAAATATTCCATATTATAGAACATTTTTGCTTAGGTACGATCTGATATATTACTCGCATTATAATTTTTTTTACCTTGACCCTCATTTCAACATTTTTAATTTTTCAGGTAGAAGACGGCTTCATATTTTTGGCAGAGACAGTACAATTAGGCCTGGCTGGTTAACGATAGGACCAGAACTGACAAATTCTAATTTTAATGCAGATTTATATGCAAGTTATTTTGCTAGTAATACAACTACGACTGGATGTACAGAGAGAATAGAAGCCCTTAGGCCAAAAAGTCCACCTCCTAAAGGCAAAGGCAATGCCGGGGGAAGAGGGAGGAATAACTTTCAAAGAGGAAGAGGACGAGGAAGATGAAATTTCTTTTCTCGTTTTCCTTTTTTTAATGGGAACATACTGGGAGTTATACAAACATTGTTGGATTTTAAACTTTTTAATTACGGTTGTTTTCACAGTAACACCGAGAGTAAACAAACCATATTTTTGCTGATCCATTTTTTTATGAGGATGTTCTAATTTTACATTTTTTAATAGATAAGATTTTAATTACTCGCAATAAAGATATTTATGATTTTTTTTTTTTTCAAGTTTCTACTGCACATATTTTTTTTTAAGCTTGTCTTTCATATATAAGAAATTCCAATATTCATGGTGGATTATTTTAGAACAGGCAAATTTCAGGGCAAAGTATCAATTCACCAAAATTACACTTAAGATAAGGGCACCCTCCTGTAACTTTTAATATTATTTGCCTAGCGAGTTATTTTCATATACATGGAACTTTGTATATCAAGATGTTTTTTTTTCTGATTAAGTATATTGCTAGAATGAAAGACTGCCAAAAACTAGACCCTGTATTTTGTAATTTTAAATTGTTTAATTCACATCATTATCGCCAGTTGCCTCAAAGTAGGTGATGAGGTATGGTCATCCGTTTAATTTCCGAAACTCGATCAGTAAAGTTAAACAACACTGATCGAGTTCTGCAATTGGATGGATGACGGATAGCTCTGTTGTAGAACCAAAATTCTACAAAAAAATTTAATTAAAACGGAAAAAGAATGTTACCAAAAAAATCACCCAGATCACATAGAAGGTCCTCAGCCATTAGAAAAATTAAAAAATGACGAAACCACAAGTTCAACATAGCAAACGTCACACTTTTTTTTAGTAAATTAGATAAAGAATAAAAAACCATATTCAAAACTTCAAACCGCAATTTTTTATCTTAATTCTCCGATTTCACCGGCACACACAAAAAAAAGTTGTTTGTACATTTGCCGCCACCTACCTCCCGACATGTATTTCGACCCGCTGAATCCGAATTTGAAGTCAGTTTGGACCATACACCCTCAAATATCGAGTAAATTGAAAAACCGTAAAAAATAGCAAAAATTGGGTGTTTCGGTAATAAAAAAATTTGTGGATCTAAACCAAGCCTAATTTTTATGTATTTCGATCCACTGAATACGAATCTAAAGTATATTTAGACCATAAGCCGTTTTAAATCTAAGTAAATTGTAAAAAACCCTCGAAAATTGCTAAAAATGGCAAAAAATTGTGATTATGTTGATGAAAAAAATTTTGTAGACCCAGATCGAAGAGGATTTTTATGTAATTTGATCTGCTGAATCCGAATCTGAAATATATTTGGCCCATTAATCCCTCAAAATCTCAAAAAACCGATAAAATAGCAAAAAATTGCAGTTGAAAAAATTGAAAAAAAATCTATGAAACACGATTAAATACGTTTCTTGTATTTTTTTATGCATAAAATACAAGTTTAGAATCTGAAAATGTGAAAAATTGTAAAATCTATAAAAAATGACGTCGGGTCTACAAAATTTTTTTCATCAATATAATCACAATTTTTTACCATTTTTAGCAGTTTTCGAGGGTTTTTTACAATTTACTTGGATTTAAAACGGCTTATGGTCTAAGTATACTTTAGATTCGTATTCAGCGGATCGAAATACATAAAAATTAGGCTTGGTTTAGATCCACAAAATTTTTTTTATTACCGAAACACCCAATTTTCGCTATTTTTTACGGTTTTTAATTTACTCGATATTTGAGGGTGTACGGTCCAAACTGACTTCAAATTCGGATTCAACGGGTTGAAATACATGTCGGGAGGTAGGTGGCGTCAAATGTACAAATAACTTTTTTTTGTGTGCCGGTGTTTTTAAAAGCCGAAATAGTAAAATTAATTTTCATTAAAAAACCGCTCCGCAGCATAAACACGACGGTCAGTGCCGCGACGCGCTTACAAGCTTTAAAATGACCAAAACTCATAAAGAAGTTCATAAACAACAAACAAAACTACAAACCGGTTTGAATGATTTTATTGCAAGCCGACAGGCACTACAAAATTTTAATTTCAATGGTCGACACAAGCAAATAATTATCAGAGACCAAAGCCATCATAAAATAGCAAAAGCTAAACTTCTGTATTTCAGTATATAAATTTTAAGAGATGCGTCGCACGCACCAAAAAAATTAATTTTTACCAAAATCAATAGTTTAAGACAAATTAATAATAATAATTTCAGGCAACAACCATTGTTTCCACAGCGCTTAATTAACCACCAAATTTCGCCGTACGAAACTTAAACGTGTAAAATTGGAGTTTGGTATACTGTGTAGACATGATGTGCTAGCATCGCAATAGATGACGACACAACCCCTTTAAATATAAAACTTCGTCGAGACAATTCTACCATTCGACACCGACGCGAGAATGCCGTGGTGATAAATTCATTTTTAAGTAATACATTCTTTTTAAACGATAAGAATTCAAACACTCGACACCGAAAAGAAAGTGGTACTAAATTCATTTTCAAAGTGTAAATTTTTCATTTTTGCATTAATACAGACTTGAGATCCCTTCGTGAACAATAAATAATTAATTTAAAACCGGTTGTGAACCCCAATATTAAACACCAACTGATCTACAGCCCTCAGGACAGTCTTTCGTTGACCGTTTCACAGGTAATAGATCTGCCCGGATCTGAAGTCGTAAGATAGGCACTGAGAAATTTCTCCACGCATCAGGCTGGGTTATTTTTTTGATATTCAAGACACGAAGGCGACGCCCACCACCTATAAAATATTTTTACAACATTCACCGCAGAGAATGAGATGTACTTATTCGACAGCTTTTATCATTCGTGAATTTTGGCTTGAGGAGTCTTCCATCATCAGGTTTTACTGTAAAACTCTATGTTGTTTTTTATTTATTAAACTTAAAAAACCACCAGCAGGCTCCTATAGATGTAGGTAAACCTGAAAACTCTAACAGGCCTATATAACCGGCACTGCCGACTAAACTACCATCTGCATAAACTCGGAAAACGCCGAGTGCCGTCTATCCCTGGAAGATGATGAGAAGGCAGACCACATCTCTTATGTACCTGTCCCGCTGTGGAGAAGATGTGATTCTCAATAAAGTTATCAGTTTTGTTAAGAGACTGAACTTATTGGGTGAAATATAACTAGGTGTGAGCCATAATAGGCCTGCTGAAGGCTGCAGTGGAGGGTCCACAGGGATCCACTCACAAGAAACCTAACCTACGGATGTAGGCTGTCTAACAAAAAATTAAACATTTTTGCAAAAGAACATCATCGTCTGAGATCTCAGAGGACAAAGTAAGAAAGTTACCGCACTTACTTCTAATTTTTCTAATTTTAAATCCTCATTTTTAAATTTTCACTTGACTTAAATTTATTTATTCAATAAAATTTGGTTAGTTCTAAGTTTCCCGGTTGTTTACTAGACTGCCATAAAAGTTGTAGTATTTATTGAAATTTTTTGTTTTAAGGATCGACAGCCAAAATTTTTAAAAAAAATTAATTTCATCCAAATAATTTTGTTAGTCCTCCAGGACATAGAAAAATTAATTTTTAAATCTTCAACTTAGTCGTTTGAAAATAAATTTTTAAATTTATTTTCATTTTAATAAAATAATATTACGCATAAAAAATATACACTGCTCAAATTTTCTTTTCGATTCTAACAGAAAATTTTTAATAAAAAATGTTTTTTTGGTTTTACAAATCATGCGTTATTAAGAAAAGCTGTAAAATCTTGCGTGACCTTTTAGACAGACTAGTAGTATCCAAGTTATAAGTCAACTTGCCATCCAGTCTGTTGAATTTCAACAATTTTTCAAGAAATTTTTTGAGTGTTTTGTGATTGTGAATTTTACGTTCATCTAAAGGACCACCTGTCTAATTTTATTTTTGGTCTTAACGACAGAACAAATTTTACACTTTCACAAATCACCTGATCTCGTTAGTAAAATTCAATTTTGTGGGGAACCCTCTGTTCAAAATATTTTTTGTGGGGGGGGGGGGAAAAAAAAAAAGGGGGGGGGGGGGGGGGGGGGGGGGGGGGGGGGGGGGGAAAAAAAGGGGGGGGGGGGTTGGGGGGGGGGGGGGGGGAGGGGGGGGGGGGGGGGGGGGGAAAGAAAAAAAAAAAGGGGAGGGGGGGGAAAAAAAAGGGAAAAAAAAAAAAAAAAAAAGAGAGAGAAAAAAAAAAAAAAAAAAAGGGGGGGGGGAAAAGAAAAGGGGGGGGGAAAAAAAGAGGGGGGAAAAAAAAGGGGGGGGAAAGGGGGGGAAGGGGGGGGGGAAAAAAAAAAAAAAAAAAAAAAAAAAAAAAGGGGGGAAAAAAAAAAAAAAAAAAAAAAGAAAAAAAAAAAAAAAAAAAAAAAAAAAAAAAAAAAAAAAAAAGAAAAAAAAAAAAAAAAAAAAAAAAAAAAAAAAAAAAAAAAAAGAGGGGGAGAAAAAAAAAAAAAAAAAAAAAAAAAAAAAAAAAAAAAAAAAAAAGGAAGAAAAAAAGGGGGAAAAAAAAAAAAAAAAAGGGAAAGAAGAAAAAAAAAAAGAGGGAAAAAAAAAAAAAAAAAAAGGGGGGAGAAAAAAGAAAAAAAAAGAAAAGGGGGGGAAAAAAAAAAAAAAAAGAGGGGAGAGAAAAAGGAAAAAAAAAAAAAAAAAAGAAAAAAAAAAAAAAAAAAAAAAAAAAAAAAAAGGAAAAAAAAAAAAAAAAAAAAAAAAGGGGGGGAAAAAAAAACCTTTTTTTTTTTTGGCCTTTGAAAAAATAAATTCATAATTCTAAAAGCATTTACTAGTGAGTAAACAGACATTTTGCGCAGGCCCCCTGTTCAATTTTATTTTTGCATAAAAGTCTGACTGAAAAATCATTTTCAGGCTAGAAATAAGCCAAATTACTAGGTACCTCCCAGTGAAAATTTTTTTTAACCCTAATAAATAAATAAAAAGCACTGCACAGCTCTGATTAAATCCATCAGCTACAAATTTTAAGGTAGAAACAAGTCCCTTAAGCCAACTGGACTGCCAAAGAGGACTTGCTGAAGTCTTGCTCAGCTCTTGAAGCATAGCCAAAGACACACCGAAAATGCAACGAGGCTAAGAACGCCTTCGACCTTGAGAAAATTCCATTCCTACGATCAAATACCAAGGCAATAAAACAAAAAATTATTTCGTGGCAACAAGTCACATGGCGCCCAACTTAATAAAACAGTAATAACTCAGCTAGGTAGAAATAAAAAACACAGGTCCTCAAAAACACAAACAAAACCGTTGTATTTATGACAGCTCATCTAATGTCAGTGGGCTGTCAAGGGACTAACATGGGAAGGCCGCTAATCTAATGCAGGCGGAGAGGCGAGCCCAGGTGGAGGGTCCAGGAAACTTGCCAGCAGTGCAGGCGGGCAGGCCCAGGCAGTGGGTTAGTCGACAGCCGAAAACCGTGGTTCGAAGTCCACACTAAAATGTAAGTCCCTAGGTAAAAAGGGCCCAATTGTGGTCTACTTGCCTAGTAAAATAAGTAGCTACTACTACTACTACTACTACTACCGCAATATAACAAAGAAAATATTAAACTTATCTTAGTCTTTTTCTCTGGTTTTTACACAAGAAAGTATATTTCAAAGGCTTCTCCCTAAAACTGAATAAATTCATGTCGACAGATAAATTACAAAAAGCGAAGAAACTGTAATATTTCCACAAAAAGTGTATGGTTTTAAAAACATGTAATTTAATGACTTGTTCTTAATATTTAACACATTTATATTTTCTTTTTTTTTTTTGCATAAATGTAACTAGATAGTGAGGTTCCTATATGGTGACTCATCTATACCCTATAATTGCGAATGTACTGGTTATTAAATTCTGTTTGGTAGTTTTAAAATTTTCTGAAATCTTGATATAATTTTTTTATGATTAATAACTATTATATCATTTTATTGATGTTGAAATGATAAACATTTTGTGTATTTACAATATATTGAAGAAAAAACAACAAATTTCAAAATAGTTATACACATTTTCAATTATTGCCAAAAATAATGGAAAAAAAAAGAGGGAATGACCATACACTCAAGTAGTTATGAGAAAAACTTGATATCATTAACTGTGGAACAGACACCAAAAAAGTTTGCATATATTAATATTACTATGATCATTTACATTTTCCTGAATATTTGAAAAGAGAAGTGGTCTGTAACCAACCGTATCAATAAGAAATGTAAATATTAATAATTATTATTCTACAGGGGGTAAAAATTCTTGAGCTCTCAGACTTTATAGGGTTCTTCTAAATTAAACCGTTGCTGAAGTTTCGATAACATTTCTTTATCATCTTTACTATCAAGTCAAGAACTTTACTTAAAAACAATTTAGTAGATGGAAATAAATTCTTACCTTAGTTTAAACAAAATATATTAAAAGTAGGGCTCGACATAATTTCAAAAAAAAGAGAACAAAATATACAGGGTGTTTCATAGGGAAATATACATATTGTTATGCCACTGGACTGTGTAGACTGGTTAGATGAAACTGGAATTGTACGCGAACGGCCCGGAATATTCTGGAATGCTCTAGACTGTGTGAATGGATGTATAAATAAGACACACGGTGGGCCGAGAGGGAGTCTGAAGTCGAACGTGAACGAGTAAAGAAGAAATACGAAAGAGACTTATAAGTGTTCAGTTGTGATTATAATTAGGACAGTGATTAATCTATTGTTGTTAATTGTTAATTATTAAATAAAGTAGTGAGTAAGTGTTACCTGGACTTTCAATCAACGAATCTACGAGTAGAGGTGTTTGTGTGGATAGCAAACACGTAACAATATGTTAACTGTGGATGTGGTTCCAAATAATCCATGGTTAATTGGTATGATAACCTTCATTACCAAGACACAGGTTGTTTTACCGATTTTGCCTAATTTTTTCTTATGCCACAGCGTACGAACCCATCTATATAAAAATTTTATATTCAGTAGGTTCAATTTACCAAATCTAATAATATATTAACCAAAATGAAAATACAGATCCGGCTTCATAATAAATATATCAGTTTTGTATGTCCCAAAAGCAACAAAATATAACAAAATTTTGAAAATTTATTTAGACATTTGAAAACAGCATAAAAACATAATATAAATAGTATACTTTCTACAACATGTCCACATTTAATTCTACAGGTTTGATTTTTTTAACACAAATTTAGCTTTTGAGGAAATTCCATGATACAATTTGAAAAACTATTTTTACTGTTAAATTAACAAGATTACTCAACGTTAAGCAACTAAATGCTAACACTTCCTTATGTTGCTTTAGTGTTATAAAACTAGTTCAAAAAGAAATTGCAGGTCCGAACTTAAACCAAAATATCATTTTTTCTTATTTATCATTTCTAACAGCCTGCATAATGTAATTTTAAAAACATACAATATGAATAAATAACTTTATTGTGTTTATGTTTCAGCTAAAGTCATGATTTTATTTTTTTACGTCTTATTTATATTAGTTCTGGGGGACTGCTATTCCACCACTCAACCAGAACAGACAACCATTCCCTCCAACGTTTGCCAGTTGCCGCAGCTGAGACTCGACCTCAGGAAAGATAGACAATGAGTAGCCGTGTTCTGCCACACAACACTCTAGCCAAATGTGTTACTGTCTCGGGTTTAAAAACGTCACTATACATCCATGCCGTAGCCAGGATTTGAACCCGAGACTCCTTTGTCTCAAGCCTAATGTAGAAGCACTGTACCACTAAGCCGTTTCCATTTCCATTTGTCTACACTTAATTTCTGTAATTCATTAATACATGACTCTAGGTGAATCATAAAGATAATAAAGTTATTTATTCATATTGAATGCTTCCTTTCCAATTAATTAAGTGAATATTTAAGATTATGTTTAAAATTACCTTATGCAGGGTGTTTGAATGATGATTAAGAAAAATTGTATTTTAATTTAATCTTTTTGAGATACTTTTGATACTAAACATGTTTTGGTGCTTTAATTACTCAAAGGTGAGCAATCTTGTTAATTTGGTAATAAAAATTGTTTTTTTTAAATTTTAATTCATGGGATTTCTTATAAAATGAATTTGTGTTAAAAAATAAAACATGTTGAATTAAATGCGGAAATGTTGAAAATATATTATTTAGTTTATTTTTCACCGTTATCAAATATCTACACATTTTCAAAATTTTGTGTCACACAGTGTTGTTTTTGGAATATATGAATTGATATTTTTTTTGAAGCCAGACGTGTATTTCCACTTTGATTAATACGTTATTCGAATCGGAAAATAAAACATCTACTAAATATCAAATTTTTATACAGAGTGGTTCGTATGCTGTGGCTTAAGAAAAAAGTAGGCAAAATCGATAAAACACCCTGTATCTTGGTAATGAAGGTTGTTAGACCCATTAACCATGGGTTATTTGGAACCACCTAGGCGTCTCACATCCACAGTTAACGTATGTACATTTCCTTATGAAACACCCTGTATATAAAACACATATCTACACATAAAAGTTCATTTACTTTCAATTGTGCTAACTAAAAATTGACTTTCACAAAAAAATCCCTGTTAATTTCAAACTGCTGTGTCAGTGTAAGTCCTAGTCCTGTTTTTATTACCTTATGCCGTTAATGACATTACTTAACCTTAAAAATTATTACCAACTTAACGTAAAAATCTACGAAGGCGTAGAAGGGCCACAATAAATTTTATTTTGTTTTTTCTTAAATTCTGACTTTAAACTCGGAAATTAACAAAATTCCGACTTTAAAGTCCGAGTTTAAAGTCGGAATTTAACAAAATTCCGACTTTAAAGTCGGAATATAACAAAATTCCGAGTTTAAAGTCGGAATTTTATTAATTTCCGACTCTAAAGTCGGAATTTTGTTAATTTCCGACTTTAAAGTCGGAATTTAAGAAAAAAATAAAATAAAATTTATTGTGGCCCTTCTACGCCTTCGTACTAAGCACTGCAGATTAAAATATTTATCAATATGACTTTTCTCACGTGTTTTACTGTATATGTACAGTATACAGTCTTAAAACAATAATAATAATAATAAATGTATATAAATTAATTTACACAATGAATTACATTGTCAATTTATAATTTAATTATAATTTTTAATTACGTTAATTTGCTAAAATTTTTAGTATCTAACTATTTCTAGGAAAAGCCTCGTTTGGTAGTTTATTTCGGAGTCAAACATTTTAGACTAAAACTTTTTTACCTCAGTAAATATATTAAAGACGGATGAGACCATAACTTCTGTAATTCTTATTCTATTCACTAGAAAATTGTCATTTCCATACCATTATTTCCTAAGGGAATGTAGATAACTTGCTCCTCTGTTAGTTTGTTTTTTAATATTTTTAAAGTTTGTATGATGGAAAAAGGAAATAAAACAAAAAATATATTTTTAAATATATATTTAGTCATATTCAGTTGATTTGTTCTAAATATGCCACATTATTTTTTTTTAAGTAGTCAGTTATGTTCAGATCTAAAAATAAATGTAGTGCCGAATTATCAACAACACACTGTACTACATTTTCCAATCAACTGCATTTATCACAAAAAAAAACTAACATTATAATTCATATATAAAAACTATACAATATAATCTTCTACACATATATAGATCTATATATAAAAATAATATTCGTCAATACGAATAATATTTTATTTATTTAAAGAACCTATCACATTTATGTTTTTTTTGCACCACCAAAAACGGCGACTTTTAAAAACATTTCATTATCTAAATATACACTAGTTATTAAGTATACCAAATTTTATAAAATTTGTATATAGCATTTGGTCATAACATCAAGCTATGTTTGGGAGATTTTACAAAAATCATTTAGTAACAACATAGTTGAGTAAATATTTTGAAATAGTCTGGATAAAACTGTCTTGTTGCACCAGAAAATATTTAAAATTTTAATTTACCAGTATTTATGATACATAAAAAGCTATACATTTTCTTTCCATAATTTAACCAGATATGATGCACATTTAATATAAAACAATAAAAAAAAATGTTTTCTATTTTATTAGTTTAACAGTTTTTTATAATTGAGAAGCGATTATTCAAAAGTGGTCTAGTCCAAAAATGACAAAATTGAACTAAGACCAGTTTTTATATCGTGGTCGATTTTTTAACACATGTTCAAAGGAGATAGATCTCAGATGTCACAAAAAATATATATATCATAGCTGTAATAGGTAGCAGCCGAGAAGTTTTTTATGTTTTTCTAAAAACAGATTTCATTGGACATGACCATTTTTGAATATTCCCTCCTCAATTATAAGTTAATCTACAATTTTTTTTGTTCATTGCCTAGGTTATTTTAATCAAATATTTTTACACCAGATTAGAGATTAATACTTATAACCTAGGAAATTTATGAATGACATTATGTATATAATTTATAATTTTGATGTCATAACATAAATAACCCCTTTTTTTAAATCTTTTTGCATGTACTTATACATTTGTAAATACACTGTCAGAAATTACAATTTATTTTATTACTATATCGTGCATTTTTTTGGAATATAGTATTAGGATTAAATTCTGTTTATGAGATGACGTTCAAATTTCCTAAATCTAAATGATAATAATTTGACATAAAACTGGAAAAGTTTGGTGTCAAATGTGACACTAGCCTAATATTGCATCTATTGTTTAAACAAAATATATTTTTTTAAAATCTCCTTTACAGTATATAATTTAGTAGATACAAATGTACATTTCATAGTCAAAATGTTTGGACAGACAAACGCAAACAGAATTTTTGAAAAAGAAAACACATTACGTGACAGTTAACTATTACTATTAAAATTTGGCATTGTAAGTACATAACACTATAAAATAAAAACAACCTAGTACATTTTTTTTAAAATATTACAATTTCCTAAAACCATACGTTAAAAAAATTAAATAAGACTTATCTAAAATCAAGATCTATAAAATTGATTTTTTTTATTAAATATAACAGCCTTTTTCCGGAAGAGAGAAAATATTTTTAATAGAAAAATTAAGATATAGAATTTTGAAATCCGATTAAAAAATTGACACAGGAAGAAACAATAATGGACAAGAGTTGTCTAGTATCTAAGGCGAAAAAAATTTTTTGGCTTCTAAAATTACTTAATAAAACCAAGAAACATAATTATGTAGGCAATAAAAATCTCAATCGATCAATTAATAAATTCATATAGGTGTATAAAACATCTATAGAATCCATGTCACAAATTGTTAAATAAACATGAAATTAAAAGTGGGATAGTTTATAGATATTTACATGAAGAAAACTAAATCTATTCTTAGTAGATGATGTTTTTTGAATATTTTCTTACAAATCTTATTTTGGTTATATGACTACTATGATTGTAGAATGATTGTGGGCAATTTAGAAGATTTAAATAATTAATTATAGTTTAAAGCTTTTATTTGTTGAATTTCTATTATCTGCAGAAAAACAATATTACATTTAAGTCGAACAATAAAATTTATACCACACACTATGACTATTTTTTAAAGCAATATGTTGGGGTTGGGGTTTTATATACGCGGTAAGTAAAAAAAAAAAAAATTAAAAGCACATATCACATATATACATATTTAATACCTTTTAGAGTCTGGTATAAGACTGTATACCTAAATTTTTTATTCAATTATATAAGCTAAGCTTTTAAAAACTATTGATGTTCAATTGTTTTCCTAATACTACATAAAACTCTTTTTTTAATATTTTATATTTTGCTATAACCGGTCATAGTTCAAAAACAATTGTCCATCGCATTTCTTCCTTAAAACAAAAAAGCGATTAAAAAGAAAATGGCAAACCTTACATTATCTTGGTAACCAAATAAACATTGGCAAGACAAAAAAAAAACAACAACTGAGATCAAAAAACAAAAGAGTTTATTTGTACTTTTCTAAAAACACAAGTTAAAAACTGGTTTTTGAATTCCTTCTTAAAAACGACAACAAAAAGCAAGCACATGAAAATATGACATGAATTTATGAACATGTAAAAATAAAAACCTTTTAGATGGGTTACATGCAATATTTACACTTTATTTGAAGACACGCATGCCATTTAGATGTTTGCGGTCCCTTCACAGGTATGTTGATTCCCCTGGAAATATAAGTTAGTTATACTAAGTTCCCATTAATACACTTCAAGCAACAAGCCGGCCAACACAAAATAAACGGAACCACAGCAAATTTTTAACCGATTTCGTGCCAAATAGGTCTTAATTTTACCTGTCACCTAAACAAATTGTATTTCAAAATGTCTTGACATTTATATTCTTTTTGAAATATATTATCTGTTAGTTTTAACCAACTGAAGTTGGTTGGTTTAAGGTCAGTTGTGTAGGTTAATTTTTTTGAACTAAACATCAATTACATTACGGGTGCATCTGAGTTAAAACTAGATCGAACAGGCAGAGCATTGACAAAGGAGCTGATATAGAAGTTGATCTATATAAATACAATACAGTAGGCTTCAAGCTCTAAACGAAACATACAAGTGTCAATGTAGCAGCAGGCCTGGAATGAATTGAGTGCCAACTCTAATGCACCCTTAAATTTAATATCCTCAAATATTTAATAACAAGCTTTAACAGATTAAACTTGAAAATCATTACTAAATTGTCTCAACACTACATTGTCAGGCAAAATATATATTTTCTAAACTTGGTATTGGTTACACAAGTATATTCTAAGCCTATATCGAAGTCAGTACTACTTGTTTTTGTTCTGAACCTCTATAGAGGGTTGAGTTATTTAGAATGGGCCATAGAGTAACTAAAAATATGAAGGCCTAACCAAACATGCTTAAGTAAAATGTACCTAGTTAATGAGACACAGGGTGTTGAAATATTATTTTAAAATGATTTTTTATGTGTAACTCAAACACTACTTGACTGATCAAGTTCAAATTCAGTATAGGTAGGTTTCTTGTAGTAAGAAATAATAATTTCATATTAGTTTTGACCTAAGTTATACAGGGCGTCCAATACAATACATTAAATGATAAAAATATGATCTATTTTTTTCAAAAGAGCTATACGAACATTTTTATGACGTATTTTTCAATTTATTAAGGGGTTTTTGATGATGAATTATGCTATGGAATGCTTTTTGTGCAAAGTGATAAAACAACCTACAAAAGAGACTAGTGATTAGTGCTGAAATTTAGTATGTTTGGAATGTTCAGATTTATCAGCATCTGAATTAAAATGTTTGCCATTGCAAAAACGGGTTATGAAATTTTATTGTAAAAAATGTAGAAATAACGACTTTGTGGAAAGTTTACAGTATATCATCAAGAAAAAAAGAAACAGTAATTAGCGACAAAGATGAAATCATAAAAATATTTCAAGAAAAAGTCAAAACGTATGAACAGATGGAAATTTGTAACTTATCGAAACTTACTTTTGCTGAAACATTAAAAGGAAATATAGAAACTATAAATACCTACCCCTTCATTGCAAAATGTTCATGAAGTAATTATTAAATTAAACCCAAAAATTCTCAAGATCCACAAAGAACTAGGAAATGCATTACGAATAATATTCCCGTTGATTTAAGAATTGGTATTAGTAACTTAAGACACCGAAACTTTTGAGAAAATGGCTAAAGACAAATTGGAGAACTTCGTATGCTATAAAAACAGTAAAAAAAGAGAAAACCAAGGGTTAAAATAACAAACTTTATTCAAGATATCACAAAAGAAGAGATTATTGACTCTCTATTACAACAAAACGATACCATACAAGATTTTAATGTCACGTTTATAAAAAAAGGGAGAAATGGAAAAACCACAATATTTGGAGAATGTTTGGCTGTTACATTCAAACAGTTAATGTACATAAAGAAGGTATTTATTGGATGGAAATGTTTCCTGGTTTATGAAGATTTATCAGTACTACGTTGCTTTCAATGTCAAGGGTTTTATCACAAAAAACAAGATTGCGACACAAAGTTAATCTGTCCTCTTTGTACTGAAGAACATGAATAGAAAGACTGTACTTAACAAAAAAAAGTCTGCAATAATTGTATCACTTCTAATAATAAAATCGGATTGAAGAATAATATCAATCATCACTCAACTGATCCTGATTATCCCATGCAACAATACCACATCAATTTGATAAAAAACAAAATCGATTATTCTATTAATGGTAATAATTGATCCGAGATATTGTTTTAGAAAATTTAAGTCAGTTAGAACAAAATCACCGTGGTGACTATTTAGATTCAGATAAATATAAATCCCTTATTAACTCCTGCAATAAATTCCTGAATATTATGCATTTTAATATACGGTGTGCAAACAAGAACTTTGACGAATTTCTGGCCATTATTGAAGCATATAAACTAACTACCTGCGATATTTTTGTTTTAAGTGAATGTTTTCGATGCTCATATATAAATAATCTTCAAATTCCTGAAAATATAACCATACATAATGGAGGCGATTACAACAAAAATGATGGTGTCTTGATTTTAATCAAATCTGAACTCAATTATAATATCACTAATCAAAAACTAATTATATGCGGTGTTTCATTAAGTATCATAGATCTAACAATTAACAAAATATCCTTTAGAATAATTGCACTGTATAGGCCTAACCTAAGTAATTTGATCTCTTTCATTTATGAGCTTGATACATATGTAGACCAATCTCAATAAAATTTCTGTAGTTACTCCCATTCATAAGGATGGTGATAAGACAATAATTAGTAATTACCGACCTATTAGTGAAATTAATAATTTTGGAAAGATTTTTGAGAAATGTCTGAACTCTAGATTGGTACAATTTTTTGACCAAAATAATATCAATCATGAACACCAATTTGGTTTTCGTTCAGGCAAAGCAAGAAGTGATGCTATGTGTACAGTTATTAAGGACATTACAAAAGGCTTAGATACCAATAAAAAGTGCATTGCAGTTTTCCTGGATCTAGCAAAGGCATCTGACACCGTTAACCATGAAAAACTACTGAATGTTTTGGAACATTATGGTATTCGTGGTGCTGTGTTAGATATTTTTTGCAGTTACCTGACAAATCGAAATCAGTGTGTTGAACTAAATGATATTCTTAGTGAAATAGAGACTGAAAATTGGCGTGCCTCAAGGGACAATAATTGGTCCAGTGTTATTTTTGACATATTAATTTTCTTTTGTCCTTAAAAACATGTGCAAAAAAAATTGTATCTGCTGATTATACGATTGTTACTTTTTGTGAGAATTTTTGGACGGAATCTAGCGTGGCTGTTCAATTGGGTATGAAAAGAATTAAAAACTGGTTAAATATGTACTATCTGTCTTTAAATGCCAACAAAACCCGTTACCTGGCCTTCTCCTTAACTAAAGTTAATAGACCAGATTTTACTAGCATAAAAGTCACTGGTATGAAAGATGAAATTAAAGAAGCAAATGAAATGAGGTATTTGGGTATAATCATTGATAAATATTTAAAATGAGTCATGTAAATTATCTATCGAAAAAAGTAAGAAAGCTTATTTACAAATTTTACCAGTTGCGAGAATTTCTTTCAAGAAAACTATTGCTAATTATTTACAAGTCTCTTGTCGAATCACATTTTCGTTATGGTATCGTAGTATGGGGAGGAATATATAGAAACTCTTTACAAAAAACTAAATATAGCTCAGATTATATATTAAAAATTATTTTTAGAAAACAAAGAAGATATCATACAAATTTGCTTTATATTGAAGAAATTTGCAACATTCAAACACTATATTTTCAAAGCCTATGTATATACGCATTTAAAAATAAAACACTTCTAAATTATATATCTTCAATATACCACACTTGTAGTAGTGCTAATGAGCTTTTATCCATTCCAAGATTTAACAGAAATATTTGTCACAGATTTTTAGTCTATACTGTACCAAAATCTTATAACCTTTTGGTTGGGGTTAGACCCGCGTTGTTGTAATGACTCGTTTCCAAATAAATGATTGAATTGCTTCTGTGACAAAACCATATATTGCACAAATATAACAACACAGAAAGAAATAACATTGATTTGTTTAGCATGTTTGTCACCACCTTCTCGCTTGAGTGCTAAGTACATACTGTTAAAATAAAGCCTCCAATGGAGGTGCTTTGCCCCTCTCCTAATTGAGAGATGGAAGGGGTGCGTGGTGATATATACCGAGCGGAGCATAAACAGTGCACACCTTTTGCCATCAGAGATCAAGCTTGTTAATAAACTAAAAAAATTCTCGACTGACCAAAAAATTAATTTTTTCATAATTATTCGATTTTATGAAAATTTTAGATAACTAAATAATATTAATGTTCACATTACTTTGTAAATTTCACTATCTGTACACCTATTATTAGAATTTAAGGTAATTTTAGCAGTTAATTCACTTTTTTCACGGCACAATACAAGTGTTTATTCACTTAGGTGTCTACTCTGTACAAATTTTTGGAGATCTACCTGTTACATCTATACATTTTTATTTTTGCTTACTCATAATGTAATGTAATTATAAATATAACTGGTGTAATGTAGTTATTTATAAGGTTACTTAAATTATTATTATAAATTATTATATTATCCTGTATTTATTAACTAAGAGTAAGTAAGAAAGGTATCTTTGTCTGAAGTCGCTAAATTCAACTGTATTTGAGATATTTAAGGATTAAAAACTAACTGAATACTACACACTACACTGTATTCTATTATTTGCACCAAGTAAACTACGTCATAATTTAAACAGGTATAATAACTGACTGGAATACAAATAAAATTTTAATAGAAACAACATTCATTGATAAAACTACAAATAACAAAAAAAAAAAATTAAAATCTATTAAAACAATTAAGAAAATGTAGTGACGAAAATTAAATTACACAATAACAATACAAAATTAAAAATGAACCTTTAATTGCAATCACTTTTTACTAAAATGCAAGTATGATGTAAGCCTACTTGGTGCAAATAATGAAAATACTGTGTAGTGTGTAGTATTCAGTTAATCCTCAAATTTCTCGAAAACGGTTGATTTTAGCGACTTCGGACAAGCATATCTTTTTTACTTAAAATTTGTAAATTTCAATTAAAAATACCCATGTTTTGAGAAAAAAAGATCACATTTTTATTACTTATTAATGTATTGTTTTGGTCGTCCTGTATAACTTAGGTCAAAACTAATATGCAATTATCATTTTTCACCACAAGAAACCTACCTGTACCAATTTAGAACTTGCATCCAAAAATCATTTAAAAAAATTATTTCAACACCCTGTGTCTCATTAACTAGGCACATTTTACTTAAGTATGTTTGTTAAATCTTCATATTTTGAGCTAGTTACTGTATGGCTCATTCTTTATAACTCACCCTGTATCTGTAAGAAAATTTTTCATTTATTCAGTGGAGTACCATGTTTTCTGTAAAAGTCTATGGAAATAAGGATTTTATTATTATTATTATTAACACCCCCCACCGTTACGTCTCTGGTTAATATAGAGAAATTTATCAAGACCACAGCACTCAATGAGAGACATTTATTTATCAAGTTTCATTAACACATCTCGGTTAGTTCTGGAGATACTTGAAAAAAAAAACAAGAAAAAAAAGTATTTTGAAAAATGTTTGATGTACACTTATATAGCAAATTCCTATTATTTTCTATATAATTACCACTACATAAATATTCAAAGGATGTTATTAAATAAACAATTTAAACAACTGTTTTAAAATATGAGGACAGTACTGTATTTGTCACAAATACTGAGCAAAAGCTAGAACAATTTGCTAGGTAAAATTAAGAACCGAATACGTTTAGCAATTATTACAAAAAAAACCTTTTAAACATGCAGATAAACAAAAAAAATAATGGCTCAATATTTCATTAAAAAAATGCTACCTATACGTTTAAAAAAAAGCCAAAAAAATGTAAACAGTTAATTACCTTCATCCAAAAAGTTCTAGGCATGTTAGTTAAAAATAGCCAGTGTTCTTTTTTTGTTACATTTTTATTTCTTTTAACAGAAAATACAATACTCTACATATACGGCTTTTTTTCTATGGTACATTTTATAATATTGAAAACAGTATATCAAAGACAAAGCTAATATAAAACAAATTCTGATTGTCCTACAAATTTTTTTCTGAGGTAGATAACGTTCTTTAATAAAGCTTATGTAATGTAATGCGTCCAAAAGTTTGTGGTAATCTTTAATATACTGTCTCGTCCATATAAGCCTCGGCAAAGTTTTTGTACTGTTTGTCTTGCTGAATAAAGTCTGATTGGGAGAAAATACTACTTTTACGTATAAAAAATATTAACAGGCATTTTTATATCACTATTAGACAATTTTGAAAATATTCGAACGAATAGAAAGACATAGACAGAGTTTGAGTTAATTTTTAGGAATTTGTTATTTTGGTACAGAAATGTTAATATTCTAAGTTAACAACACAGTGAAACATTAAAGAACTAGGTAATTATTTTATACTGATAATATAATTATCCCATTTGAGATTGAACTGCTTTTCTCACAAAGACAACAAAATATAAATTACATTTGATTGAACTATATATTTTATCTTATATGTTAATTCATATTTTAATTTCTAATAAAGCTTGATAATGACACAAGCAAAACTATACTTTATTTAGAGTAAACTTGGCAAACCATTAGATATAAATGTCTTTCTTTTAGATGTCTTTATTAAGAGTCACAGCCCTTCTAATTTAAGTGCAGAAAAAAAGGCAGATATGGTATCTTATGGTATCTATTTTCCCGTATTATAAAAGTTTGTTTCCTAATAAACAGTTTATGACCCTTAAATCAACAAAGAGAAACTATTTTCAATGAGGATTAAAAGTTTGATTTTTTTTAATGTACATGATTCTGCATTATACAGGGTGATTCGTTAAGAATGAAAAATCTCGAAATTGGAGATACTAGAGACCAGTGGTGGCTGGTGGATTTAGGCTATACCATATCTCAATATTGGAGCATAGAATCCAAGCAATATTTGAAGGCACGACTATCAGTACTGAATTTAGAAGTTTTGCAGTAAAAAGAATTGAAAAAAAATGCCCTGCAGACTCAGATTACTTCTAGACCATTAGTAAAATATTTGCAAACTATTTTTTCGTAATCAGAAGGAAAATTTATCACCCCGTTTTTTTTTGGTTTTCGAAAATTTAGATTTTTGTTATGACATTCTGAAATTTAAGTTCTTCATTGTGTAAATTTCAAAATGTCATAACTTTATAAAAAATCAAAATTTTCGAAAACAAAAAAAAACTGATAAATTTTCCTTCTGATTACTAAAAAAAAAATAGTTCACAAATATTTTACTAATAGTCTAGAAGTAATCTGGGTCAGCAGCGCATTTTTATAATTTTTTTTCTGCAAAACTTCTTCATTCAGTACTGGTAGTTCTTAGGTTCCATGCTTCAATACTGAATCCACCAACCACCACTGCTAGAGACCACAATATGACGAAGGAGCCCACCTGCCTTACACAAATGTTGCTGGTATTCAGTTAGAATTTTATTTTGAAATTCCTCAATAATTTTTAAAGTTTCCATAGAGGGCTTGTACTATTGGATAAGCAAATAAAAAAAATTGTGGGAGGTCTTTAGAAAGTTTAGACAATAAAACATTAAAATCTTTATGGATGGTTAGAGTTTTTATGTAGTGAAAATCTTTATGGATTTTGAGAGAAATCTTGAAAATATCATCATTTTATATGTTGATATTTTCAATGTAGGATAATACTCATAACAGAAGATAACTTTTTGGAATGTTGCAAATTTTATTTGGTAGATACACTTTTTCGGTCACTTTTCAGAAACGTCTAAAATCTGAATTTTTTAATTTCCAATGGTCTAAAAAAGTGACAGTAAAATATATTTTCTAATATTTACCAATGCATTTGGAGTTTGCTGAACTATAAAAAATGTTGGTGTACTCATATGCAGCATAACAGTTACAGCTAACTAATTTTTACATAATATATTTTTATGAATACATGCCGACATTTCTGTTGTAAATCAGATAGTATGTCTATTTTTAAAATTTTGTGTAGGTTGTGCTATTTATCAGGAAACAAAAAAGTATAATTACTGAGAGATACGCATATCAATTATTACAACACATTATCACATGGAAAAAAGTAAGTCAGAAAAGATAAGGATTTAAAAATGTATAAATTAAATACATGGGTTACGTCTATGTCTTCATTTTTTAAATGAAATTAAAAAACAGATAGGATTACACAGCAAAAGATATCTTGTAAAAGTTGGGCAGTTTGAGAGGTGGCATTTTGCGATTTCGTTGTAATATTTTTGTTTTGTTTCATAGATATACACTTACATATAAGAGCTATAAATTTATAAATAAAAGTTAATTTTCAAAAAGGATTCCTCTAACTGACAAAAAATGGATGACCTTTTAAAATCCATAATTTTCTAAAAGAATGTACAGTAAATTACGCTGAAGGAAGACTGAACTAAACTGTATAAATTTAAAATTCGTTAAACAAAAACAGATAAAAGTACACATATAAAACCTAAAGTTAAAAAAATTTCAATAGAAATAGAATAATCTGGTATTATTTTGATAAAATCTCTAATCAAATGTATGCACATTGAAAATGTCTAAATTTGTTTCAATGTTCCATGTAATCTTTTACCAATTCTATAACAATTCTTGATACTAGTAGATAGAAATCGTACTCGTATATGATAATCAACCATATCAACATTTTTATAATACTGATCACAATCTTTAAATCACTGACAAAAATATATCTTCTTTTTCACTTCTATAATGAATCCCATCAGAAATCTAGCTTACAATCATGTATTGCCAAGATAATGTTTCTTTAACTTTATTATCAATAGAGAATATTTCATAAAGTTGAATTTTGGCCCATTACTTCCTCATAATACATCTCCCCTTTGGTCCACTAAGGTCGGAAGTTAATAGAAGTCCATAGAAGTGACTCTGACCTTAGTGAACCAAAGGGGATATATGAATGACCTGCCAGATGCATTTAAAATTTTCAAGGGCCAAAATAAGACTATTTACCTTAAAAAAAATCTATACCACGCTTTTATCTCAAAACACCACATGGGAAAATATTCCCTAAATACAAAATGTGACGGAAATTTGCCACAGCGCATGCAGTCTTTATCTGTTCTGTGATGTAGCCCATGCTCTTCCTCTACCCCGAATATAGGAGTTCGAGCGATGCTGCTTCCCTATGTAGTGTGGAAATATGAAAACACAGTATACAAAGCATACAAACCACTACGAAATCACTTCCTAAAATGAGGTTGAAACAACTTAAGTTTTTATTAATAAATCAAGACTGCTTATTCTTGGTATGAGTGATATAACAGACAAGACAATTATTTTGAATTAATTCCATCCAAATCCAATGAAAGGGGGCATTATATTAAGTAACTAGTTTTTTATTATTTTGTTTAAGGGCTTCTCCTTGGTTAACTGGATAGAGTAGTTCCAAGTACTGACATATTTTTTGGAACTTATTTTTTTTACATAAAGCAGAATTTTTGAGAAAAACAGTATTGATATAAAACTGATAATATTGATATAAAATAATGGTCATGCCTATTACATTGTTTGTATGGATACTTTACTCCAAAGCAATCTTGGTTTTTTAATAAAGAAAAACTTGGCTCCACCTCTAAGCGTTCATATTTATTTATAAGTTATATCATAAAATTGTGATTAATTATTGATATTCATTCATCACTCTTCAAATTACTATTTTAGGTTTTTTTGACACCATATGCAATAACATGTCATTGACATTTTGGAAACAACTTAAAAATAATGTTTTCTTGCTTACTCTGAACTAAACTCTATAAAAATAGTTAATTTGACAATAATCAGGTTATCTTTTTTATTTTGAAATGTTTAAAATAGTTGTATGGCAAATTATGTAATTGTGTGTATTGCACTATCTCAAAGCGTTTTCACATATCCATAAGTACCGTGCAGCTTAAGTTCTATTACACAAAAATCACACCTCTCTAACTGTCCCACAAAAACTCAGGTAATTATCATAATCACGCAATTAATAATTCAGGTTGTTGTTCGCTACTAGACGAGGTGAGCTGAGATGCGATTTCGCACTCCGAAAGGATTCTGTACCCAACACCACGAGGATCCAAGTGTCCACCATCCAGGACTGCATTAAAGTGCCCCAAACAAGGATTAGTAACATGCAATTGTGGACATTTATGAAAGAAACATTATCAATTTTTTTATTATAACACATCCTGTATATTCTCATGAAATACTAATGACACAATATGTATTTAGGAATGTGGTCAATTTTTTTTTTTATTAAGGTTAAAAAGGGCACAAGAAATAGACAAGTGAATAATTTTTAGTAGTAATTTAATGCAGATTTTGGCTGACTACCAACATCTCGTCTCCATTTTCATCAGGGGTCCTGGATACATGGGCGGTCCTAGAATATAGGACCTAGGTGTTAGTACAGAAGAGGGGGGCAAAAGGCCTTGACCTATATCTAAAATAATATCTAAGAACAGTTTAGAATCAGGTTAATTTCACATTTTCTTTTAAGCATTTTAGCTGTTCTTAAGCATATTGAAGCAAACCATTCAAACAGCTCCAACATGTCTGTTATATTTATTAAAACAAACACTCTCATTGGCCAGGCTTGTATTTATTAACATTCAATAGCTATACCCCCACATATCCGTCAATTCTATCCATATATATATAATATATATATATATATATATATATATATATATATATATATATATATATATATATATATATATATAGAGAGAGAGAGAGAGAGAGAGAAAAAATGACTACTAAGTCATTTTATCTATATAATAACAAACGCTCTCATTGGTCAGGTACACTCTTTGCTCCACTCTCTTAGCCATTATCTTAGATCTATGCCAATTGTATAGGTCAAAGCTTTTTAGCTCCCCCTGCCGATACTAACACCTAGGTCCTAGATTCTAGGAGTGCCCACGCATATGCCTCCACTGTGAAAATGGAGACGGAACATTGGTCGTTAGTAAGCCAGAATCGGCACTATATCACTACTTTTTTTAATAGCAAATCACTAGCTTACGTCATTTCATTTTGGGACAACCATTTTACATCAATATTTCTTCAAAACTATTTAGTGTCATAACAAAAATTGAACATGTTTTTTTTCTTAGGATTAGGACATAAAGAAAACAAGTTTTTTTTAGTATTTTGTTAGTAAAAAAATATTACAACAGAGACTAACAGAGTTATTTCAAAATTAAAAGGCCACTGTTACGTACTTACTGAAATAAAATAAAAACGAAATTTTCCAAATTTTTTTACAATTTTCTTGGTTTTTGAACTTTTTGGAATGAAATTTGTGTTCATAACTACGAAAAAGAAACAAACTTATGTCACTTGATTCATTGCATGAATGCAAACAGTTCCATAGTCAATGTATGTATCTTTTATTACTTCAATGAGCAAAAATAAGGAATGAAATACATTCAGCTGCCACTAATTTAATTAATTGAAAGTGATGTAAGTAAAACATTTATAATTAGTTATCAGATGCTAACAGTAGTTGTAATTTTGCTACTTTCTTTTACATGAAGTCTCACAAAAAAAACAAAATTCATAAAAATTTCTTATCGTAAATATACGTCAACTAGCAAGTATGGGAAACTTTTTATTATTGACTTCCCAAACAAAAAAAAAATTCTTGATAAAAGTTAGGCACTTGCAGTAACACTTCAAAGGTCCAAGTCGATTTTGATTTGACAATCGGTAAGGCAGGAAATACTTAAAATTTAAATTTTGCCTAGAAATCTAATTTTCAAGATACCGAAAAACGCTATCCTGAAAAATTGCTTAAAATTAGTCTAAGAAAAAATTTTCAGAACAAGCCATAACAAAGTTTTTTTGATTTTTTTTTTTAATAATTGTGTTAAAAACAAAAATCGACGAGAATTCATTGTATTCGATCTAAACGTCACAAAAATTATGATAAGAAAAATGAAAATGATAAGTAAATGCTATTCAATTACAAAAAAAAAAAAAAAATAGTTTCAGCTAGGCACCTAGCACTCACTCATCATTATAATTTGAAATGAGGAAAATAAGCGATTTTCACCAAAAAAATTTATTTCATTTGTAACAAGCGTTACAAAAAGTAACATTAATTGCCCATGCAAATGAAAACGTAACGCTTAGATTAATGTATGAGCCCTATCTCAGTGAAGTTGACCCACCATTGATAATTTTAAAATATGCCAATTTATGTTTATGCTAGGGATAAATTATTAGGCACACAATATTATTTGCCTGTTATCTTACTGATAATAAGTTTTTTAGAAGTTATTACTATAACGAAATTGTAAAAATTGCATCCTTGAGAACTAAGTTTTGTCTAACAAATGAAGGACCTCAGACATTACTCCATGCAATTTTTTTTATGTGAATTTGATGCGTTGTGGTTGAAATCGGCATCATAGGCTACTTCTGCTCAAGAACCATGTCCAAGACCTTTTTGACATGATTTTTCATACCAATTTTTTTTTAACAATTTTTGATTAGACTGGACATTCTTTTTGGCCCGTCTTGTGCACCGATTTCACTAATATTCTAGTGTTCTAACTTGGACCTCCTAAATCTTATAATACGTAAAGTTTCAGATTAGAGAAAAACGTATTATACACAGACAGCATGCCAATACGGATAAATTTGATATTCAGTCTACAAAATGCCCATTTCCATATTATTCATTATTTGGAACTAACTTTTTTACGATACCAATATTGATAGACAGATGAGAAAGTAAACAAAAATAACACATACCATTTTTGTGTTTGGATGGTTATGGTCTATATACCGCAATTTTATAATTTCTGACAAATACTGTTTGTAATTCCGTTATATCTGAAATGCTATGACACCGGAATTTTTTTCATTAAAAAAATACAAAATTTTTTTATTGTTTATTCTGAAAATTCATATTTCCACTAATTATTTCTAAACATTTTTCCACATACTAAAAAAATAGAGACACTTTTACTTTTACTTTTTGGTCAAATTCAATTCATTTCTTGCCTTATCAATAAGGTCAGCGAGTAAATAGTAGACATTGCGCTGACATATAAAGATATTACCTTTTAATTGTTGATTTTGTAGTATCCAAAATAACAGGAGCAATACATATTTCACTGAACACACAAACCTGTGCAAGGCTCAGTCCTTTTGAACAAAAAAAGAAAAAAGCTTTGAAAAAAATCTTTGAAAGATCGAACAGATGTTAAATATGTAAAGTATAAACTGACAAAAGCAAAAACTCCTTATAACTCGTGAAGGGATGTAGATATTGAAAAAATAAATGAAAAAACACCCCCACATTTCCCCTGTCGACTTTGTCAGTCTACAATGCAAGAATTCTTTAAAAGATCGAATCAATTTTTGTTTACTAATTGATGAGAAGTAGTTGTATACTCAAGGTTACTTATTAACAAATAAATTCCTGAAAAATGACTGGATATATAGTAGGTCTTTCCGAACAGTTGGGTCATTAAAAGTTTACCGAGTGTGTGAAATAGAGAGTGCGTCGTTTGCATTTCACTTGTCGATCACTCACTTTACATCATCAAAATGAACATAATAATAGTTTGCCGCCTCTCACTATGTGCCCCATGTCTGTCTATTGTGGGACAGCAGTCTCTAACAGTTTCTGCAATGCGATGGAGTTCATGTGCTGAACATATTACATGTAATAAATTTACATACTTGTATGTGTTTTTTAAGCGCGCACTGCAGATGCTTTCATATAGGAAGGAATCTGCGTTGGTTACATAGAGTAACACACGTCCTTTAATCTTCTTCAAGTCGGCGTTCCATATTTTTCTTAGAACGAAAAGTTACAAGAGCTATTTTGAGGGTTAACTGTGGGAAGCGGATATTGTATTGTCGCAAGCGGTTACAGCAAACATTCTGCCGATCCGTATAGTGAAATCGAGCGCCGCGGCCACATTGAGAGGGTTAAAATTGTGCTTCTGCAAAAATTTCTATTTTTCACCATGTTGTATACCTATGTGCGATATAATATGTACGGAACTGGTATCTACTATTTACTCGTATATTTACTTATAATACTACATACAGTGTGTCTGTAAAGTATGGAATAAATTCATTATTTCTTAAACCAAAAATATTTAGAAAAAATCCTCTGACACGTCGATTTTTAATTTCAATTGCGCACCTTATCCTTTAGTTTTTGGTTATGACGTCATCGCTGTGCCCGTTATGACGTCATCAATTTTTTTCAATGGAACACTGTATATTTCGCTATTTTTGTATTCTGCTTCAACAGCTGATTCCTTAGGGTCTAGAATTAATAAGTTGGAAGATATGGCCATTTAAAAAAAAATAAGTAAATAAAAAAGTAAAATAAACACGTTTCTTATTAATTTTTGAAGTAGGTTAGTGTTTGTTTTATTATTATCGTCTTTGACAGTAAATAACTTAATAATACTTTACCCCAATAGTGGTTTCTCAATAATTGTTGTCGATTTATTTTAATTTATAATATGTATCTGTAAAGCAGAGAATTAAAATTCTTACGATGATTGGGTATGGTGATAGGATGCGAACTCAACAAGAAATATGTAATTTATTTAATATGAAATATTCAGACTGACCCATCTCAATCGACAGTGAGTAAAATTGAAAAAAAATTTAGAGAGTGGTATGGTGGAAGATTTACCCAAACCAGGTTGCTCAGGTATTACGAGGATACAAAATTAAATACTTCACTGGCTGTTGAAGAAAATCCACATACAGCATTCGCCAGGTTAGTCACGATTATGATTTACTAAAACGTCAGTACATACAGTATTATAATTAGAAAAATGGCATTTTTTTAACATTCAGCTTGTCCAAGTACTAAGTGATGACAATTCAGATCGGAAGATACAATTTTGTGAAACAATGATGAATATGTGCAATGGTGATCCCCTTCTGATAAAAAAATATTATTTTCTCCGATAAATGCAATTTCAAATTAAATAGTGAAGTGAATCGTCAGAACTGTAGATACTGGGCAAGAAAAAATCCTCGATGGATGCGGGAGCAGCACACACAGTATCCACAAAAGGTAAATGTGTGGGAGGGAATTGTAAGAAATATAATCATTGAATCATATTTTTTCGATGAAACTGTAAACGGACCGGCATATCTCCAATTATTAATGGGTTGTCTCATGCCAACGTTATTAAATTTATTCCCCAGTAGAATTAATCCTGAAAATGTTGATGCAAGTCTGTGGTATCAATAGGATGGTGCGCCTCCTCATGTAGCAGACGTTCAAAGGTATCTTAACCAAATATTTCCGAACAAATGGATTAGTAGGCGTGGACCCATCGAATGGCCACCAAGGTCACCGGACCTCAATCCACTAAATTATTTTCTGGTGGGCCATCTAAAAAACTTAATTTATAAAACCAAACTGAAAAACATTGTTTTAAAAGACAGAATTAGAACATAAATAAACAACATTTCCCAGGAAACTATAAACAAGGTTCAGCAACACTTTATTCATCGTTTAGAGTACTAGCAGCTACAACAAGGAGTACAGTTTTAACATTTACTATAAATTGTTTTTATTATTAACTAACCGTTAGTTCTAGTGACAATGATTTCTTTAAACAAAACATGAAAAATTAGTCAATTCTTATTTTCTTTCAACTTATTAATTTTAGACCATAAGTGTGATACATTTTTGGAATCAGCTGTTGATTCAGAATCTAAAAATGGAAAAATATACAAGGTGCTAAATTTAATAAATCGATGACGTCATAACGGAGTGATGACATCATAATAAAAAAAAATAATAATAAAGGATATGGTGCACGAAATTAAAATCCCGACGACTCCGAGGATTTCTTTAAATATTTTTGGTTTAAGAAATAATGAATTTATTCCATACTTTACGGCTACAGTGTATAATACTTTATATATGTATACATAAAATAATACTTTATTATATTACGCCCACACAAGGTACCTTTACCTTCAGGGATACAGGGGGTTGTATTACCTGTGGTGTGGTGTAATATGTAAAGTTTCAGATTCCGCAAGTCATATTAGAGAAATATGGTTATGTTTGCTATTCAACCTAGAAAATGCGAATTTTCATCTTATTCGTTATCTAGAACTTTATTTTTTTTTAATATACCAGTATTTATACAGATGTAAAAGTAAAAAAAGTAAATGTACCATTTTTATGTCTGAATTGTTATAATCTATATGAGTTAATTTAATAATTTCTAACATACTTTTGTGCATTTACGTTATATATCTGAAACGGTATAACAACAGAATCTGGTCAACTTTCGTTTTCATTAAAAAAAAATAATAAAGAATTTTTTCATTGTTTGTTCTGAAAATTCTTATTTAGTCTAAGTAACTATTTCTAAATATTGTTCTATTATCAAAAAATAAAGATACCATTACTTTTTGACCAAATTAAATCATTCCTTGCCTTACCAGTAATCAGATGACAAATCTGTTGGGACTTCTGAATTTCACGGGATTCTTCAAAATTTTATAACAAATATCTTTGATATATAATAAAAAAAATTTATTATCCACTTTTGGCATAGATTATTCCTGTTTGTAAAAGAAATTATAGGCCTTAATTTTGAAACAGCCCACACATAAAATGAAGACAATGAAAAATGGATGAAAAGCAAAAGCATTGTACTAAATTCATCTAAATTAACTTAATAAAAAATGCCTCTAGACATACAATAAAACTATCGTATTGTATCGCAATAAACTAAGAATAAGAATATTTTTGAACGATTTTTTTCGATTTTGTACTTTTTTTGGAGGCCAAACGAAGAGAAATAAAACCTGTAAACGTAAATTTTACAAGGCCAAATTTTCTAGATTTATCGTGAATAAATAAAAATAATTCTGAAAAAAAATATATAAAGTATAATATAATTTTTTTGTCAATAGCAAATATGTATAATGTAAAAAACTTAAACATTGTACATCTCGGTCAACTTATTTTTAAAATAAATACTTTCTGTGTGATACTGTAAACAACTAATTTTCTAAAATAAATCACGGGAAATGTCATAATTTAATGAGTCAATATATTTGTGCAGAGGTACAGTCGGCGTATAAGTATAATCAAACAATAGCACTGAACCAGTTTCTACAAACATCAGAACACTTGATACTATACTCAACACAAGTTTCACTAGTTAAGTTGGCATCGACGGGGGACAATTAAAAATTTTAATCAGTACCGATGATGCCAACCTGGTTGCGGAAACGCGCGTCTAGTATCGACTGTTTGTGGAAACTACTTTGGTGTTAGTGTAGTCATATCAAAAACGCCAACCCATTTCAGGATTAATCAAACAAGTTAAAAGTAAGTGCAGAAACTGTGTAGGAACATTCTTCTTAAAGAATTAACGTAAGTATCTGTTATGTGTATGAAATAAATAGAGGACTAACGGTACATATGAAGATATTCATAATTACAGTCGACTCTTATTGTGACATCACTAAATTATGCAACCTACATACTACTATCATGATATACTGGTTGCCTATACATCACACTGGAACTTGACCCTTATTGCATATGTCTATAAAGGCGACATTTTCAAAGGTTTTACACAGCGTAGAATTTTATTTTTCCCTTGGAGGAAATATTAAAGAACTTTCAGGAATTAATTTACACACACAGAACATGTTTGGTTATGTACAATGTTCAACATATTAGATAAACTCTATTATTGATTTAATAAATTAATATTAAAAACAGATTTAGTATCCACCAATAGGAAATACGATCTGTGAAAATCAATTAGTTTATGGCTAACCTCAAGTTGCTGACATAGCTTATAACTTCTTTTCTTTTTATAAAATAACTGATTGTTTGGATTGCTGGAATATAATATCCTACAGGTAGGTAATTAAGACAATTTTTACCCTTGCCGGTTTTGTTTTATTTAAAATGATTTCTAGATCACTGTTTTATCAATACCTATAAAATAAAATGTAAAAACCAGTTGTATGAGTGACATATTTGACTTCTGCAATGAAACGAGAGGAAGAAAATTCTTTTAATTTGGTATCTTTTAGAAAATTCAACATTTTACATCTACTTTTATTAGTATGATTACACTCTGGAGCAAATAATAAACACAAAAATGTCTTTTTAAATCGATAATAGAACACGAACTTGAATATACGAAAGTTAGGTTATGAAACGTGGCACAAGCAAGTTGAAAGGATGAAGTTAGCAGCTATTATCTTTTGACTTTACTTCCGTTTTTAATATTAATTATATTAATAGTTAAAGTTTCTGTAATGAGTTATAATTGCATATATTTTCACATGCTTTGCGCATAGTAAATGTAACTGAACGTTCCTAAATATTTCTTACAAGAGAGAAATAAAATGAAATTCTATACTGTGTCCAATCCATGAAAATGTCGCCTTTATAGACATTTGCATTAAGTGTCAAGTGTGAACTGTGATGTGTATGCAACCGGTGTGTCATGACAGTAGTACGTAGGTTGCATAATTATGTGACGTCACACTAAAAGGGTCTACTACAATTGGAATATTTCTCATTTAAAAAAAATTAAGGGTAAAATACTTCATGTGATAATTTAAAACTCAATCAGTGATGTTAATAAAGAAGGTAAAACTATACCTATTCAGTCACCTAACCACTTTCATTGTTTTCTACTTAGGTTTAACGATACTAAAAATCGACACTGATGTGATAGACGCCTATCTTGAAAAAAAAAATAATAATAATTATGCAGGGTGTTTCAAAAAAATTGGGTCAATCTTGGTTGTAAGTTTTTAACGTCAAACCAAGTCGATTCAATATAAAAAATAGGGATCTGACTTTTTCGTTTTCAATACAGGTTGTTAAAATTCAAATTTTTGTTTCATTATTTGTCTACTTCAGAGACTATGACACGTGTCGATTTAAAATTTGATAGGGGTATGTTCTTAAGGTTCATAATTACAATAGTAATATTGCCCGTATCACAATTTATAGAGAGCGCCAGTTACAGTACTTTTTACTGACACCAACTTTTTGATGTTAGGTTTTGGACATTGTCTTTCATTATGTTTGAAGCTCAATTTAATTTTTCAGAGGTATACTCATTGAAACGTGATACAATGCATCATTTTCAAAAAATACGCTATTTACAAGTGCAAAAAATCAGAGAAGCTGGAAATACCATTAAAGTTTAGGACGGAATGCCAAAATTTCATGACATGGTATTGAAAATATATCAAAGTAAATGGAAATCACATTGAAAATTTGAGAATATGAATTATAATTTCCATTATTGTTATTAACTTAATAGAACAAAAGTTCTGATTGTTTATTTTATGTTACTCATTACAGTAATACGTAAATAAATACAAATATTTCAAAAAATAGTACTTGACGTACACCTACTAGAGAGAAAAAGATATAATTAATTTTTGCCGAACTGGTATGTAGGGCAATGATACAAGGAGTACCTTGTATCACTTTCCAACAAGTATCCGTGTTTTGTCAAGAATTAAATAGCACTTCAAACATAATGAATGAAAATGTCCAAAATCTAACCTCAAAAAAGTTATGGTTTAAAATGCCAGAGAAAAGTTTTAACCAGCGCCCTCTATATATTGCGATATGGGCAATACCACCACTGTAATCATCGATCTTAAAAACATAGCCTTACCAAATTTGAAGTCGATATTGTGTCATAGTCACTAAAATAGAGAAAAAAATTAACAAAAATTTTTAACTTTAATACCCTGCATCTTGAAGACAAAAAAAGTTAAACCTGTACTTTTTGGGTTAAACAGGCTTAGTTTGACATCAAAAACTTACAGCTAAGCGGTGTCCTAATCTTTTTGAAACACCCTGTATATGTTATATTAGAAACTGAGTATTTCTGCGTATAATAAAAATACTCTTTTTGCCAGAGTTAATATTGATTTTGGTAGTTATACAACTATTCGTAACAACTCAATCCAAAAAATTCATAATACAGAGAAATAAATATAGCATATGTACCATTCCAGAAGATTTTAAATTTGGGTAGGTGTTGAAATTTATGTATGAGGTTGTATATTCTAGCAAAATACTCCATATGATGCCTTCTAACTTCTTTGTGGCTGAACGCAGCTAGAATTTTTCTAGTGGAACCAGTTTGAACGATTTCCAAGGAACCAATTTTATGATATTAATGTAGTAAAATTATTGTACTTGTGTAAGCACTTGTCAAAATAATATGAAACTATAAAATATTTAAAACGGAGGGGGGGGTGATTATTAAAAGCAATAATGCTGGCACATAAAACTAGAAAAAAATAAATTGAGATTAAGAACAAGACGAGATGTACATATTACTCTCTTCCATATTTTAAATTAGGTATTGCTGTTCTGAGTTTATGTGCCAATACAATAATTGTCAGAGACAATATCTTTTAACAAGTGTGGTTGTTTTGTACATCACCCTCTGCCTAACGAAAATAAAAGTTTATGTGACGTTGGTACAGTAATCTGCTTATATTTTCGATCAACTTTTTTTTTTTGTACTTTTCATATTGGTACCTGTTCGAGCTAATGACTTGGGATAAAACTATTTTACTGTCAATGAGATGACAACACATATTTAATTTTTGACACTATTTTATGTATTTTACTTCTGAAGAGATGAAATTCATGGAAACATTTTTCAAAAATCAATTTTTATATTAACAAAATGTATAAAGAGGAAAACAATGGTTTTGTTAGTATGATTTTTTTTAAATGTTATAATTTTATAGTTAAATTTCAGCCATTTAAAAATAAGATACACAAAATATAGTCTATTTGACTAGTAACAAAACGGTTTTTACTCAAGTCGCTAGTCTGAGCACGAGAGACGTCTCACGCTTGAAAATAGGTGTATAAATCGTCAAATAATTTCCTGAAATGTTAGGTAATTATTAGAAATTTTCGGAAATTTTAGGAAATGTTGGTATATTTTCAGAAATTATTAGGAAATGGAGGGAATTAAGTTTGTTTAATTTTTTTAGTGAGGCCTTATGATTTATTGGCCCAAGGATTGCGTTTTAGTTTCGGTTTTAGTGGTTAGGGAATTCGACATTCATCAAAAAATATAGGTAAGTATAAAGTCGTGAAATGCATTTTATTAATATGCTTTTCTTCAACTTTGTAACATTTCTGTTGGCTGCCGTGTTTAGTGTTGATGTTTTGAACTTGTAAATTGTTTATTTTCATCATGTGCTTGATAAAGATGAAAATTAAATTACTAAAGTAAAAATTAACAAGTTTAATAGTGATTGGCTTCGAATTTGTTAACATAACTTGATTAACCAATTACTTTTTAAATTTCCTAATCTAAAATATACACAATATAGGAAAAATATTGTAATATGTGAAATATTTTTGAAATTTTTTTAATTAAAAAAAGTACATCAATATAAAAATCTACTTTTATGTGTTAAATTTTTTTATCAGTTTATGATCAGAGCACGGATTCGAATATTAGATTACAATATTTTCTCACAAATATTGCACCGGATTTCTGTGCCATCAAACTCCGGGAAATCATTTATCCATCCTACAATACTTCGAGAGAGAAATGGATGCGATATTTTCAGAATGTTCCACGACAAGATTCTAATATTTAGATCTGGGCTCTATTTATAATTGACGCCATTCTTCATCAAGTTGAGTTCCTTGAGAATTTTTTTAAAGGGAAATTTTGGAAGAATGATGCCATGTGCAATCTTAAACAAAAAATTGTAGCATTAGCAAAGTAATTTTACATATTGGAGCATTTTTTACAACATTTTAAGACAAAAAAATATTTGAAAACATTTCTTATTTTCAACAGTGAGTATATGTGTATACAGGGTGGGCTAGATTTTAATCGGGAAATTTAGAAAATCGATAGAATACGTCAAAATATTATGGATTTGTCATATGAACGTATCGCTAAACAGGCTTAGTTTTCAAGATAAGAGGGCGCATTACTCCAAAAAATAATTAAGATATTGTTATGAAAACAGAAGATGCAAGTTGCATACACCTTGAAACATAGTTTTCGTCTTTCCATTCAAATTTATGTTAACAGAAAAATGCAAACTCCTATAATTTTTTAAACGATTCCCAATTAACAGCTAATTGATAAGTAGGGGAGAAATGATTCTGATATGAGTTTAACTCAAAGACGTTGCATCCTATCAACAAATTATAAGAAAACTTTTTGTGTATTAATGATCAGTGGTGTTCCGCCTTTTGGAAAGAATATCTCGACCTCCCCCGTCACTCCTCTGGTTGGAATGGAGATGACAACAATAGTGAGAAGCATACCAACGTGCACAACGTTCACTTTCCGAATTTCATAACAATGTCTCAATTATTTACAGAGAAATGGGGAAAAACTGAAAAAAATTAAAACTACCTCGAGAACTAAGCATTTTTAGCTATATATTATATGACAAATCATATTATTTTGGCATATTCTATCGATTATTTGTTTTCCAATTAAAATCTGGCCCACCCTGTATGTTTATATTAATAAAATTAAAAAGGATATCTTAGAAGACACAAAAAATTATTTGTGTTCAACTTCACTATATTAACAGAAAACGTGCTGCACTGGTAAATGTGGTTTGCTCCTGGTATCCCTGCCCAGTTCATGGATTTCCTCCACAATCGATGGCTGATAAGGTTAATCGTCCAGAAGGGACGCATATCAATTACTTTTTTCGGAAATTCCAGGATATTTTTGAAAAGTTCTAAGAAATTTTGGCCAATAATCTCCGAAAAAGGAAATAGGTGTATACATTTTTGGTACGTGAGACGCCCCTCGTTTGAACAGGAGTCGAAATAATGAAACACAACTGACAAAAAACTGGGTACCCATGCCAATTTATTGAAATTACCAGAACAAAAATCAGCGAGTAAAAATTAAAAACAGGTCATACCGAAATTGAATACCCATACACAACCAATTAAATTGAAATTGGGCGAGTTCATATGGAATTGTCCTAAAATTCTTATCCATATTTTTAATAGTAATGTGAGTAATGTCTTTGAACACAGTGAATGCCAAATTTGATTGGTCAAATGGAAAGTCTGTATTCATTTTCCCTCCTTGTGTATTAACCCAACAAAAAATATTTGAACCTACTTATTAGTAATAATGATCAGTTTGGTTGTGCTATTTTTTGGTTAGTTTCTATATTTTTTTAATAGCTTGTGGACAGAGTTAAATAAAAAATCTAAAGCAGGGCACTGTTATAAGAAAACATTTGTGCAGATTTGGCAAAACAAAATTGATGAAATTTTAATACCCTCAAATACTCAAATAATAGGACAATCTAACTTTTTGACACTTACTAACCAGTCATAATTGGCAAAAAATAAATAACTGGTCACACATCATTTTCTTTCCGACATCGAATTCCCAAAACATTTTCTGCAACTGTACTTTCTTTACAAACTAGTAAAAAATGTATTTAACATTGATTTTCAAGATTCACCACACCTGTACCTTTTTTTTTTTTTTAATAAAATATAAAAAATATATATTATGAACCAATAAAATATCAAAATACATCAATTAGTACGTTATCTTGTTTACAACATCACAATATAATCATTCAGGAATATGGGGTATAAGTGTATTGCCCTCACCACTATCCCAATCATCCTCCTCATTTGTGTAGTCGTCTGATGAATCCGCTGAACTCTCACTAGGTGTATCCTGCACCTGCGAGTGGCGCTCGTAGTTTGAAGGACAACATTCATCTCTTGGTATCCTCTGAAGGAGTAACGTTAACTGAAAACGAAATAACAGTAATGTAGCTACATATTTAACCAGATTTAATTATCACCTGCTATTATTAATGTTCTTTGATAGCTACTAGAGGATTTCTAATTGATGTCACTTGAGACATCTATACACAAATACAGGGTGATTCAGAAATAAACCGAAGAAAAAATCTTAAAGTTTGCCAGGTAATAGTGTCAGGGCTCAGAGACTCTACGCAGTGTAGTGCAACATCTTCAAAAATTCGAAACGTTTGCAGCTCAAGCACATTTAGGGGAAAGGCGCCGTAATGGAGCAATGCTACAAATTGACAAAGTATTGAATGGCATTAAGAAAGATTTCTAGTAAGCAGCAGAAGGCTGACTTTGCAGTTGCAAATATGGCAGGCCACAGTATGGCGGTTATTACAGGAGCAGGGCTTACATCCCTATCGTGTTCAACCAGTGCAAGTCCTGCAACCGGATGATCCCCCCAAGGTGGCTATAATATTGTTGGTGGCTTATGCAAAGAATTATTGACCATCCAAACTTTGGTCGGCTCGTGTTGTACACCAATAAGGCTACAAATATTCGACAAGAGATTTTTAATATGTAAAACATGCATGTCTGGTTGAGGAGAATCTTCATGTTATGTGGGAATTCAGGTTTCAGAAGTGGTTTTTCATGCAATGTATGGAGAGGAATAGTCATTAAAATTTTAAAAAAGGAATTTTTTCTCTTCAAAGAATTTATATTTGGATAAAACCCACACTGAGCCTAACTACTTTTTTCTCTAAGTGTAGGTTTGAATCTGAATAATTTGAAGGACTGGATGGATAAAGGTGTTAATTATCAAATTGCTAATTTGTCAGAAAAACGTTTTCATCACAACACCTTTATCGGCTAGAATACTCAATTTTGAAACAATGTCAATTAACTTTTATCCATCCACCCCTTCATTTATGTAATAACACTTTTGTTGTATTTTGAAAACTGGCCATAATTCGCTCATATCCAAATCACTCAAATCAGTATTTTAAATTTTCTTGACCAAACCCTAATCATAAATGATTAGATGGTTCTACAATAATGGAAAATCTTTGTAAACGTAAACCCTATAAAAATGTTTTCTTATTGTTCGCAATGAAAATAAATTTCGTGTTATAGTCTAGAGAAAGTGATGATTGATTATCATGACATTTGGTATTGTCAACCAGTAGGTATACCTAAATACAGCTAGAACTACCAATTTAATTTTAATTAAGTCAAACAAGTGAACGACAGGCATTAAAAGCTTATTCCACAAAAATGCACCACACTATAGGTACACTCTTGAGAAAACAACATAAAAAAAGGGTTCTAAAAATACGGAACCTAAATACCCCAAAACCATTTTCCCATGAGATCTAATAAATCAGCCTGTATATCTCAGTTTTCCAAAGTGTTTATCATGGATGCATAGTTAAAAACCTCAAAATCTTATGAGATTTAAAGAGTCCAGGTAGTAAATCCTATGAGATCTAATTTTAACCAGTTTACTCATAATCCTGAATATCTGTTCGGCTTTCCAAATTGACGAATTCAAGTCGTAAGAGATTTAAAAACCTGAAATGTAAATCCCACGAGATCCAATTCCCATGAGATCTAATAATGACATCATTTCACAGGTGATGGTCGTCTAGTTTCATTTTCCAGTCTGATAACATCTTTACACATCTTTGCATGGATGGAATTCAGGTTGGACAAATGTGCAGTTGTCCATCTAAAGAGAGGAGGATACAAGAAATTCTCTGATACAAAGCTCGTGGACAGAGGCATCCTGCAACATCTAGGTGCCAGAGACCTATACATACCTGATTATACGCTACATCCAGGATGTAAAATAACAAAAGGATTTTCTCTGTGGCAGGTATATACATATAATGGAACAGATTTGGTCTTTCGGGGAAGAACAAGGTGTCTGCAACTAATACACTTTCTGCTCTACTTCTTTTAGTAGTAATTGGTGTACTCGGGCGGATATAGCCTACGTTACTTTCGGAATTAAGGACCCTGCCAACAATCAGCTGAGTAGTTGGCAGACCAAATGTAGAAGGTGGTCAATCTAGGTTCTCACCATTGGCTTAGGGCACATGATTCTAAAATCTACAGCCACTAACCCTGTGGGATGGCCGTAGTTAATTTGCTGACGTGATTCCTGTGAGGTTCCAAGGCCACGGGAGGACTGTCCAGCATGGGTAAAACAAAAAAAAAGTTCATGTACATAAAACGACGTCATATTTAGTCCTCTTGGGACTTGGAGTAAGTTAGTATCTTTATTTAATAGCTACAGCTAATATGATACAGTATAAATGAGTAGTTTCATATTAAAAGAATAATAAAAATAATATGTTGATATTAATACTTAAATTTCAGCAATCTTTACACAAAATCATAACATTTCTTCTTAAATGTCTCTAGTTTGTCACAGTTTTCTACTTATCCTGGTAAGTTATACCTACATAACGAAATCTTTATGGAATAAATCATTTTGGCTATAATTAATTCTAACTGTTGCAACATACAAATTATCATGTTCCTCTGGTAAAATGTTCATGGACCACATACAAACATACATTGTTCCAATAAATGGGGAGGTTGTAGACCATGACGTACTTTATATATAAACACCATTGAATTTAGAGTAATTGACTGTCTTACACTGAGTATTTCCAATTTGTCCAACATTGATTTTATACTGGAATATCTATTACAGTTTAATATTATTCTGGTTGCTCGTTTTTGCTTCTTTCTAGAATATCAATATCAGAGTTTGAGTAAAAATAGAATTGTCGAATAGTTGATATGAGGGTTTATAATCGTCATGTAAATAGTTAATTTCTCCCATTGTGTGATATTACTACTTAACCTTATAAATACCTAACCTGATAAATTTACTTTTTTCGCCACTTTATTTGTAATATACACTGCATGATTTGAGAAAGTCAAGTATTCATCAATAATAACACCAAGATATTTAAATTCTTTCACCTGTTCATTGCTATCACTTTCTATGGTAATGCCGATATTTTGCTCTGTATTAGGTTATATTTGCTTTTAAACATCATAAATTTATTTTTTTCATAATTACTTTTAGGTAATTGTTCGTTAACCATTTATATAGTCTGTCTACTTCATTATTTAGAACTTCTATTATTTCATTCCATCCTCTCCAATGAAGTATAGTAAAGTATCATCAGCGACCAGTTGATTACTGCATTTTTTACATATTTCACAATATCATGTATGTACAAAATAAAAAGAGTTGGTCCTAAAACTGTCCCCTGAGGAACTTCGCTGAGAATATTTTTTGCTGATGATATCAAGTTTTCATATTTTGTAACCTGGGATCTATTAGTCAAGCAGCCGCCGAACCATGCTACTACTTCATTCTCAAAACCCATGGCTTACAATTTTAACATTAGTAAGCTTCTATCAATTGATTCGAATGCTCTTTGGAAGTCTAGAAAGACAACACTAACTATTTGCTTATCATTTAACACATATTGTTAGTATTGATTGAAGGGCACTCTCACAGGAGTTCATCTTACGGAACTCCGCTTGATATTTCGTTAATACATTGTTTGTTTCGATATAGTCCACAAGTTGGTTATTAACTATTATTTCCAGTAGCTTTTCATATACGGGTACCATATTTATAATACGAAATTCTTTGGAATATAGTATTAGCTTTTTTTTCAACTGGTATTTTCATAGATGATTTCCAAGAGTTGGGAAATATTCCTTTTTCCAGACTATTATTTATTACTTGTAAAAACCTATATCTCCAATGATTTCAAAAGACAATTTTAGAATGTTGTATTAATTCCAACTACACTACTTTTCTTGTTAATGTATTTTATTATTCTTCTCAATTGCTATAGTTCAAGTTTTTTAAATTGCTGTAGAGAACAGTTTGGTTTGTTCATATTTGCAATGATGGCTTCGTGTTTTTATGTATGCTACATCGAGCGGAACTCCAATCAGATATACAGGGTGATGTGATAAAGCTCACAGGAAAATTACATTGGAGTTTTATATATTGTGTGATTTAGATCTCATGGGATTTTTTTATTAGTTTATATAAAACTGGTTTGGAAAACCGAAAACTTAAGAGTGAGCAACTAGAATTATATCACACGAAAAGTGCCGTCCAAAATTATATACAATGATTTAAGGACAGCCTACTAATAAAGACTTTGACAAAACTTACCTTAAAGTCAGCACTAAACACTTTGTTCTGTTTGTCCTTTTTATTAATAATGTCCAGCTCGTTCTTCTCGAACGACAACACATAACAGCTGTCCTCAACACTACCGTTCCGGTCCACATAACCGTTCACGTCCACTACATCCGTGATGAAAAACGTGTTGAACCAGAACTGAAATAGTCTTTCTTTCCGCATCATTGACTTATTATAAAATTCTACCTTAATATCACCTGTAAGCGGCAAACAATAGTCCAACTTTATAGAGAACGGTGAATCGCTTTTCTTCACCTCGTACATGTCATTTTTACGCAGTTTCTTGCACTTCTGCGTCAGCTTCTCACCTTCCTGTTGCAATGTTTGGTGAGATATTGTGAATGACAGGCAGCCTTGGCCGCCCGTGAAATTGGGCACCGGGTTAAAAATAAACTCTTTTATATACATTGACACTGGGGTGTAGTTCAGGTTGTTGCGCAGCATTTGCTCATAATACCGCACGTACCGTACTTGACTAGGTATAGTGACGCCTTTTTATCTTGGGTCCTGGTTTGACCATAGTAATTTAGTGCTTGATCGGCACTAGTGAATTTCCCACTGTGTAGGAGGTAGCAGCAAATCATGGTGCCTGTCCGGCCTTTGCCTGCTTTGCAATGGACCGCAGCCACGTTTCGCTCATCTTTAGTCAGCCACTCCTTGACGTCGTTACAGAACGGCTGGATGGAGTCAATCTTGGGAGGATTGTGGTCATCAAAAGGGAACACTTTTACCCTGTTGTGGAACTTTGTTTTGTCATAGCTCCGTTCGGAGCACAAGTTGTAGATGAAGTAGTGGTCCAAGTGTTTCTTGTCAAGAAACTTGACTACATCGTCTATGTGGTTTCGGTAGACGCCTTCTATGTTGGAAGCTGGGTAACCCATAGCTATAATGTTGTCGGTTATGTCTGCGAGAAAAATTAAAGAAAATACAAAACCAGTATTAAACAAGGAATTGTTTAAAAACTTGTGGTGTCACAAAACATTAAAATCGAAAGATACTTTAATGACACATACAAGGTGGATTAAATTCAGTGAGATTTGAGATGTACTAGGCTCGACTTTTGAACAAGCATTGGCGCAAACCAAAATTAAGTAATTTTTTGTTAGCAAAAGTAACAACTAAATTGAATTAAAAAAAAGTAAGTATATATACTACTTTCTGCATATTTACCTGAAAATGCAAGTCTGTGTTATATCAAGAAAAAGGGGGATTGTATCTAATGGTATCATAGCCACCTGAGATTTTCAGTTATTTTTCATGTTCAATACTACGTAGCAATGGGCTTGGGCGTTGAGTGACAATGTAGATGGTTTTACAGTCTGCCAACTTCCGGGTTAAAATCCCGGTTTCGACCCTGACAAACTCGAAGGGAGTGGTTGTGTGTCTGCATTTTTTCAATGGTGTAACCCCCGCCCGTGCAGCTCCGACTAGATTTGGGAGTTGTCTAATTTGTGTTTTTTTTTTTTTTTTTTGTAAATAATCATATCTTTTGGGGTATTTTAACGCAAATTATTTTGCAATCAACTTTCATTAACACATTGATTGCCACATTAGGCCGATAAGTATATTTTTTATAGGGCCATGCCAACTCCACTGGACCGGAGATACAGTATTGCATTCTATTGCTTATGCAGCGCTGCCCTTATACATTTAAGTTCTTGTAAACCGGCACCACCTCTTTGAACATTTTGCACAATAAAATTTTGTCGTGCGACAATTTTTAAGGTTGAAGATGACATTTTCGTAAAAACTAGACAGTTTTTTAAATGCATTTATTGTCTAAATTTACATTTTTGAAACATCAACCATGATTAAAAAAAAACATCTAAAAAAAGTAATAATTCGGCTGAAAGAAGGACTCTGGATTTATTTTTACGTAAAGTTTTTATGTAGCTTATTAAAGCATTCCAGGCAAAGAAAGGGTTGACTTTCACAATCTTTACACTTTGTGTTAACTTTTTTTGTATTGTTTTGCAGCATTTCGCTCTTCAGTTTTAAGTTTTGCATCATAGTGCTATGTCAGTCCCATGGGACCGGCAAACTTATTTTTCTTTAAATTCAAATGAATTTTTTTAAAAACTAGTTATGGAATATTGAAAGTGTTCAAAATCATATTTGACTTCATGATATATTTTCAAAATATGTTTCGGCAGTCAACGTGTTAAAAACATCTTCAAATAAAAAAATTATGCATTTAAAATTAGTATGTTTTGGATTGATATATTTTTTTTTTTGTCAAAAGATGGTTTTGACATTCAATTAATAATTAAATAAAGTAGTAGACTATAGACTTGGATTACTATTATTGTTCAGTGAAAATAAGTTGGCTCAGAATTTCACAAATTTATTAGCAAATGTTAAAAAAATCACAATTTTTGTTACACGATTTGTGACAACCCTTTAAAAAGTTGCTTAAAACTAACTGTAAATAGAATGTTAATAAAATATGTAGTTTGAGGTCACGGTTAACAATAAATTAAGCTTAAGTTGCTATTACTTGTTGAGTAAAAATAAATAAATTTGTCCCCTGAATTCCCAGATTTGTTAGAACACGTTTCTAACAAAATTATTATAACTAAATCTTTATAATGGGCAAATAAAATGTAAAACTACTATTAACAATTAAAATGTACAAAATTGTAAAAAAATGCAATAATACCTTGTTTCACAATGTTGTATAAAATTTGCCAAAACGGTTTTTCTATGTGTAAAGTTATTACTTTTTTTTTTAATTAATTTTTATTTTTATGAGACAACTATTTTCTTTGTATTTTATTTTTTTATCATATTTGACATAATAGGAATCGGAGGTAATTTTTAAATGATGAAATACACAGGAATATTTATATGAGGCACATATAAAAAGGATACAAGTCAAGTCTAAATTGAATCCATCCTTTTTGTATCTGTTCCTTCTTTTGCTTACGAGTCCTTTGATTGGATTCGTAATGTTCATATTAGAAAAGGACGTGGCCATTCTATCGTCTGTGTAGGTAGCGTCGTGTCCGTTTAAATGGCTGGAACAGGCTGCCTCATGAGGTATGTAGATGGGAGATACGGCAGAGTGGATTTGGCTACATATCTTCGTACTTTTTGCTAAAAAATATATTAAAAAATGAGTTTTTGAAAGACACAAGGGCGAGTGTAAAAATGATAAGGCTTCTCTGTGCGAAATAATAAAAAGCAAGTAAAACTACACCATATTCTTTAAATGATTCTATAAATATAGCATCAAAATATCTAGTTATCACTGAGGCAGTTCCTTTTATTGCACATTACTTTTGTTATTTACGTAAATGTGCATTATATAGTTTTATCACAGTTTATTAATAAATTGTCCATGTGAAAAAAAATTCTGAAGTCATCACTTGCAATTTATTATAGACTTTTTAGTTTATAATTAATTAGTGGTTACTAATAATTAACGGTTCATCTACATAAGAGTAATATCTTGTTCATAATTTAAGATCATTTTTATCATAGATAACATAATGCAAGCATGGACGTCGCCCAGAGGGGACAGAGGGCACTCTCCCCGTCTTTTTGCAGATAATGAATATATTTCATTAATATATGGATAAGTAGGTCCTATAATGAAAAGCAATTACAATGATAAAAAATTGGCTAAATTAACATTCACAAATAAATTTGATTGCAATTTTCCAGTACCTATAATAAAATTCTTTATTTAAGTAACAATTCGGTATCTTTGATTTTTTTTTCAAACATCGCTGCCAGCTATAAAAAAAGGTGCAAGAACAGCGCTCCATATTATCCAGGGCCGCCGTTAGGGTATTTGCTGCCCGTGTGCAGATTTTATATCTTTGAAATCCCTACTTTTCCACACAATTTAATGTCATCACAATTAAAAATTGATACAGACATAAATAGCCAAACTGACAAAAATAAAATAAATACATTTTTAAAAATCTAATTAGCAAGGTAGGTACTTGATATAGATGAAAGATGCGCTTGTGGAGTTGTAGAAGCGTTCAATAAATTAGGTTTAAAGTTTTTCAAAAACATAATAGTTTATTAAAACGGTATTCTTTGCTTATAAATTTCGGAGTATTTTTTAACTCTACAATTTACTAAAAATGCCCTTTTTGCTTCACGTTTTGGTTAAAAAAAAATGAATAATATTACGTAATTTTCTTTTTAATTTCCAAAATTAGGGTACTACACGTGTAAAAATGTAGTCTTAAGTAAACGTCCTTTTTCTTATCCGATGGAAAAATACACTTTTTAATATGTATTATTTACATATATTATTGAAAGAAAAATCATGATCTACTACCGTATAATAATAAATACTATGTTTATTGTCTTGAATCAAATTTGGTAAGACTTGTTTTATGATCAATTTGAATGTAATCATATTATTTGCTATAAAACTTGTACAAAACAATGACCTAATCAAATCACACATAATTTTTCTTCCCGTGTGTAAATGACACAATGGACCCAAAACGTGCGATATAATTAATAATAATAATAATAATAATAATGATCGGAATCTGAACTGAAGATCATACCGGCCTGTCAGAAATCAGCCGAGTGGCTGGCAGGCCAAACGCAGAAGGCGGTCATTCTGGGTTCTCTCCGTCTGCTTAGGGCACATGATTCTGGTATTTACAGTAAGTAACCATGCGGGATGTGAGGAGTGGCTGTAGTTAATGCGCCGGCGCGACTCCCGTGAGGCGTCGGAGGCCACGGGAGGACTGTCCGGCATCGGATATTCCGAAAAAAAAAAATGATAATATTTATTAATTTCAGAAAACAGTACAAGAATAGTACATAATTTAAGAAATTTTGTCAACAGTATACTTACAAATGTACACATTGTTACATTTTGTACCCCGTAGTATTAAAAAAGCTAAATATAAACAAAATTAATATAAAATAAATAAATAAGGAAGCAATTATAAATATTTAAACAATATCAAACTTAAATACATATAACATTTAAAATTAACAAGGTGGCCAAAACTCCTGAACAGTATAATAGTTTTTTTTTTAATAACAGTGATTTCACAGCGGATTTAAATTTATAAATTGTTGGCAGAGATTTAATATTCTCAGGTAGAGCAATAAAATACTTACATCCTGTGTAATACAAACTCTTGATACAAAGTAGTTTCATGTCTATCAGGTATTAGGCCATTCTTTTTTTCTTGTGCTATATTGGTTTCATTTTATTTTTGGAAAATTTATTTTTATGTTTATAAACGAAACAAGCTGTTCCATAAATGTATACCGAGATCCATCGTCAATACATTTAAATTTTTGAAAGCATTCCTATATGACTCATTAAAACCTAAATTAGCCACAATACATACAGCACGTTTCTGTAATACAAAGATACTGTGTGCATCAAGGGATAAACCCCAATGAGTTATAGCGTATTTGAAATGCAAATGGAAAGAAGCATAATAAAACTGTTTTAAAATTAAAGAACTACAATGCTTGGATGTTACCGCTAAAGCATAACAAGCCTTTGCTAACTTGGAGCAAACACAGTGTATATGGCTTGTCCATTTCAGATTACAATTAAGCACTAACCCTAACATTTGTATCTTAGACATAACTAACACAGCTATTATTATCCAAATTGATGGTATCGTTTATTTTAAGATTGTGGTGTTCTGAAAACCATTATAGTAGTTTTATCGGAATTAATACATAATCTATTTTTCGTAACCCATAGATTTATTCTTTTATAAATTAAAACAGCACAATCCTCAGCCTCTTTAATAGAGTTACAACGGATAAGAACATTGGTGTCATCAGCGTAGGACACCGTCAAACACATTAGATGATCTATATAACTAAGCAAGTCATTAATAAAGATTATAAATAGAGTTGGCCCCAGAATAGATCCTTGAGGAACTCTAGTACTGACAATTCCTAATGGCGATATACTGTTGTTGACTTTGACTTGTTGCAATCGATTAGACAAAAACGAATTAAACCATGCATTAGTTGCACCTCTAATCCCATATGTCTCTAATTTTGACAGTAAAATGGAATGGTCCACACAGTCAAATGCTTTCGAAACGTCAACAAAGAGCCCTAATGCCACCTGTGACTTATTGAGAGCATTTACAACCCCCATTCACAAAATCACTAAGGGCAGTGTCAAGACTTTTATGTTTTGTAAACCCATGTTGACATTCACATCAAAATTCACAGTTGGCAATATTGAAAAGATTCTAAATTAAGCAAAAGTGAAGTGATAGTTGACAAAGATTATTTTACATAGTCAATCACTATATAGAGTGAGTCAAAAGTATAGAATATCTCAGAAATTACTTGTCCGATTTCAATCAAATTTAGCGTGGGAGAATAAGAGAACATGACGGACTTTACAACATCGGGGTTGTTGCTACATTTTTATTTTTTTCATAATTGCTACTAGCTTTGTTATTTCAAATGTAACAATTTGGTGATATGATGTTTAATGATTTGAAAAGAATTTTGGATAACCTAAGAAAGGTGCTTAAAAAATGTAGAATAAATAAAAAGTGAATTAAAATCTAACAAGCTACCTATGGAAAAAGTTAAACAAAATGTTTAAACTGATGTCCATTTACTTCTTGGCAATATGCCAAATGATTTCTAAAACTATTCAATATATTTTGAAGATCGTCTATTCCTTTAATTTTTCTTATTACGGTTTCTATCCTATTTGTTAAAACATTCAAATTGCCTGGTTTAGTTTTGTACACTATGTTCTTCAGGTGACTCCACAGAAAATCGAGGGGGATCAGCTCAGGGGATCTAGCAGGCTAGTCGATAGGACCCTTTCTGGGCCTTATTCATAAATAGAAATTTTTTTAACAAAATTCGAGTTATTACATCGTTCAAACATTGTCTCACAAAACTCTAGACGTCTATCAAAATTATCATCTGGCAATTCTTGCACCAGTTTTATTTTGTAAGGATGAAATTTTTTCTTTTTCAGAACCCTTACACCTTGGAGGAATGTGGATCCTCTTGTACCGTCAATAGGATTTAAGGCTTTATAATTGCTAAAGGCTGTCTTTGGATGCCCTGACTTTTTAAAAATTGGAGGACGATTGAGATAATCGTCCTCCAATAGTGCAATCAACAGCTTGTAAAATTTTTAAAAAGTCAGGGCGTCCTAAGATAAAAGAGACCCCAGTTGATGGTATGTAATGTTTTTACTGAAATGTATTTCATTAAAAACATTACATACCACCAACTGGGCTCTTTCGATCACCATAGCCTGATATCATTCCTACTCCAATTCATTGTTTTTGAATAACAGATTAATTTAGGGTTTTAAATAAATCACAATAAAGAAGAAATTTGTTACAACAAACACTCAATGTGTCAAAAATTAAATAAATGTGAAACAACAGAAAAACAAATGAATTATTGACAATAAAAGTATCTTATTTGTTTCACTTAGTGTTTATTTTCAGATGAACTTTTGAAACCTTATTATGAAATATCTCTGTTAGTGTAATGGTATCAAATTTTACATCAGGAAAATTGGAAAAACTGATCAATCACATGGTTAAAAAATATACAAGGTGTTCCATCTGAAATAACGAAGTTAGCAATTACAAAGACAACAGCGCCGATACCATTGTCAATGCCGTCACGTTTTCTTATTCCTCCACAACAAATTTGATTGAAATCGGTTTAATAATTTCCAACATATTTGGATTATTCCACACTTTTGACTCACACACAAGTTCAATGAAAATATCAAATACGAATTGTTTTGGTTAGACAGTATATTTCATTACAAAAACTATTTTTTTCTTGGTAACTCTATATTATTTAAAAAATGTGTTTAATAATACAAGGTGGTTCAGGTATGCAGTCGTTAGTTTTTAGGGGTGATTCTACTTCAAAAAATATTTAGAAAATGTCCTGTAACCATGGGTCCGGAAATCCCTCTTAAGGGAGTTAGGACCTTCTCAAGGGGCACCCAACATTGGGATTTTACTTAATATAATATCACAGGAACCAGGTTTTGTATATGTTGTGATATCAATAAAGGTCATTATTTTATGTTATCCACCAAGACTAAGCAAAACTAGAGATGGTACTGCATACTGGGGTATCAAGTTCTATAATGCTCTACCTCAAAGAGTAAACTTCTTTCGATATCATGTTTTAAATAATAGGATTAAGCAGTTTCTGATAAATAATGCTTTTTATAGCATATCTGAATTTTTAAATAGTGTTTTGACTACAATATAACATTAATATAAATCTGAGGATGAAAATGTGTTATATTGCTTCTTTTAATCTCAATTGTTTACTGTTTATAACTCTTTAATATTTTTATATATGTACTTAAAATGTTTTAATATGTATTCTATTTTAGATTCCTTTTTATCAAAATACTATATTTTAAATTGTATTTGGATATAATGGCTTGTCTTGCTCTATTTATGACCTGTGTAAATACTCTTGTATATGTAGCAGCAATAAATTATCTATCTATCTATCAAGAGTATATTCAATCATGAGAGCGCAAAATGGAAAGGGGGCTTTCTTCTCCCCCCCCCTCCTAAAATTTTTAATTGTATTTTTTTGAAATTGTCTTATCGGAATATGATTCTTTGATCAAAAATACACAAGAAAGCTTGTCTTGTAACGCCGCAGAACCAACCGTTCTCGAGAAATATGAACCTAGTCAGATTCACGCCTATGCGTGCCCACTCTGCATTTTTGAGGCATTTAATTTTAAACAGGCACGTGCAGTTTTGACGCAATGTTTTCAAATTGCACGATCTCTCACACTTGAGGATTTCGTACCTAAAATAATTCTGTTGGTTATATAAAAAAAAACGGTTGGTATTAAATAAGTTATTATTATAGTCCGTTTAATGAACAGATAGAATTATGCCCCACCCCATAAATGTGCGCCAAATTCGATAGAATTTTTCTACTGGTCGTATTTTTAAGACCCATATCACAAGATAAGCTTCACTTGATAGTTATATGAAATGCGTCATCATAGTGGATTTATTTTCCAATAATATCTAAAATTTTTATGATGTTATCTCGGATGTTATATACCTGTTCGTTTTTTTTTTTTGTTACAAATAATAAATAATTTTAACCTGTCACCTACACTAACCTAATTATTTTAATTCTCCAAAAAACAAAAAATTATTTGTAATGTGTGAAACGGGGTTTTGCAACCGGAAATTCGATAGGCTCCACCCCAATACTATCTGTTCATTAAACGGACTATAGGTATTATAAGTTTGTTATGTTGATGTAAACATAACCTTGTATGAACGTTTTCATTTCTAAAAATGCGTTTAGTTTTGCTTAAAATTAATTTGGATGTTTTGTGGTTTAGAATATAAACGAATCCATAGTTTTGGGTAAATGTTGATGTATAGATAGATAGATAGATAGAAACATTTTATTTCCCCACAGTATGCAAATACACATATAACGTACAATAACCAAAATGAAATAAATTTTACATTATAACAAAATATATACATATATATGATGCACACTAACAGCTATTAAAGCTTTAGAGAAAATGCTTAGCAAGCACTAAAAAATAATAAAACATTTTATTTTCATATTATAATAGAATTTTGAAACAAAAGAAAAAGATATATAAATAAAATAAACAATAAATACGTTCGGACACATGTATATACGCATACCTACATATATGTACATACATATACACTCTCACGCACATATAGACAATCTGACTTTTAACTAAAATCTTCATTAAAAAATTCATTTAAGTCATAGAAGACTGGCTTTTAATATATTTTTGATTTCCTTCTTAAATGCATTAAGAGGAATCTGCTTGATCGATTCTGGCAAATGGTTAAATATTTTAATACCTGCATATATAGGTCCCTTTCTATTTACATCTAAATTATATAAGGGTGTCAAGAGTTTATTTTTGCATCGTGTATCATGATCATGAATTTCTGAATGTGTGGGCAGTTTATTTTGTTCTTTATGTATAATTATACTAATTTTATATATATACAAATTAGTTAACGTCAATATATGATCTCTCTTGAAATACTCTCTACACGACTCCCGTGCTTTTAGATCATAGAGTGCTCTTATGGCTTTTTTTTGTATTAAGAAGGTATTTTTGGCATTAGTTGATGTTCCCCAGAATTCTATTCCATATTTCATAACAGAATAAAAATTAGAATAATATACTGTTTTACCTACACTAAAACCGATGTTTTGCTTAATTGTGTTTATAGCAAAAACGGCATGACTTAATTTTTTATTTAACTCAATAATGTGCATTTTCCAGTCTAATTGTTGATCTAAATGAATGCCAAGAAATTTTGTGCATGTCGTGGGAATGACTTCTCCATTATTTGTTGATATAACTGCATCAGGTAATTTTTTATTTGGTTGAAATATGATACTGTATGTTTTGTTAAAATTTAGCGCTAACTTATTAGCTGCAAACCAATTAAACAGATCTTCTAGTACTATATTTGTTATATTTACTAATTCACCCAGGTCACTATGTCTTAAAGTTATGCTTGTATCGTCAGCAAACTGAGAAAATTTCGCTAATGGAAAATTTGATACTATGTCATTTACATATATTAAAAAAAGGGTTGGCCCAAGAATGGACCCCTGAGGGACACCACATTTAATATAATCAGGGTTTGATCTTATTCTGTTTATTTGTTCCCCCTCACTAGATGTTATTTCCACGGACATAGTACGGTTGCTTAAATATGATTTAAACCACTCATTAACAATACCTCTAAATCCATAATATTCCATTTTGTCGAGTAATGTTTTGTGATCGACGCAGTCAAATGCCTTGGATAAATCGCAAAACACTGTAATTGGTATGTCTTTATCTTCCAATATTTTATTTATGTTACTGATTAGATTAAAAGTCGCAGCTGTTGTATTTTTTCCATTTCGAAAGCCAAATTGTGATTCTGAAAATATATGATTTTTTTCTAAATATTTAGTAATTTGGTCTTTAACAACCGCCTCTAGAATTTTTGAAATTACCGATAAAAGAGATATTGGTCTGTAATTAGCGATTTCCGTTTTTTCACCTTTTTTTATACAATGGTTTAATTATCGCGTGTTTAAGGCACTCTGGAAATGTTCCTGTAGTCAGTGATAAATTAATTAAGTAAGTAATCGGTTTTTTCAAACAATCCACTTGTTCCTTTATTATTGTTATAGGTATATCATCATAGCCCGTACTATTTTTTTGTTTAAAATTATTAATAATTCCTTTTACATCTGATACTGTTATTGGGCTGAAGAAAAATGAATTTTCGTTATTAAAATCTAATGTTCTGACATATTCCATGGCTTCTTTTTTTAATCTTTATATTTTTTGTTACGTTTTCTGCAATATTTAAATAAAATTTCTGGAATTCTGATGCAACTGTGTGTGGTTCTAAAATAACTGCATTATCATCGTTTATAATCTGAAAGTTTGGAGGTGTTTTATTTGTTTTTTTTTTTATATATGAATTAATTAATTTCCAGGTGGATCTTATTTTATTATCTGAGTTTACTATATAATTATTAGAAAAATTTTGTTTTGCTATAAATATGATGTTTTTTAGAATTTTACAATAAGTGCGTACATGATTTACGAAAAATAAATTTGTAGAGAAAATTTTTTTAATGTGTAACAGCGAACGTTTGTTACGACATGACGTTTTTATTCCTTCTGTCATCCATTCAGGACACTTATTTTCATTGTTGATTTTTATGACCTTGACTGGAAAGGCTACATTAAAACAACTATCAAAATACTCATAAAAAATTTCATAAGCGTCATTTACATCGGTTTTAGTGTACAGGAGGGTCCAGTCAATTTCTAAGACTAACTTTTGAAACAAGGCTTTATTTTTTAAACTGAATATCCTTTTCTTCAACATCATAGAACTAGAATTATGGGAGTTGGTTTGAAGTGTAATTTTTTGTCCATAATGATCACTGAAACCATAATCATCATTCGAAACGTTTAAAATTTTTTCAGTATTATTGATTAGTATATTGTCGACTAGTGAATGATAATTATTCACGACTCTTGTGGGCGTGGTGATAGTGATAGATAAGTTAAACATGTTTAGCACATTTAAAAATTTATTTTTTTGTACGTTCTCATTTTCGAGATGTATGTTAAAATCCCCGCAAACCACATATATGTGATTTGGGAACAGATTATTTATTTCAGACATTAAGTTATAAAAGAGATTATAAAATACATTGTATGACTCACCCTGACACGCTGATGACCTATAAATGCAAATTATTATAATCTTTAATTGTTTGCTTACAGCTGCAACGTACTCAAATTCTTTTTCTTTTATTTCTGTATTCAAGTTAACTATATTTTCAAAATCTAAATAGTTTTTTGTAATGATCAAAACTCCACCATGTATACTAAGTCTTCTACAGTAGCAAGAAGTTAAGCTGTAACCATTGAAAGATGCACAGTATTCCTTATTTAACAACCAATGTTCTGTGAGACAGAGAACTTGAATTTCGGGGTTATCTGCTAAAAAGAGTTGAATGTCATGTAATTTGTTAGATATGCACTGAATGTTTTGATGGTAAATGGTTAAGTTGTCAATTAGTTTTTTTTCTGCGTATTTCTTCTCAGCATTCTTTGCTGCTGAAGGATGCCCGGATATTTACTAGTAAAATAATATTATAATTTCTGTATTTAATTGATACATAAAACAACCAGGACCATAACACCAACTGCATTTCTAGGGACTTTCACTAAAAACGCATTCTTCTCAGGAACACGTTTTAATTTTAGGCATGAGCACCCTGCGATTTTAGCGCACCCATAAATGTGAATGACATGCATGCATTTTACATGCTGCTTCAAAAACGCAGAGTGCGCAAGCTACGGTGTGAATCTGACTTAAAGAAAAGCATGCATTCCCCAGGCTTCAAAAACAGGAAATAAAGATTTCTCGCTCTCCCGCGTAATTTAGCAATTATAAAATATTGTAGTCAATCAATTTCCTAAAATAACGAATAAAAAACTATTTTACGTGGCACAGGTCCGTACCAATGAGGTTGGTTGGGAGTCGATTGCTCATTCGTATTTACAAATAAACCTATCAACATATGAATAAAAATAAACATGTTAGTGAAATTGCATTTATTACTCTCTTGGATAACTGAGGAGAAACAACCAATTATTATTAAAATACAGGATTCAACAGGCTTTGAAGATTAACAAACTAAATTAAATGTTCAAAATGGCCACACAAGCTGTTAGACGAAAATCCATTGAAGGTAAGACCCATTAAAAAATTCCTGGCATGATGTATGTGTTTGTTTAGGTTCGTATTTCTCGAAAACGGTTGGTCTTACGGCGTTACAAGATAAGCTTTCTTGTGTACTTTTGACCAAGGAATCATATTACGATAAGACCATCACAAAAAAAAGTTTGGAGGGGGGAGGAATGCCCCTTCCATATCCATATCTTAATCTTTACAAGTACATTATTATAAATGACTTTCCTTGAAACTCTAGCTATTTTCACAAGGAACTTTTTTTGAGCAAATAACGTATTGATAAGATGTGGTAATATTTGTTTTAGTATTTCAAGACCTCGTTATTCGTTATCTGATCTGAACCAGGTGCAGATTGATTTTTTTTAGATTGTCAATTATGCATATTATTTCTCTTATCCCCAAATGCCATGAAGTGTAAAATTCTGTAGACAGCATCACTCCAGCAAAAAAAAAATATAATGAATGAAAAATATGTTAGCAAAATGTCCTAATCGCGTCATGTACGCCAATGGATAAGTGGAGCTACTTGCAATTTAGTGGATATGTGATTGCTGTTATGTAACACATCATGTCAAACTTTAAAGATAAAACATAATCACTATTCACTAAGATAATTGTATAGGTATCTACAGAGTAGACACAAGTACATGTCTTATGACATGAACACACATTTATGTACGTGGTATCCAAACATTTAATTCTATTTAAGCAGCAGCAACAAAAGACATGGTCGACGGAATTTTAACTGAAATTTTGTCTACACACTGGCGTACATTATCGTGCGTTCATGTCTTAAGACATATACGATCGTCATCAGCTTAAAATCACTACCTACAAGGATGCTCCCTTTCTACCACTACTTGTAGTGGGATGTGCCAGAAAGCGAGCATCTCGGAAGGTGCTGATGACGATTGTATGTGTGTCTGTAGGCACCTTGAGACACTTTAATAAGCGTTCTTTTAACATTTTTATGAAGCAAATCTTCATAGCTACCACCCAGGAATTTAACCCGTCTTTGTAAGTATTACAAAACACATTTACATCTTTACATTTAAAGATTAAGTACCTAGTAACAGGGGCGGTGCGTGGCCAAGAAAAGTGGAGGGGGGGGCAACATTTTTTTTAGAGTAAGTAATGTTATTGGATAATGGAACCTTTGATGCGAAGATAACACTGACGTAGTTTTCCACGAAACACCAAAACTTTATACACTGCACTCGACGCGCGTTTCGCCAACCAAGTTGGCATCATCTGAGATGATTAAAACTGTATTTAATCATCTCCAGATGATGCCAACTTAGTTGGCAAAACGCGCGTCGAGTGCAGTGTATAAAGTTTTGGTGTTTCGTGGAAAACTACGTCAGTGTTAGATTCAAATTTAACGTTAAAATGATCTAGTGCATTTTCTAGATTTCTTGTAACTTTCCCTGTGCAAATGTTCTAGTTCACTCCTAGTTTTAAGAACAAAGTATAGTATCTATGCCTGTCTGTGTGTAGCTGGATTTAAACAACATAACAATCTTGTTTTTTATTACATATACAATTGAACACGTTACAACAAGATGCAGAGGAAGATAGTGCCCCACAGTCGCTCTTATCTTCTACGCCATTAAGTGAAAAAGGAAAAGTAGTGCCTAACTCCAGTTCTGGATCTTTATCATCTTTTGTTGTACGTACGACCAAGTCTAATAAAGAAGAAATAGATAAACAAATTGCTAGAGCTCTTTATGCGACAAACAGCAGTTTCATGTGTATTGAACAACCTGAAGTAAAAACGGTAATAACGCTTTTACGACCTGGATATGTACCACCATCTCGACATAATGTGTCCAACAGACTGCTCGATGAAGTGTATAACGAGGAAAAAAGTGAATGTTTTAAAGATTTATCAGGAAGTTCAGTTTGTCTGTCATTGGATGGATGGTCCAATATACACAATGAACCAATAATATGTGCAACTGTAACTACGGAAAATGGGTCTTCCTTTTTAGTAGACACGATAGACCCATTTGGAAATCCACATACATCTGTATATTTAACAGAACTTGCAACAAACTTAATTAAAACTGTAAACACTGACTATACCTGTACAGTAAGCAGTTTTGTGGCGGATAATGCTGCCAATATGAATGTTATGAGAAACCAAATTAAAGAGTCAACAGAACTAAATATTATTACATACGGTTGTGCTCCACACATTTTAAACTTGTTATGTAAGGATTTGGAAATTAGTGAAATTAAGGAACACGTTACCTTCGTTGTGAAATACTTCCCAAACAATCATTTTGCCTCTGCCACTTACGCAACGAAGGAGGAAAAAAACTTACTTTACCTTCTGACGTAAGATTGAACTCACTTGCCGACTGCTAAGAGGGTTTTTAAAATTAGCGAGGAACATAAAAATGAAATTGACAGCATAGTAAGACAGAAAATATCAAACATTTATTTAAAAAGAACTGCTGAAGATTACTTATCGCTACTAAAACCTACATATATCTGTTGCATTTGATAGGCTTCAAAGAAACAATGCAATTTTATCAGACGTCGTAGAACAATTTAAAAATCTTGAGTCGAATTTGTCAAAACTGAAATTAACTTAAGGCAAGTGCAAATATTTAGATACCGATATGGTCAGTGTATCACCTCATACCATTTGCTAGCCTTCATTCTAAACCCTACGAAAACAAAGCATAAATTAACAGAAAGCGAAAAGAATCGTGCTTTAGAAGCCGCTAATGAATAAATATCCCGAAAGTGGTTTACTACCACTGATTATTAAATTACTGACAAAATCTGAGCCTTTTGCCGATATTATGTTTCACGAAGAAATTCTTAAAAACACAAAACCCTTGGACTGGTGGAAATCCCAAAGAAATATTGATATTATTGACAAATTATTCCCGATTATCAAGCAACTATTTTCTGCTGCAGCTAGTTCAGCCTCGGTTGAGAGAATATTTTCGACATTTGGTTTGATTCATTCTAAGATTCGAAATCGTTTAGGGACCGAACAAGCAGCTAAATTAGTTTTTTTGTACAAACTTTACAATAATTAACCTAATTTAAAATTTTTGTTTTGGAGTAAATCATGTTTTATTTTCTTTTAGAGTTGGTTCTGTTTAATTTCTTTACTTTATGTTTCTGCTTTTAAGTAGGCACCTAATTTATAATGTACATTTAAGAAGGTAACTTTTGTTTCGAGTTTTGTTTTATATGTGTAACCTAACTTTTCTTTTTTATTTGAATTTTTTATTCAGTTTAATTTGTATCTAGCTTTTAAATAAACTATACTTTTTATTTGAATTTTCTGAAGTTTGATTTACTGGCTTTACACAACTTGATTTAACATGATTTAAATTTAAAAAATCAGTTGATTTAAATCACGATTTAAATCAAATTGATTGAAATCGTCGCAACCCTGCAATACTGTCTATCATGATCATATTTTACTTTTAATAATGTTACTAATTTTTTATGCATATGTTACAGTACCTAAATGTAAACAGATCGGTACATGTGTACATTAACCGGTAAATGTATACATTTTCCTACTCGGTAAATATTTTATGCACATTCGCCAATTAAATTGGGAAATGTGCACATTAACCAGCAAGCCGAAGTAGAAGTACGAGGTTTTGTTCTACTATGACAATCTGTGATGTAACTAATTTTCCTTGCCATAAAATGTCCTTTTTTATCATTTTAAATGTTATGAAGGTTACAGTTCAAGGTCAGTGATCGAAAATGAAATGATGGGCAAGGGAAATGGGACTGAATAATGACATTTTAAAGCTCATTTTTAACCTTCATAACAATCAAAATTACAAAAAAAGGGCATAATTATTGTTGAATTAAAGGGCTTCGATAACAAAAAAAAAATACTTATATGTATGCAAATCATGTTTTTGCATTTTCCGAGGCATTTTTTGATGATAAAAAAATGCATAAGTTGTTTTTAGTAGGAATATTAAGGAGAATGCAAAACGAAATTTGTACAAAATTTAATTATTACCAAAGACATGTAGTTTTTATAAGGAACAATAATTATTTTTTCAACGTTTTTTTATTTTAATATTTTACCTCCATATCACGTCATGTTAGTAAAAGCCGAGGTAGGAGCACTGTATCGGAAATTTTTCTACAATATCGAGAAAAAGAGCTTTAGGAAAAAATATTAATATTTTACACTCCTAAATTTATTAACAGAAATGTTATAGCTAGCATATAAAACAAAATTAATACCTAATTTGAAGACATGAATAAAGCATTTGTTTTTTTATACCTAGCTATTCTATTTTGTAACCTAAAAATTATTTTGTATTGTTATTTTGTTCATTTATCTAAAGAATCCACATATTTTTTGTTTTAAATATGCAGTGTCAAAACATAAAATATATACACCTGGCTGCACAAACAGCAGAAGACACTATGGAAAGTTTATTAATGATGTAAGTATACGCCGACAACCATGAACAATTGTTAAGAGAGTTGATACAAGAGGCAAGTTTATGTAAGTTACATCATGCCCCTCACCGACGCCAGTCAATTTCTTAAAACAGGCCGGCTTTATTCATTATCATTACTCATTAGTCAGTCATAACTCTAAGCCAGTACCTACTTAATTAAATAGGTGGGTGACTGTAATATCTAAATATACTGTACTTACTATTACACAATATTATGTTACAACTGTTCCAAGAAAAGGTATAATCAGTAAAAAGGATACAGGATATTTTATAATTTCAGAGGAGGGAACTGATTCCCTTGGAGTGGTACAATCGCATAAAAAACAAAATGATTTTTTATTTAATAATAATAATTAGTTGTCAAGGGTTGCTAGATGTGTGCAACGTGTTACATTACTGACATTTTTATAGGACTACTTATTGATTAAAATACGATAAAAAGCCACAAAAGTCCATTATTTACAACATATAAATTTCTTAATTGGTACTTTTATTTTAATAGAGATTTCAGTCATTATCAAGTGATCCCCATTGATTACATGTTTCCGAGCAGGTCTCATAGTTATCACAGTTCTGTTTTATGAAAGGAAAAAACAGAGGGAAAACGAGGTATACAAGGTGCAAGCTTTCTTTATAACCTCTTTATGACTATTTTAGTTGTTAACTCAATAAATCAATCATTCCTATAAAATAGAACCATATCTTTATAATAACCTGGTGCATATATTGAGAAGCATATTTGTATTCTATCTACCTATATCTTATAAAAAAATAAGATAAATGTTTATATCAAGGTTTTTGTATGAACAAATGACTAAAAACGCATGATTAGGGGTAGGCAGGTGTCACGTTTTATTTTCATTATAACGAAATACCTAAGTACCTATTAAAAATGAAAATTTAACTTTTTGGCAATTTGTTAGAGATAACAAAGAGTTCCATGTTGATCAGAAGTGGAAGATAGCACCCCTTGTTTTTCATTTAATTAACATTTTCATCCTCACTACGTTGACTGATATCCTCGCCTTTTTTTAATTTTATGTATTTAAAATTTTATTTTATTTATACTTCAACATACAATGTGTCCCGTTTCAAGTCTGACCACTCCCACATCTTTGATATTATGGTAAGGATGATTTCAAATTTTAACAACATGAAGAAATCTACAAAGGACTTGAGTGATACTATTGGAAAAGAAATTCTTATAAGACCTGCCTGCTACGACTGAAAATTAGCACAATTTTCGTAAAACTCATAGTGGCGATAGAAATATGGTCCAAATGATATTAGAACTGTATTTTTCATACCCAAAAAATCCTTTATAGTAAGTTTTATCAACAAATTTTGATTCAATACATTTTGCTTACCCTCGGTATTATCAACATTTTAAAGGGATCTTTTTTAGTGACAAGAAAATTTATTATAAACAAAACATAAGTAGCAGATAGCAATCCTATAGTCTAAATAAAAATCAGGTTTAATTCTATCGTATTTATATCTCGATTTAAGTTTTACTGGAATTACTGGTATTACATTTTCTTGTCACTAAAACTCCCTTTAAGATAATGGTCCCTTTAAAATGTTAATAATACCGAGAGTATATATATACTTACAGAAAACAGAATCAACTAATTCATATTTTATCTTCCTTAATCAATCATCAGTTTCATTTTCTATGGATGACATGTTGAAAATGAATTATATCTTTACTTATATTTACTCAATCTCCACTACATTAAAAAATATATATAATGAATCAAAAACTGTTGACGATACTTACTAGAAAGGGTTTTTGGATATGAACAGTATAATTTTGGAATGATTTGAACCATATCTCCATCATTAATATGTATTTTGCAAAAATTGCATTAATTTTCAAAGTAGACAAACGGGTCTTACAAGACATTTTATTTTCTATTACCTAAAATAGTTCTCTCGTAGAGTTATATAGCCAACAAAATTTTAAATCGATCCCTAACATGATAAGGATATGGGGATGGTTAGAATTAAAACGGTACACATTGTATAACCAAACCCTGGTATTATAGGTATCAAAGACCAAGTGATAACTGTCAGATTCAATTAAATGTAATTCAAATTTAATTTATGTGTCCCAAAGGTCGATTTCCACCAGACAGAATGAGATAAATTTAAATACAATCAAAGTTCCAAAAATTGGTTCCTAATAGAATTACAAAATGTCAAATTTAAGAGAAAAACAAATTATTTCTTTGAATTTTGGTACATTTGCTGGTTTGGCACACAGATCTAACTGAAAGTTCTATATGGATAACTATACCTAGTGGACAGTGAATTGAGACACCGTTATTTTACCTTTTTTTTAAAGAATTTTCGGGAAAGTTTTGTGTACAAAGGCATGAGCAACTTTTGTGGAAATCAAGTATCTCGTGCCCTGTTGGGTGTTACTTTTTAATAAAAGCAAAATTTTACTTACAAAACTGTGGTTCTTTCCTCCATTGAGGCCAGTAGTTTTTTGAAAGATGCATGAGATTTGCTCTCATTTTAAGAAGTTTAAATGTGGTCACAGTTAAGCGATACCTACTCACTGATTAAAATAAAAAATGTTCTATGCTTTTTATATGATGCTCCAGTTATACTTGCAATTTAGATAACTTTTATCTCTAGAGAATATATTACTACAGTGATTAAAAAGAGATAAGGTTTCTTTTTATAGAATAAATTTAGGATATCTGCACAAATCTTAACCTTAGATAATTTGATTCCAATTGATAAGAACGTTCTTAAAATATTCCTTTACTACTACAAATAATTGTTAAACTGTGGATTAATTAAACAGTCAACGATTACTACTACTTTATTTTGCAAATTTTTATGTTCTGCAAAAATGATTGTACAATGGAAGAAACTTTACCTTTAAATTTATCCTTAGATCTTGAACAGCTGAAACAGAGACCCATAAAAAAACCTTAATTTGGTCAAATTGTTTAAATAAGTTTATAAATTTCATTTGATCATATAACGACGTTGGCAACATTGAAAAAATTGCACACCACTGGGTCTTAGTACGGAAAATAAAATCACAGCTTATTAGATAAACTAATAAAACGCTAAATGGAGTATAATAATTTTAACAGCATTGGCACATAAGTTTTATATATGAATATATAAATGGTTTATAACGTGCGATAACACAAATCACAATTTAATATTAACACATGCGTTGTGGGATTTTGCACTTGACACATTTGGACCACGACTTAATTGTTTATTTCATTTCTTGTTTGGGATTTTTCTAGTTAGTTGTCTCTTCTAATAAACGTTCTCACAAAAAAAATTGCTGGCACTGTCAAGTCTTTGTCTTTTTTAGAATGAAGAACTCACTTCACTCAGAACATCTCGACTGAACAGGTTAGGCAACAGTAAAGTTCGAAAAGTCACCGGGAGATGTCAGATGGGGAAGACCGCCAATTTCGTAATTCGGAGTTTTCGCTATAATAAAAATTGCAAAATTTATTCCACTATTGCATTTTTTATCGCATATTGTGACCAAATGCAAGTTTAGAATACCTTATTTAAATAACAGACTTGTCGATCATTAATAACATTATATTGCATTTTTAGAAGTTTTTTTTTCGTTTTAAAATTTGAAAATGATGCAATATTTAACTTAATGCAATTATTCCAAGTATGAAAACGTGTTACCAGAATTAATCATTCCTTTCCGGGAATAGTTACAGAATGATCGGTTATGGAGTTTCGGTAAATATTTGCTAATCCGATAGGGATTAGGAGCATAAATAGATATGTATATATGTATAAATTCACGTACACATTCAGATGAGAGATGAGCATTATATCAGTATCAGTAAAAAGTTAAAGATAGACTATTTTATACAGATAGACTACATGGCAACAGGGAAAAGAGCTATAATATCTACGAGAATAGACAGTAGCGGCGTCTGGTTTTTTTGAAAATAGGTTAATTGGTGTTTTCCCCTATTTTGATGTTTTCTGCACATATGTTTTCATATTGTGTAAATATGGACACTATTTAATTAATATAAATTACAACTAGATTTAGTAAATAAACATTAATGTTCGTGACGAAAAATGTTTCACGTACATATAGGTAAATTATGTCAAGGTCGGCGAAATTTTCATAATACGGCAAGGACAATGGATGAAAATAGCGCAGGTATTTAAAAAATTACAGAATATGTACATACTTCGAACCTTCGATCGTCGATGAATGATCGAAGCTTCAAACTTGAGAGCATGCATAAATGGAAACATATACTGGGAAATTAAAATATGAAAACAGGCGACGGACGGGCGTGATCATAATCAAGCGGCTGAACTTCTAGAATGCAGTGGCGTTGTGCTCATTGACGTGATTGAAATAAATAGATAATTTTCAAAATAAGATATTTTATTAGAAACTTATTATTTTTAGTAAATGTTGGAAAGTTTTTTACTCATTTTTGTTGGTTCTAACTAACTGCGGCTATACTTGGGTACCATTGTATATACCAGAAAACTAAACAGAAAATCTGCTTGATATTTTAATTGAGATATGTCTGTAATATTATTGTTTTCCGTGTACTATTCAACCTGTACATTAACTTGGGGTTGTGGGTTATTGCGAAAATATTAAAGTTGGATTAGATGGAGAATCAGAGTGTGTGGATTGTCTGTGTTCGTTTCGTTACCTACCGTCGCGCGTCGTTCATCATACATAGGCAGGTGTTCGTGCAAGTATTTATGGGTGTGGGAAGGAGCGTCGTAGCGTCTAGGTTGAATTAAGTTGGCAGCAGGGTTCCAAACTATCCATTTTCCCCTCCACCTTCATTCCCCACAATTCCCCCATATTTTAATATAGTATTTTCTTTTAAACTACACAATTATTTTAGGTATTTTAATTACTGATATGAAATATTCTTTAAACTTTGTTAACCTTAAAACTACTTACTAAATTATTAAAAAAAGACCTATACTAGTATTATAGGTCTAAAATATAAAAATAACAAAAGGGAACTAACTTTAAATATAAATTATCATAAATATATATTTCTATCTTGTTATTGAATTTTAAAAAACAAATTATCAGAATCATTACATTCCAATATTTATTTATGGAACAGAGTTATTGAAAATAATGGCAAAATTTTTGGGTATATTGATTAAAATCGCAAAAAATTGAAAAAATGGTTTATAAAAAAACAAAATGGAATTCTTGTATACCCTCCAAGACTAAAAAATAAAAATTTGGTATTAAAAGAAAATCTATATACCTACTATAATATTTTAAATTATATATAAAAAATTTTATTTTTTCCAAATTTATGTATAAATTGATTATGTTCAAATTTAATATACCAATTTAATTTATACCTTTTTTGTGTTAAAATGGCTTTTAAATTTTAAATTTACCCTGGTATGGTTTTAATTATTTAACTTAATATTCCTTTATAATAAAAACTAAATCAAAAAAACATATAAACTTTAATTTAAAATTTTTAATTTTAAACTAAACTTACCAATATTTTATTTTAAAATATTTGTAAACATGCTTTGTAAAATTAAATTTTCCATTATTATATCTGGCTTAAATATTTTTTAAATAGAAATTTTTAAAATTTGAACTCTATTTGAATAATTTCTTTGAGGATCTACTATTTCTAACAAAGAAAAAACACTATATCAAAAGTAAACCTCTTTTAATTTCACTAATAAGTTGAATTAAAAATTGAGGCACTTGTATAAAACGTAAGAATCCTCTTTAGACAATAGTCTTTTATTTACTTAAAGATTCTGATGCTTATCTAATATATTCTTTACAAGGATTGATTTATATTAATTTTATAAATATTTTTGTTTTTTATAAAACTTTATATATTTGAAATAATTTTAAAAAACTTTTATTTTTAAGAATAAGACCAATATAGTTTCTAATACCACTTGATAGGTAATTTATAATAAAAAATATTCTTAATAAATAAATATAAATATAATATAATAAAAATATATCCATCATTTTTGTTTTTTGGCAGTTAACTGTGATTTAACCGTGTTTTCTCTAAGAAATTTTTGCGCTATCTCCATTATGTGTTCCTTATTCTAGGCATTGACGCCTATGTAAATCGTCTAGTCTTATATACCTGTCGGAATTTGTTAACAGTCTTAGTGTTTTGTTCTGCGTGGTCTGGAGTCTTTTATATTGCGTGTCGGAAATATGACTCCAGGCCGGGCAGGCATATGTCAGTTGTTGGTCTAAAAATAGTCTTGTAGAGTAAGAGTTTATTGTTAATGTTTAGTCTGCTTCTTCTGTTTATTAAAAGGTATAGTCTGCTCATCGTGGCGTAACCCTGGTGGAAATATTTTCTGCCAATAGTCTAATTTAGTGTTGCAGTGTTCTGAAAAACAATTCCAGAAGAATGAGTAAGTCTAAAAAATTCTGAAACATTCTGAAAAAGTATGAAAAGATCTATGTAAAACTTACTAAGAAGTTTAAAGACTGCATTTTTACAAGTTTTTAGACTCTTCTAGAATACTTTTTCAGAGTTAATCAGATCTTTCATGAAAATTTAGCTAAAGTAAAAGTAAGACTTTTTCAGAGTTAATCAGTAAAATTTAAAACATTTCAGATTTTCGAAAAATTATTTACTGTAGGTTTTATCATATTTATTACTTCTCGTAAGGAATATAAAAACTTGATAGAAGGGTTATTAGTAAAAAAAATATTAATGTTTATATTCTATACATTTTTAAATTTTATTTACAGATTTTTTTTAATAATTAATAATATACGGTTAAAATATACAAACTGTTTTTATTAAATAATTACAAGGCGATAATTATTATTATTATAATATATATAATACAAAGAAATACTTACAAATAAATATATAATACAAAATATTTCAAAAACATTTAGGAAATACTTAATATAATACATATAATTCAAATTATTTCAAAAACATTTAAGGAATACACTTAATAAAATGTTATATAATACAAGTGATTTTAAGAAATATTAACGAAATACTTTTAAGATAAATATAATATAAACTATTTCGAGAATATTTAATTAATACTAATAATAAATATATATAGTACAAAATATTTCAAAAACATTTAAGAAATACACGTAATAAAACATACAATTAATATTAATACACAATTTATTCTAAAACCATAAGTCTATCGCGTCTAACACAGACTACACAGAGGTTCTCTGTGGCGTCTAGTCAGTCATAATCAGGGGTTCTGATTGGCCATCCTAAATCGAATGATGCATTGTTGCGCATGCCATCACCCCACTTTTAATTTCACTTCTACGTTCCACGTATGATGCCAACTTTATCTATGATGACAACAGCTAATGTAGAAGAGGTGCCTTTTGTGTTCGTTTATAAAATAATAGTGTAGTGTTGATTGTTAGGATTATATCGATATAAACAAAAGCACGTATGTCCAATCGAAAATATTGTAAAAAGTACAGATATATCCGAAGTTATGTGAACATTAATAATAATGCATGCCCACTTGTTTTACCAGCAACGGCTTTGGCGGTGCAAGATTTGGAATTTTTGGAAATGAAATGAATGCTGCTACTAATGATAGAAATCAAGAATGCTCTGTGCATCATGATCCAAACGATCCAACTTTATCTGAAATACTTTGTATTATATATATTATAATAATAATAATTATCGTCTTGTAATTATTTAATAAAAACAGTTTGTATATTTTAACCGTATATAATTAATTATCAAAAAAAATCTGTAAATAAAATTTAAAAATGTATAGAATATAAACATTAATATTTTTTTTACTAATAACCCTCCTCCTATCAAGTTTTTATATTCCTTACGAGAAGTAATAAATATGATAAAACCTACAGTAAATAATTTTTCGAAAATCTGAAATGTTTTAAATTTTACTGATTAACTCTGAAAAAGTCTTACTTTTACTTTAGCTAAATTTTCATGAAAGATCTGATTAATTCTGAAAAAGTATTCTAGAAGAGTCTAAAAACTTGTAAAAATGCAGTCTTTAAACTTCTTAGTAAGTTTTACATAGATCTTTTCATACTTTTTCAGAATGTTTCAGAATTTTTTAGACTTACTCATTCTTCTGGAATTGTTTTTCAGAACACTGCAAGACTAAATTAGACTATTGGCAGAAAATATTTCCACCAGGGAAGTCTTGTTAATAGTATTTGTTACATATGTATTGTTGGAAGAACAGTCTCTTATCTAGGGTTACCCCTAGATACTTGACTGCTCCTTTTTCTGTTATTGCCTTGTCATTAATTTTTTAAATTCTTTTTAGTGATAAATTTATTGAGCCTGATTATATTATATTCGATTACAAGTAATTCTTTGATCTAAAATACTTTTTCCAGCAAATTGCGAAATTTAACAGCAAAAAAATTTGGTTTAGCAAATTCCAGAATTCACCAGAAAAAATTATAATTTATAATTTTCTGTTAAATTTTGCCGATCAGAAAATTATTTTGCAGATCAAATAATTAATTCCTGATACTTATTCACATTATATAGAAATTTGTATATTAAATTTAATAATAAATAATATTACAAGAAATAAATAAATACAAATTAAAAAAAAAAACAAAACAAAAAACCACATTTGCACAGAAATTAACGTTGTATTAGGTGTAGAGTGTAAATTGTCATTGTCATCCACGACCTCTGGCGTGACGTTGCTTATTAGTTGTTGTGACTACAATATATGGAGTGTGAATGTTGGTGTCTTAGGTTTATTATTGACGTTGCTGAAACGTTGTCATAAGTCTGCATTTTCAACATATAGATTTGACTCATTCTTTAACGTTTTATGGACGACGCCGACGCAACGTTGTGCGATGCGTGCATGATAAAGACCTAAGGGAAGAACTAAAACAAACAACATAACCTATACATTATATGGATGTCCAGTGGATATCCATCACTTGTACTTTGGTGTACTTATTACAAACGCATAAAAAACGAACATCCAGTGGACATCCCTTTATGGACAGTGTATAGATATACGTAAATGAATGTCCAGTGGATATCCATGACATGTCCATGGACATACGGACATGAAATGGACCAAAAATGGACAACGTATGGATATCTTTTGGTATATAGGTTTTTCTTTATTTAGTAGGTAGGTATACTTATGCCTTCTTAAACATGCAATAATTTTAATTGTTAGGAAAAGATGAAGGATTGTGGTTGAAGTATTCAAAATGGTTTTAGTGCGACTGAGTTAAATGACTGCATCAGAAAGAAGCCCTCTGTTTATTGTATAGGCGGACGTCATCAATGCTGAACTAATTTTAAATTTACTTATTTAACTTTTAAATAATTCAAAATAAAGCTTTCACAAATAAGTGTGTTAATAAATCTATCCATATTAAAACCGTAAAGATATAAATTGATATAGTTAGGTACCTACGTAAACAAATATTTTAATTTGGTCATTATTAGTTATTACCTAAAATTTAAAAAAAACAGCATAATTTTAAAATTCCAAAATTTTACTGTTAGGTATTTGATTTAAAAATCATATCATTTAAAAAAAAATTGGAAATTACCGAGCATGTATGTGTTTAATTATTTTTCGGAAGTATTATACATAGAAATTTACTCATCAGAAAATGAAATGAAATAAGAAATATGAGAGCATACAACAGATTTTTTTTATATAAAAGAATATGTAACTGTATATTTTTATATTCTACAATGACTTTTTGAAAATACACCGTGTCAAATATTTTCACAAATTTTTCAAAATATTTTTCAAGATATTCTATTTAAAACAGCAAAGTTGGGTTCTTCCCATGCTACCCACAGGGCGCTGTAGAAACAAAAATAATTCCAACATATGCATAACCTTCTAAAACATATTAAAACAAGAAACAAGTTCCTACACAGTGGATACTACACAAAGCTACAAAAGAAAACGTAATTCCGTGAGCACCCTGATAGGTTTCAAGGGTTCGATTGCGGGTTCGAATCCCGCCACACTGCACTGGAATGTCGGTGGGAATGGTTGTGTGTCCGCGTTTTTCATAAGTGTAACCCTCTCCAGTGCAGCTTTGGCTTTGGAATCGGGGGTTGTCTAACTTCTGTGGTTTTATGTTTATGTCATGATTATATCCAATAAATAAATTAGAAAATTTAATTTTCTGATAAGTTTTTGTTCCTTTAATAAATGATAAATTTTATCTATGACCTTGTTATTTTCCATATAAGTGGAAGACAAAGGAACTAAAATTAAATATTTATATTATTATTACTTTTATGAAGTTTTATGTTTTACAAATAATAATTTAAATAAACCAAGAACTTAAATGATTCTTATCAAATTAGAAAATCTGCATATCTAGTTCCGTTTAAAAAGGAGATACACTGTGATAAATAAGTCCTAGTATACATATATACAGGGTGTTCGGCATTAACTTTTTCAACAGATTTCGCTTATCCTGGAGGTAACATAACATCGGTTAAATTAGAGAAAAAGTGCGTGATTTTCTAAGTATGACCCTACATAAGACCAACAGAGCTTAATTTGATTTGGTTAATCAGATATTTGGAAAAAACTGAAAAATTTGTGATTTTCGAATTTGGGGCATAATTGAAAATTTAATATAGGATTTGATGATGATTCTAAGTGAACAAAACGTTGTACCAATTTTATTTTATAAAAATCATATATTTAAGATATAATAATAAGTTACTCTAAGAATATTTTTACAGAATAAAGATTGGATGTCAAATAGAAAAACAGAAAATATACATTTTTCAATTTTTTCCAGATATCTATATCTGAAAAACTAGATCAGATAATTACGTTCTGTTGACCAAGAATACCACGCAAATTTTCTCTAATTTAACCGATATTTTAACTCGCAAAATAGGCGAGATCTCTATATGTTGGGAAAGTCCAAACCAAACACCCTGTATATCTAATTAAGTAATTATTAAAAGGAAGCACTGTTATTACTTAAACGACGTTTAGTCAAACTCACATCTGCCACCTTCAGGTTCTCTTGGTAACTGCACTTACAGCAGTCTCGTTCATCGATTTGAATTTTATAATTCTTAATTCGAGTAACGAGAAGCCGCAGTAAGCAGTTATCAACGAGAAACTGAATATGGCAGATGTGATTCTGCCGAAAAGTCGTTTAAGTAACTAACAGTCACTCTGGGGACCTATCAGCTACGCGGATGTGTACACGGAAATACACAACACACACAAAATATCACCCGCGGAATGTGGAAATTTAAACAGTTTATATTTTCATATCCATTTGGCAATGCCAATACCATTAACAAAGGAAACTATTTTTTTGATTTAAAACATGCCTTTCATGCTTAAAAGAAAAAGAGAAAAAAGTCATGTTTATATAGTATTATTTATTTCTAGAAAAAAAAAAACAAAATAATTATTGGGTATTATATAAGCATCATTTCAAATCTAATATGATAACAATAATAAACATCTATAGTTTCTTACTACTGTCATACTTATCTGAATGTGCTAATATAAAAATTGTAGGTAGATAATAAATCAAACACGACACCTTAAATTCATTTTATTGCAGAAACTATTAAAACAATTCCTTAATCAAGGTGCAAGATTATATTCTTAGTATTAGAAGCAAAAAAATATTGAAATATAATCTAACTCCTAAATTAAGTAGGTAGTTAGTTGTTTTAATAGTTTTTTGCGATAAAATGTATTTGAAGTGTCGTGTTTGATTTATTATCTAGCTAAAACTTTATAACATAAGAATGACAGTATAAAATGTAAGAAACTATAGGTATTTATTATTATTATTAATTAGGTTTTTTTTTAGAAATCCAAAAATGCAAAACGAATAAAATGTAAAATTTTTTATTATATAGGGTGGGGCAATAGTGTGTCCGACTTCGATATATCGAGTTCTATGATAGCTAGTAACTTGATTTAAAAACATAAGTAAACTAGACAAAATATCTATAGCCGGAAATTATTTTCGAGTATACAGGGTGTGCCAAGACGATTCTACAGGGTCAACTAACATTTTCTTAAATGGAATGTCATGTATATTAGAACATTTTTTGAAATCTCTTTGTCTCTCCATCTGGATTATTGATTGACTCTCTTTCAACCGCTTGGATGTAATTTTTTTTTTTTTTTTTGGTGAAATTATGCCATTTACACGTGTATATTAAAACAATCGCTACAGTCACAATTATCGATTTTAAGAAAAAATATGTTAGTACCAGTTATGAGACATCTGTGTGATGACACTCATCCAATTTCACTTCTTAAAAGGGTGCCCAAATATAATTTTTAAATTTACATCTATTTGAATTGAATTTTCTCAATTTTTTCAAATGGAATATCCTGTATATTTTTGGACGATGTGATGTAGGATTGGAAGACGAACATTTTTTGTATCTACATCTCTATGGCTATTTGTACCCATTTTCGATTTATTGAACAATAACTGCAAAATTCAGCAATAAAAATGAAAAATATATATTTTTTTGTAATTCAAGAGAAGATATTATAAAAAGTGCTCCACATGTTGCCCATTTTAATTGACGCACATTTTCATGAGTCTGCTACTGTTCATAAAATTGCTGGAGTGACACTTCTAAAAGCATTTGATATCCTTTCCTTCAAATTTTGGATTGTTGGTGTGATGTTTTTATGGGCATCATGTAACACGCTTATTATAATACCTTCTCTTGAATTATTTGGAAAAAAACTCTAATTTTTAATTTTTATTGCTGAATTTTGCAGTTATTGTTCAATAAATTGGAAATGGTCCCAAATAGCCATAGGAATGTACATGCAAAAAAGGTTCGTTTTTCAATCCTACATCACCTCGTCCAAAAATATACAGGGTGTACTATTTGAAAAAATTGAGAAAATTCAGTTCAAAAAGTTGTGAATTTAAAAACTCTTTTTTGGCCACCCTGTATACTGTTAGGAAGTGAAATTGGCTGAGTGTCATTTATTTATTTATTTATTTATTTATTTATTATTATTAATCCAACAGACATAGGTCCATATAAAGGATATACATTACAGTTATAACTAAATAGTACATTTTTGCTATATAAAAAGAGGAAGGAAAAGATAAAGTCGGGAATACAAATAAAATAAGTAAAATTATTATGCTAGACGTGCGAACAGTAAAGAAAATTTTTATATAATATTTTTATATAATAAGCAAATTTGGAAAGTGATATTAAACATTACCATTGGTGAAAGACATAAACAAGTGTAGGAAGTAATAGCACAGATAGATTACGGGATATTTCTTAAAGTATAAGTAAGTTGACTGATTGAACAATTAAAAATATCAATGTTATGTTGAATGTGGTTATAAGCACGACACATGGAAATAAGTGGAGAAAACATCACACAGTCATCACACAGATGTCTCATAACTGGTACTAACATATTTTTTTCTTAAAATCGATAGTTGTGATTGTGGTGATATTTTTAATACACGTGTAAATGGTATAATTTCAACAAAAAAAAATCATTACATCCAAGTGGTTGGGAGAAAATCAATAATAATACAGGACTGAAAGGAGGCCACAAAGAGGTTTCAAAAAATGTTATGATATACATGGCATTTCATTTAAAATGTTAGTTGACCCTGTAGAATCGTCTTGGCTCACCTTGTACATTCGAAAATAATTTCCAGTCATAGACTTTTTTCTTTAATTTACTTATGTTTTTAAATCAAATATCATAGAACTGGAGATATTGAGGTGGGACGCACTATTGCCCCACCCTGTATAGTATTATTTTTCAAAATAATAATGCTCAAGTGCTTAGTATAAACTATAACATAATTACCACAGAAAAAGTTTCAGTTACATAATCATATATTTTTATAAGCTGAATACAATGTTTTTCAAAAAAAAACATATTATAATCTAAACTTTACATTTTCATTTGATAACAGAATTTGAGAAAAAAGTCAAAGTTTCAACATAATTAATAAACACAACAATTAGTTCAAATCAGAAAATAAATAATAGAGTGAATATATAGTAATATTTCGTCTAAAAATATATTTATACCGGGTGCCACAAAATAGTGGTTCACCCCTATAACCTTTTTTATTTTTGAACATATCGAAATGAAACTAGGAGGTCTAGAGCCCTTCAGAAAATTGCATTTTTTGAGATATGAAGTAATTTTACATCATTTTCCAATTTTCCTAACTTTTGATTTTCAAATGGAACACTGTACATTATTACATTTTTGGATTCAGGATGAATTTTTGAACATGTGCGGTGGTTTTTATAAATTTCTGACCAGTTGTTATTTTTTTATAAGCAATTATAAATTTTGATGTAGACTGCTATGAAACAAAAAAAAACGTGCCTTGTCATTTCAGTTTCTACGGAATAAAATAATTATGCATAGTTACTATTATTAACCATTTTGTAGACGTTTTAATGCAAGTAATTTAGTTTTTTAAAATAATTCTATTTTTTTCAAATGGGACGGTGGTGGCTCTTTATGTCCATTAAATTGCATTTTTTTACGAATCGATTGATACCCCTATGCTTGGGTTTTTATGGACATTTATTTAAAAAATTGTAAAGACAGATTATACTTGTATAGTATTTTAAATCTACAATAATTTTATTATACGGCTCTCAAAATATTTCAAGTTACCTTAGCATTTTAAAGAAGAAAAAGTAAGTATGTTTATTATTATTTAAAATTCTAAATCAAAACTTTGTAAATAACAAAACTTTGTAACAAAATTAAATCAAAATTAAAATATTTAGGTACAATTAACAAGAATTACAAGTATTGTTCGAAGTTCGATGTTTTTTCTCTCGCATGAGTTTTCCAACATTTCTGGTGTTATAGTATTGATTGCAGCTTTTAGTATATTTTCTAGATTTTCTAATGTCAAAACTGGTATCCCGTACACTTTATCCTTGCGATATTCCCATGAATATAAATCCAAACAGGTTAAGTCCGGGGACCTGGCAGGCCACCTTATGGGACCATTATTGGTTGCTATCATTTGTTCTGTTCGTCATACGTCTCAGTGAGATGATTTAAAACAATTCTGCGATTGTGCGGAGGAGCACCATCTTGTTGAAAGTATAAATTTCTAAATTGAGCTAATGGTAGCCCCGCAACTTCATCCCATATCTCATTTTGTAGAAACTCGGGGTACCTATCTCTCACCCGTTAATGTTCCTTGATAGAAAATAGGCCCAACTATGCGGTGTCCATAAATTCCAGCCCATACATTTATGCCAAAACGTTCTAGAAAATTATTGGTTCTGACTAATCGCTGATTTTCTTGAGACCAGTATCTAGTGTTATGTCGATTAAACATTCCATCATTCGTGAATAATGAAAATAACACACGTTCGAAAAATCTGTTATCTTGTTCATATTTATCGCATAATCACTTCCATCATTATCACCTTCATATAGATACTGGTGTATGTTGTATTTGAATGAATGATAATTGTGTTTTTTTAATATGCATCTCACAGTTTCATTATTCTGCGAGTTGTCTCGTAGAAGCAGTTTGATCATAGTTTACTATGGCTATCACATTAATTTCCATTTCGTCACTTACTAGGAACGTTGGGTTGTGCACCCAACCGCATTTTTCTTTCCAGCTTCTTAAAATAATGTCGGGATGAATGTATTCTTTCCGCAAATCTTGGAGTGTAAATTTCGTGTGCATGCTTTTCATTTTTACGACATTCCCCGTAAATGAGAAGCATGTCGACTTTTTCATTATTTGTGTACACCATTGTAACAAGTAGAGATGTCATATCAATTCTTTTGTTTTATAAAATGCAATGGTAACTTGATGTGAACATTTTTGATAGCCGTATAAATCTGTTTTTACAGTTTTTTTAAATAAATCTCCATAAAAACCCAAGCATCAATGAATTTGTAAAAAAAAATGCAATTTAATGGACACGCCCCATTTGAAAAAAAAAGAATTATTTAAAAAAAAAAATTAAATTAGTTGTATTAAAACGCCTACAAAATGGTTCATAATAGGTACTTTTTTTTATTTCATAGCAGTCTACATCAAAATTTATAATTGCTTATAAAAAAATAACAACTGGTCAGAAATTTATAAAAATCACCGCACGTTCAAAAACTCATCCTGAATCCAAAAATGTAATAATATACAGGGTGTTCCATTTGAAAATAAATTAGGGTCATTTCCGCGAAACCGGAAGTGGTGTAAAATTACTTCATATGTCAAAAAATTATTAATAATGATAAATGAGTTTTCTTGAAATAAGTTAAAGGGCAATTGAGCGAGATCCCTCACCTTATATGATATTAATACCCTCATTTGCAAGAAGTTCCTAAATGGGTTTTTAACATTTTGAGATATTGTCATTTAAGAGTTTGTAGTCTATACTGAAGCTAGTGAATAAACATATACCCATAACCATAAGGTTAAAAAAAATGTTTTCTTAATGTTTCGATGTATAATCGAGTTTTAAAGCGTAATTTTAACTGATTTTTTGTATGGTGGGGAAACCCAGTAGCAGATGGCGTCCTTAGTTCAAAAACCAACGCAAGTAACTTAATGACTTTTTGCATGGTCCCTCAATTATTTCCTAAAAGAAGCTGAAATCGAAAAAATATCAAGAGGTAACTTTTTTTAGCCATTTACCTGTCTACATAATTGTAAAAGCAAAAAGTAAAAGTCAGTGGTGTACATATTTTATTTAACAAAATTAGGTATTAAATTACAGGCCCGTACGCACGCCCTTGACGAAGCTATCCACAATATTTTAATACTAAGATTTGTCGTATTTTAAGTACTTTTCACAATCTAAAAATGATTCAAATTGTTAACTTCTCAAGTTGTTGCGGAGATATGAAAAAACTGAAGAAATAAGAAAACTTCAACACCCTGTATCTCAGTAACGGAACGTTTCCGGACCTATGTTGATAGGAACTATTTGTCTTATTTTTGCGAAAGGAATCTTTATTTAAGTGATGTCACGTTTTTTAAACACCCTGTATAGACTTATGGAATTTGAAAGCAACGTAAATAACCTCTTTTTTTAAATATTTTTGCATGTACTTACACATTTTAAGTACACTGTCAGAAATTGCAATTTATTTTATTACTATTATATCGTGCATTTTTTGGAATATAATATCAGAATTAAATTCTGTCTCTGGGATGACATCCATGTATCCTAAGTCTAGTTGTTATATGGGAAACCGCGGGGTAGACAATCGTATCCTCAGACAAACAGATATGGATAGATATATTGTTTGGATACATTAGAATGGTATCATGAAGGTTCAAAATGTTCTTGAATTAGAATTTTATAGTTGAAAAGGTAAATCTGGGTTTGAATGTGTGTGTGGAGAATTTGCCACAAACAACAACAAAATTGCATTAAAATGAAACTTACAACAAAATTTATAAAAAATATAGAAATTATAGCAATGACATGATATGCCTATATGGTTCTGCCGAAACTGGGCCGAACAAACCCCCCGCCCCCGGGGGGCCCTACCCCCCCGGGGGGGTATCCCCGGAAAAAAAATTTAACATTCACCCCCCCCGAAAAAAAAAAAAAAACATATATATATATATATATATATATATGTACATATTTCATATATATCTGTATATATATATATAAAAGAGTGTAAATAAATTATAAAACATTATGTATACAAAATTAAAGTAAGTAAAATTAAAGTAAAAAAAAGACGGTTGTACACGCATATAAAGTACAAATTTTTTAAGACAATTAAGAATGTAAATATGCTTGAACATTATAAAAAACATTTTCAGGCAAAAAGGTTTTCAGTTTATTCTTGAATAGGTTTATGTTTTCTATGTTTTTTATTTCTGGCATTAGTTTGTTATATAATTTAATTTCTACATACATAGGGCTTCTTTCATATGAGAGATAAAGCAAGTGCTGAAGTTGACAAGAAAGAACTATGTCTTGTTTTATAATCGTGAAAATCTCCATTTATAACAAGTTTCCAAATTTATTTTAACATATACTAAAATTTCATAAATGTAAAACATGGGATTGTCAATTATTTTAGTTTCTTGGAATAAGTTTTACATGATGTAGTTGTATATACCCATACAATATTTCTTATAGTCCTTTTCTGAATTTTAAGTATTCTGTTGAAGTGATATGATGATCCCCAAAATATTATACCATAACATAAACATGATGCAAATTCGGCATGATAAAAGGATATTAAAGTAATACTGTTGCTAATGTTTTTTAATCTATACAAAACATAACACAATGCTAGTTTATTTGAGAGACATTCAACATATACATCCCAATTTAAAGTGCTATCTGTGTACACGGAGGGGATATAAAAAAAATAAAATATTATTAAATCTTTGTTATCTATTTTGTAAAATATTTGTTTTTTTTTTTCTTCCTCACTTTAAACCATTTTGATTATTTCATTAAAGAAATGTCACCTATCAAACATAATAGATGTCATTTTCATAGCTGTTCTTCCTGGTTTGCTTGAAATACATGCTTTTTTCTACTAAAAGTGGAAGTATTATTCACCTTTCGGTAAATATTTTTAAACGTATTTTCTGATGGTGTTGGACGATTTGGATACAACACCCCATATGCTCTTTTTGCTGCACGTTTATTTTTGTTATTTTGTATATAACAAGTAAATATTTGGACTTTTTCTTCCTCACTGTAAACCTTTTTGATTATTTCATTATTTCATTTCATGTCACTTATCAAACATATAATTGTCTATTCATAGCTATGTTAACATTTCCACATTTACAGTAACTAGTTTAACTAAGATATTCGATGTTTAATAACTCAAAAACGGTATATGGTAGGAGTAACATAAGATATATTTTTGAAATCAGGAACAAAGGATCATTCCAAAAATTTAATAATATACAGGGTATCCCATTTAAAAAAAAATACTATTTACTGTATCCCCTGAAATCTGCACGCTACTGTATTTTGAAAGCATTTTAACAAAATTCAGTCATAACCATACAACTTTTATTTAAAACATTTTTTTCTATAGGCAATAATAACGATGATAAGGGGTGGGCAATTTATAATGAATAACCCTGTACAAGCAGTGACATATTTAATATGTCACTGGTACAAGCCAAGAAATTTTATTATGGTCTACTTGGGCAATGCACTTTCCTTCAATTTTTAACAGATGACTTTCATTTGTTGACAGATAATGAAGTGAAAAATTAATCTTTTGAAGCATCTAATGAGTAATCCCTAGAAAGATTTTAATAATATCCATTATTTTTTTGGATAATTTTCGGGCAGCATGTGTGTTTTAAAAACATATTTTATCGGATTTGAAACAAAAAAGTATTATGTCCCTGCATTAAAATATTTATTGCCAATATAATACGTATTTAGCAAATTTTATAAAAGTATAGACATTTTTTTATTGTTTGATAAAGTAATGTCAGATACTAAAATCTGCAGATAAACCAAGTTTTATCTAATCTAATAAATCTTTTTAAGTACCTGTTTACCTTTGTTGTTCTCAAAAAAGGCCATTGACCGGTCTGATTAAATACAATTAATTCTAATATGCCTGACGCATAATATATAATATATAGATAAATTTATAGAAAAATAAAAAACGGTTCATTGAACTGTCTGTACCACACCAGGTGGTCGAACAAACAAGAATGATTAGCAAATTTTACCTTACAGGACGTTTCCCTTAACGCCTAAATTGAGGCTTTGAAGAGAAAAATATAAATCTGCCAAAAACTTGTTTCAGATTTTCATTAAACTCATTTAATGAAGTAAAATAAGTATCGTACTAAAATTTTTTTGTTAAATGTTGAAGAAGATTGCATTAACTGCATCTAAAATGCCATAAATTTTCTTTGTGTAATAGGAACGTGCTTCTGTTTCAGACTATATGCATGAGCATTTCTTATAATTACAGCGAGTTTGCTCGATCTGTAAAATCTTTTATGTTTTAGGTGACAATTTTAGTGAAAAATGTTAATAAAATTTTAAAATTATAATACGAGATAATTAACGACAAGGGAAAAAAAAACACTCCAATTTATGTTCATGAATTCCAAGATTAACATTTCGATTATTATTTAAACTGCTTTAGTATTATAACTAATTATCATTATATATACAAAAAAAAATCTAAAACCTATATTTTTAAAGTATTAACTACTCATGCGCAGATCCAAAGGGGAGCAATGGTTGCAATTGCTCCCCTCTTGGGCCGTCAAAAATAATCCTATTGAAGATTATGTAATGACAGAACCTTGAAAATGTAACTATTCACATGAATTTCCTATTAATTTAGTAAATTTAGTTTTAAAGTTCCATTTTAATTCTCATAATGTCATGACGTCATTGCTATTTAAGTACAGCTATGTCTAATTTAAATGACCGGAGAGCACTGTCCATGTCTGCTTTTGGTGACGGAGCAGCTTATTAGTGAACCCGGTTAGCTGAGAGGATTACATCATTTTAATGGCATTGAGCTGTCCCATGTCAATAATCAGATTAATCCCCCATCATCACACATGGATACCAGGGCACCCAGTTATTAAAAGCAAATGTAGCTTTACCTTGTTTGTAAGCATTACTGATGTTTAATTTACTTGATATAAATTTAAAATTATCATACAAAAATGTGCTCAAAATGTCTATTTTTTTACACACCATTTCTGACATTTCTTATTAGGTATTTTTCAATATTTGTATTGTGTTCTAGGGAGCTCCAGCAAAATAAAAATGTAGATGTAACTGTTACTATATTTACTGATGCTACTAATTTTACGTAAAATTTAATTAACTCAATTTCAATCAGTGCAAATTACAAGGTGCAGTCAAGTACTAAAATGATGCTTTTGGTAGAAACATTTGTCAACGTATAATAAGTTCACACAGATAATTTTATACATTAAATTTATTTTTTTCAAAAAACGCATAAGATTTATTAAAAGCGAGACTGCTCTTGTTAGGCAGTTTTCTCGTTTTAGGCGGATGCCCCGACGTCCTGGTTTGTACAGGATCGACACTATTGACATATTTACATTGTTATTCACGTTGATCTCAACAGCCTAGAGCTTTTAATTTTTTTTTACTGAAGGGAACACAGAGTAGTGTGATAATAAATTTTCAGAAGAAAAATACTAAGTTTTTATGGCTTGGTTAAGACATATTTTTTAAAGATCATTGTATCAATGACCTTGCTATAAGTGTAGAAGTGATTTTATATTACCTATTTGCAAATGATAATTTTTGCATTAAAAATTTTCACAAGGTTTAATTGATGCCAGGCTATGAACCATGGTTATTGAACAATCCTTTCATTTGCTTAAAACAAAAACAACTGTTTTTCCACAATGGAATATCTCTTGATCTGGCTCGTAAAAGATATTTGGTACTAGTCTTTTGAGACAAACAAAAAATCTGAATCTAAAATAACTTGCAATTTGTATTCGAATGAGGAAAATTAACAAATAATGTTATGGTAATATGATGTAAGTTTGAGACGTTTGTGTTCTATACTTCATTATTTATGTATTATATGTTAAATTTGATTTATACCGTTTTGTTGTATTTTACTAAAAATACAAACATAGAAGTATATTCATATACTTAAATATAATACTATGCTGTAACATTTTACAATTCATTAAACCCTGAGTACAATAACCTGAAGATAAAAAGATTTAAAGTAACATAAGGATTATTTACTAATAAATTAAGCAATTATCAAACAAATAATTTTAAACGTTTTTTACATATTCGTTAATTACCTCAAGTAGATAATGATTCAAGCAATAATTTGGTATGTTACATACATCAAATCTACTTGTCATACTCATTATTGTTGTTTTTTTGTTTCTCATTATTATCTGGATAGATATTTTATACATCGACCATTGTGTTGATGGATGAGTATAGACCTGTTAAATTAAATAATGTCGATTTATTTTTATTAATGTGTAATAAAAACGATTATTATTATTATACTTAATTTAAACTTATGGGTAAATTGTAAAATTTTGCTATTAATAATAATAATACAGCTTACTTATGTAATTTATGAACTTTCGTACATGGGGATGGACCAACTTAATAAAAATATTTCACGTATTCTTTCTAATGGACATTTTTGCATTTTTATTTTTAGAGTTAACGTTATCCTTATTAGAAGTCAGTTTAGGCCCTATGTACAACAAGAAAATTATATAGTGTACAAAATACATTTTTATTTATTCTTAATTTTAAATCATTAAATGCCCCTGAAATGTGTGGCAATAAAAACGGTAGATTCTCTGTCAAAAATAAAAACTAATTTCTTTTACCAACTTACATATTAAAGGTAGCTGTGTTCTTAGCAATAAGGAGTACAAAATTCCACAGATATTTTAATTTTTTTTTCTAGCACAAAAACTAGTAATTAAATATATTTCGATGCAACTTCCCAAGCATATTTTAGTAGGATAAAATTTTAAAATTTTTTCAAAGGGAAACTATCATTCTGATTCAACCACTGGTGTACAGGGCGAAACAAATTCAATGAGATTGAAAGGTATCTTGGAAAACTACAACAGTTAGAAAAAAAGTGAGAGCACATTCCCATGACCATTTTGATGTGTGATTTTATAACATTGCATTACATTTTTCGAGAAATAGATTGCTATGGAATGTTCATTTTTGAATGTTTCTTAAATATGCTGAAAATTTATAGGTAAGTAATTAACCATGTATTTTTTTTTTTTCGATCCATGTAATGAACAAGTAGGGTCTTAGTGTCTCTCTTGAATTTATATCCTGTGATCACACAGGTGATATAGTAAATTTTAACTAAGAGAATTTATTAATTTACGTTGTTAAAATGGCTTATTATAGTTATTTGGAAAAATGTATGTTAGAAATGTTCATAAAAGCAGGAAAAAATTCGATTGCAGCAAATGAAATGACTTAGATCGTTATCCCAAAAGAAGTCAACCAAACAGATTTTATTGTTTGGAAAATAAATTTGAAAACATGGTAGTTTTACAAAACCAAGTTTTACAAATTATGGTAATGAAGTAATAGAAAAACAAGCAATTTACACAATAGTTTATACAACAAACAGCACACGCAACAAACTACGGCAGAAAAATAGAACATGAAATATGTGCAAGTGATATAAAAGTTTTAAAAAATATTGAAAATATATTAATATAAACTGTAAACTGTTTAAATACCACATATCGATGGTGTAGCACACACGTGGTAAATGCATTTTTGGGCAAAAATTAGTGTTCGATTCTCACTGCCTAAAAGTCAAAGTACTAGTTTTGAGTTTAATATAATATTAGAATTCAAGTAGATTTAATAGGAGTCATTTATTAGTTGCCTTTTGAGCGTGTATTTAAATTTGAATATTCTCTTCCCTGACCAAAAGGTATGAGCGCATGCGCGCGAAGCACGAAAAACAGCCCTCTTAATGCCACAATTAGTTAATACACTAAACAATTGCAAGTGTTCGCACCTGTTTAATGTACAACGCATTTTTGCCCAAAAATGCACTTACCACAGGTGTGTGCCACACCATCGAATCTAAACATTTGCAAATGATGATGCACAAAGAAGTATGAATTTTTGTTAGTTCTTTTTAAGAAATGTGTGATCAAAACAATTTGTTTTACAAAAATATAAGGCACGCTTTGCTAGTAATGGTTTGTTCAATAGGTATAACAGTAGGTATAGGTCTTCAGTCTTAATTCTCTCGCCAACACCTTACTGCTAAGTTTTATTTAACCATATATAACACAGATTGAATCGTTTTACCTTCACAGCAAGTGTTTAGTGTTTATTTTCAAAAATATGGTATGCCAGCACATTGTTAATGAATACTTAAATCGATAATTATTTGCTAACTGGTTGGGCATCTGATGTGCTTGGCTGACCAGGTCACCAGATATCATACCCATGGATTTCTTTATGAGGATTTATAAAATCTCGTTTATAAAGTGGGCAATAATAATAATTCGCTAGAAAATTTGTTGAACAATATAAGAAACGCATTTGAATTATTAACCAATATCCACCTTGAAAATGCCACTAAGGCTTAATGAGACATCAGCTTTGTATCAATAATAATGGCCATTTTGAACAATTTTTACAACAAGGCTTTCATTATTTTTTATTAGTTTATTATTTCATTGTTATTTTTTCTCAATAAATCATTGTTCAATGTAATGCACACATTTTAATCTTTACTTTTAGTTTCTTCTTCTATTATAAATTATTCATTACTTCTAAATGTGAGATTATGAGATTTACTTTTTCTGAGTATTTTAATATTAGGTAGATGTTCAGAATTATTATTATTATTTCTGCTGCCGTGTTTATTAACATATAAATGCAAGTTTTTTGAAAAACTGCAACCCCTACAAAAAATAGAGCTTTTTGGTTTCACATTATAATATATGCGACATGAAATTCTTTAAAACCCTCTTATTGAAATTTTAACACCCTGTACTTCGAAAATGGTGGTCTTTGAAACATAAATTTATATAGGAAATTAGTCTTTATTTTTGACAAAGAACAGGTTTAAATTATGCCACTCATTTCAGGGGCACCCTGTATATGCTTGTGTATTTCTAATAGAATTCGAGTACCTTATGTCACTGTGTTTTGGTGGATAAATATTATAGAAATATTTTGAACCATTTCACAAATTTGTACGAGTATATTTATTTTTGCGTTCTATCATATTTTTTTGAGATAATGTATTTAATTGCAATAGTTGCATATAATATAGGGTGAGCCAGATTTTAATCGGGAAACTTAGAGAATCAATAGGATACACCAAAATAATATGGATTTGTCATATAAACTTATAGCTAAAAATGCTTAATTTTCAAGATAGAGGGCACATTTCTCCGAAAATAACTGAGACATTGTTATGAAATTCAGAAGGTGCACGTACACTGTCTCTCCAAAATAATTTTTTTAAACGATTCTCAATTAAGAGCTAATTGATAAGTAGGGAACGATCGATGAGTTTTCTGATTAAAATCTGGCCCACCCTGTATAAAACGTCAGTATATCTCTTATGTTTATGTATTTTTCACTTTGAATTCATGTTCACTTCCCCTTCGAAGAGTTGCTGTAGAACAATGGATAAAGGATTTCCCAGTTAGAGTTTGATGGTATAGAACTTCGGTGCAATATCTGTGAGAAAATATTATTATAGACAGTTAAAACAGATTTTACAGCATGTTCCAACTGAAATTCATAAAACAAGTGAGAGTATCAGTGGTACTGAAAGCCAAAAACAATTTAAATCAGATTTAGTTAAAATGATGGTGGCATGTAACATGTCCGAGGACAAAAGTAGATAACCCTCATTAAACAGATTCTACAAAATTTTGTTAGTGGAAGGCACAACGTTACTGTGCCTGCGGAATCCACATTAAAAATTACATATCACCGGTGTGTAACGAAATTAAAGCAGACATTGTTTCCGAATTGCAAGACAAACACGTATGGGTTAGTGTAGATGAAACTGCCGACATTAGTGGTCAGAACATCGCAAATTGAATGTACTAGTTGGGAGGAATGAGGATGGATGAGACAGTGGCAATGCTAGCTCGTTTAATATCAACAAAAGTGTCAGAATGCACAAATCCAGAAATATGTAAATCTGTGGACAGTAGTTTTAAAACACTATGGGGCCAGAACTATAAAAATAATAAAGGATGTGTCTTGCTGTTTGTAACGGATGTAACTTTGTATATGAAGAAGCTGGACAGCGCTTAAAATACGCCTATGTTAATCTGGTACATGTGGCATGTTTAATATCTATGTTCATGTGTTTACACCGGTATCCTGGGTCCGCCTCTGATATTTATGTCATCTAATATTCGGATCCAGACTCTATACATCATAAATATTGAAATAAAACATGCAAATAAGATAATAATATATATATTATCGACATCAAGAATGAATGCTGTTACAACAACGTTTTAATTCATATGGATCAAATCCGCACTACATTAGTCAACATGCTTGTTGAAATGACATCCAGATATAAACAAATGTTACTCGTTGACAGGTGAAAAAGTAATACCATAACCTACGATTTGTTCGCTAAAAGTCAGAATACTTTAACGATTTCGTCAGTCTTTAAATTGGAACTAATTTTATGTTTTTATATAATTTGGCAAAAAGCAGATTGCTTTGTAGATATTAACAATTACATTTAAATTAATTAACATCATTAAAAATAGAAAAAAACTGCTGATGGCATTCTAAAACAATGATTTTCTATGTATTTAAGAATCATTATCATTACACATTGAAACATACCTTTGTCTTGAAAATCAACTATCGTTAGGTCTGAAAAGATTTGTTTTTCATGTACAAAAATCAATTAAAGGAAGCGGTAACAATCAAACTCAAAAATAAAAAAATCCAAATTTGACAGTGACATGCAGAAACAGGAAACCATGAAACATGTGACGTCAAAAGTGTTCAATCAGACTTATCGAAATTATTCTCACTTGCTATTGAGACATACGAAATCAGGTCTTCTCTTTCTTTTTCAACAAGGAAGTCAGTTTTTCGTATAACGCATCAACAACGTTAGTCTAAGACATTAACAATCACACATAATGGACTTCCTTCTGCTGTCTCTCTCGCTTTATTATATTGTAAACAATGAACGCTTGAACATACGTTGTAGATTAGAGATAAATTTATGTAACAGCATTCTTCGTGATTTCGATAGTATTTAATAATACCCTAAATAAAACCGAAAATTTACCAAGGTTTTGATCGAATTAGAACTTTATTTTGTATGAGTATACAATTCAATGTTTATTTGATAATCTTAAAAGGTTAAAACAACTATCACCTGATGTTTACTAACCGCGTGACGTAAGCGAAAAATCAAAGATAGCTTCGAATCTGCGCAGTGTAATTCATGCCAACAAATTTTAGATTTTCCAGTTTTTAAAAACATTCGGAATATAATATACTTACTTACATTTACAATGTTAACTAATACCGTACCAAAAAAAAAAAGCAGTTTTACATAAATTTTATTGCATAATTATATTATATTTACAGTAACAACTTGTGCTAAACACAAACGTAGCTTCAAAGACCAACACGGTACAGCAATCCAAATACGAAGTCAACTTTTACATTATATTTTAAACAGCTTCTGACAAATTCTGACAAATTTGGTGTGCAAATAAATCTGGAACACCAAAAGTTTAACTGCGTATATATTGACGTTGTTGATGCCTTGCAATAGTTAATACATGTAAATAAAAAACCTGCATTCTACATGATTCCAGAAGGGTATGTTTACAACACCAAAAAATTAAAAACAACTGGTATATTTACAATACCAAAAAAATTAAAAAAGACACCTACAAGATTCATCCCAAATTTATTTGTGCATGACTATACGCATTTTCAACTACCGCACATCTGTGTCAAAAATATAATGCATCAATTAAATTAGTATTTGAAATATATGTATGCATATATGATAGTACTATAACAATTATATTTACACTGCTTTAAAATTTATCTGAAATTGTGAAACAAAAAATAATTTGCTACAATTATTTTGTTTAAAGTTCCAGATAAATTTAAATAACGCTATTTTATCGCGATAATCTAGGATTAGTCTCTCATTCTTAACTTTGGTAGAAACATTTTTGCACGAGTCTTAAGGCTTATAAAAAAAAAAACAACAGAAAACCAATGGTACGGTAAATAATAATTTAGCTATACATATATAAAACATTCAATAAAGAAAACCCATTTAAAACAGGAAAATTGTCAATTTTTACCATGACAAAATACATACATCAAAATTTTTATATCGACTAATTAAAGCTGCACATGTAAAATATGTAAAAAATAATGACTACCTCTTATAATTATCGCACCTTTGAAAAAGACCTGCAAAACTATCATACTTTGCAATGTATCCATCAATGTCCCTAACGATCGCATTTAAATACAGAACCCATGGTTAATCGAGGTCTATACGAGTTTGCAAAGGAAGTGAACCGCACTGTATCTTACTCTCCCTCATTTTGTTAAATGAGAACTTCAAATCCTCCATTGTGATAGGTCGGAGGGCATCATGATACTCGTCTTCGGAATCATTTAATGATGTTTTGGCACGAGGATTATCAATGTGGTTGCGCACGTAATCCCTGACTCTGTAAATGGATGCATTTCGGCACAATTCTCTTAAGTCAGAGCCGGAAAAACCATCTGTTGACTTCGCTATAGCTTGGACGTCTACGTCGTCTGAAATAGGCTCATTTTCGAGAATCAACCTAAAAATTTCAAAAATTTTCAAGTTAGCATAGAAAAAAAAAACAACATAATTATTCATTTCAATGGGCAGGTGAGAAGTTAGTTAAAACTCTCAAAAATATGAAGATTTGGGAAAAATTACTACGCACAATCATACCTAAGGGCCACAATGCTATGCAATGCAAGATAATAATTATTGCAGCTGAAAGATCACAGCCAGAAAGTCATTGGTTTATCTATGACATTTTTTCAAGCATTTTATTCTTTTAAGTGTTGTCAACACTGTAATTATTAAAGATAATTTGAGGTTATGTCTGTGTGCTCTGCGCTTTGAGCCTACCAGTACAAAATATATCACCTTTAACTTTTTTTATTGTACATAATAATAGTTATTTTATATATCTAATATTGTTATAACATAATATGAGTGTTATATCTTATTTAGAAGAACATACATACAAGGTAATGTGAAGCAACTTTATAGAGCACAAAATTAGGAATAGTGTTTTCTATTTAATCCCTTCAAACTAGAATGAACATAACCTTAATAACAAATGTCAGATAATGACATCTTTCATAAGCAGAGATTGGGAAGATGAGACTTGCGTAGATATATTATATTGTAAACACCTAATGAAGCAGTCTCAAACAATATGAAATAATAAAATATTCTTACATACTATGAAATAAATCTGATTTCTTTATAAAAATGGGAACAAAAAATTAAAGGTTTTTATCAGATAACTGGATGCCTTACGGCTATAAAAAACAATTGAAGCATTGAAATATAAAGGGACTAAGTGCCAAAAATTGTTTATTGCGGTATTTAAAAGAACCCCTTAAAACACGCACTGACACACATCGCGTCCTCTAGAATTGAGCAGAAAAAATACAAAGTAAAGCTTGTGGCACTTGGACCCATTACATGTTGTTTTTGCTTGTACATAGCACCTTTCTATAAAACAAACTCAGTTTCATTAAAAATGGCACTTAGCCCTTTTGATACTTTAATTCAATTACTTACTGACCATCATGAGGACGGGGATGCTCGTATTGTCAAGTGTCCAATGGCAATGTGAATGCATAGATATCGGCGGATCCGCCTCGGCTATCACGTTTATGCCCAATGCCCCGTTGAATACGCTCTAAATAAGTAGTATTTATAAAACATCTATGTGCATAACACATAGATATGTAAATAGTGTAAAATTAAAAACAACAGAGGTTAACTATTTTAAAATGTCTCGTTCAATTCCTTTAGAGGACAGAGTGAACTTGCGGATTGGTGATTTCCCTCCCGGAGTTGCAATATAGCGGCACAGAATTATATTGCATAAGCTGTAAACAAGTGATATCGTGCAACATCAAAGCAAACATTAAGACACACATTTCCTCGGACAGTCATAAAAAGTGTGTGTAGTACTATTACAGATACTCCACAATTTCGACAATTTTTACAAACGTGTATTAATGAGCAGTATGCATTGTTCAGATACCACCGGAAATGACACTTAGAAAAACTATTTGCCACAGATGTGACAGTATTCAACAAAAAATGTATTCTGAACTTCTGAAATCGCCTGGATGAAATCACCAATGCCTGTGGTTGAAAGGTGGCAAATGTTTTAGTGGGTGCATTAATATTAATAATATACTTTTAATGATGTGTTCAAAATAAAAATTGGTTACTCTTATACTGATCAATACTTTAAGCCCTCTTCATATAAACTTTGAATATTACCGAACTCACCAAAATAACCACAAGGTAAGATATTTTGCCATATATGCATGAACATATTTATGTGGTGACACATCACTTAGTGTCAACACTGGAATTGACGTCATTTATCGCTACCTCCCAATCTCTTCTCATAAGAGATATATAATGGCATGTGAAATAAAGCACAAAAAAAGTTGTATTTTGAAGTGGAACTTATGCATATTGGCAATCAATTGCATCTTAAATCGAACAAAATCTTAAATATATAGTGAATTGTTGTGGAAATATAAACTGTTTTTTATCTACGTTTTTATTTATTCTGCTCATTTGGTTTTTTCTTTTTTGGAGATAGTACTTCAGTGGCATACTTAAATTATTTCTTAGGGGTTATTTCAATACACAATTATTAAAATGATGTGTGCAATTTGTAAGAAGCCGCCTGATAAGGACACTTATGCATGTGATTTTTGTAAAGAAACATATTGCCAGGATTGTATTGGTCTCTCTTCTATAGAAGTTAGAGTGCTACAATTAAAAAGTGGAAGAATACTTAGCTTTATGTGTAAAAACTGCCAGAGTCCTCCTATACATGAAGTATTAAAACAAAATTAAAAAATATGGAATCAATTCTCCTTGAAGAAATAAAAAAATTACACAAGGAAATTCGTTGCCAAGATGAAAAAATATTGATCAATCTGTTTTAATTAATAGGCTGTTGAATGAAATCTCAGAAATGAAGCAACCAAAGGGTACACCGGGAACTTATGCAAATATAGTTAAGAATAAGAATATTGAAGTTCTGGTTGTAAAGCCAAAAAAAGAAACAACAAAGTACTAAAACAAAAAGTGATTTAAAAGGGAAAATTGATCCCAAAAGTATGGCCATCGCGGTGGAAAATATAAAGGATGGAAAAGAGGGTGCGATCATAATCAACTGTAGTAACACTAATTCTAAGGAGAAAATAAAGGAAACAGTGCAACAAGAACTTGGTACCACATATAGTGTAATTGACGGAATAAAGAAAAATCCAAAAATCATCATAAGAGGAGTTGAAGAAGAATTTATTGATGGAAATGAGAAATGATCATAAAATCTCTAAGCAAAAATGAAATAGGTGTTACTGATAATTCAATCTTCACCGTCCATTCCAAGTATAAACAGAAAGGAAAAATTGACAAGGGGAATATCATACTTACTGTTGATGTGTCTAAAAAATAAAATTTGTCAATATGGAAAATTGAACATTGGCTGGAGAAGGTGTGTCGTTCATGAATATTTTACAGTTGTAAGATGTTTCAAGTGTGCGAGATATGGCCACGTTGTAGCCAAATGTGAAAATAACGTAACTTGTTTCAACTGTGGAAACTCTCACAAAACAGCAGATTGTACGTCAAATTCCTTAAAGTGCATTAATTGTGTAGAAACAAACATAAGATTAAAAAAATCTCTACACACCAACCATGCAGTAACTGATTCAACCTGTCCATGTTATCAGAGAATTATAAATTTAGAAGAAAGAAAAAACGATGCAAACTTAGCAATTAAAGTCGAAGAGATTTATCCAACATTTTGAGAAGAAAAATGAAAGCTTGAATACATGCTTAAGCCTTTTTCACTTGAATGTTCAAGGAATTTCAAATTGTATTAATAATATTAATGTAGCTGTAAGCGATTTAAATGCCCATTTCATAGCACTCAGTGAGCATTGGCAGAATAGTCTTAGTATTAATGCATTTCAGTTAGAAAATTATAAATTAGTTTCGTCTTATTGCAGATCGGCAAAAAAATGCTCACGATGGTGTTGTGATATATGCTTTATACTCACTATCTACAATTATTCGTGAGGACATAAATGCATTAAGCGAGGATTATTTATTTGAATGTGCTGCGATCGAGGTTAAAATTAGGGGTATATGTTATGTAATATGTGTTGTACATAGACCTTCTTCTACCGATATTAATATCTTTATTGACAAATTAGATTATTTGTTAGAGATAGCAACGGAAAATGATAAATTGGTAATAGTAGCAGGAGATTTTAATATTGATGTTATCTACAAAAAATGCCAACAATAAAGATTGCAACATGAATTTGTTGAATTCTTATAATATGAAAATCACAGTAAATACACCAACTAGAGTAACTAAAACAACTGCAACATGTCTTGATAATATTTTTGTTTCAAATTTGATAGAATGTAATACAGAGGTACTAGATGTAAATATATCTGATCACTTTGCTCAGCTAATAGGTATTAAAGATAATGTAATGACTAATACTACAACATACGAATATAGGCGCATTTTTAGTACAGAAAACTACCAATTTTTTTATAGTCTACCATCACAGGAGACGCAGTGTACGAAGCCGCAACTGTTGATGACATGTACAATGTTTTTATTCGAATTTTATTAAGCTACTTTAACTCATCATTTCCTCTAAAATCTGTTAAAATACAAAATAACAAAGACAGCAAATGGATTTCAAGAAATATTTATAATGCCAAAGAAACATTAACTTTAATACATGAATCATATCAGCAAGGTAGGGTCACAAAACAAACTTATGTAGATTATAAAAATTATTATACTACTCTTCTTATACATGAAAAGTCTAATAATTATTATGAAACTCAAATTAATAATTCTTGTAATAAATCCTAAGACTATTTGGAATATAGTAAATACGGAAAAGGGAAAAAATAAAAATCATTTACAGAAATTAATTATAATGGTGCTGTTATTACATCGCCACAACTGGCAAGTGAAATTTTTAACAATACCTTTGTTAATATGGCTACTGATCTGGTTGGAACAATTCCTGCAAATAATACAGTTGAACTTATCACTAATAATCCTAATTCAATTTTTCTGTTTGAAGTAACACAGAATGAAATATTTGAAATCATTAATAATTTAAAAAATAAGTATTCCAGTGGTCAGGATAATATAAGCAGTCATGTTAAAAAAAATCTGCTGTTATATAGTTGAACCGTTGACTTATGTAGTAAATCAGTCTTTGAGAAAAGGTGTTTTTCCATCAAGATTAAAGACAGCTGTTGTGAAACCTCTATACAAAAAAGGTGATCCTTCATAAATAGAAAACTACAGACCTATAAGTATGCTATCTTCTTTTTCCAAGTTACTTGAAATTGTCATGTGTAGATTAATTCCATTTTTAGAATCACACAATGTCATAACTGAAAGCCAACATGCATATCAGAAAAATAAATCCACCTTTGATTTTGTGAGAAGGATATTGGACTATCTAGACAATGGATATATTGCTCTTGGTATATTTCTCGATCTATCAAAGCTTTTGATTGTGTTGATCACACTACGCTTCTCAGTAAATTGGATAAGCTAGGTATACGAGGAATTGCTCATAACTGGTTCAGTTCTTATCTTAATGAGATATCAAAAAGTGTGTATTACAGCAAATTCATCGGAGTATTATTCCAGTACCCAAAGAGTACTACTAGGTGTGCCACAGGGCAGTGTGCTTGGGCCCATACTGTTTTTATTGTACATTAATGATTTGCAACAATATCTAAATAATGACTCAGTTTGTATAACAACCTATGCTGACGACACAAATATTCTAATTTTTGATAAGGAGTATGATAGTTTAGAAATTAAAATAGCTAATGTGATGCAAAAGATATCAAAATGGTTTAAACAAAATTGGTTGATTTTAAATAATGATAAAACTAATTGTATTTTGTTTAAACATAGTAAAAACAAAAATGCATACCCGAAAGAGATAGATATAAATAATGTAATTAACTACACGGAAAGCACAAAATTTTTAGGAGTGACAATTGATGAACATATGGACTGGGGGTATCATGTACAAGCGCTTTGTGGTAGGCTTAGTTCGGTTTGTTACACATTAAAAGAACTGAAGAAGGTAGTGAATAACAATACGCTTCTTACAGCTGATTATGGACATTTTTACAGCTTAATGTCATATGGAATAATATTCTGGGGTGGTTCTCATATTCAAAATATATTCATAGTTCAAAAAAGGGCAATACGAATCTTATCTGATTTAAAAATAAGTGAATCATGTCGTCAACATTTTAAAGCATTAAAACTATTAACGGTTCCGGCTCTTTTTATTTATGAATGTCTTTGTTTTGTTTTCAAGCATATGAGAGAGTTTAAATGCAACATCAGAGATCATAACCATGAAACAAGACACAAAGATACTCTCTTACCCAATACACACTACAACCATCTTAGAAAAAAGGATGTTTTTATAAATGTCTGCATTTTTACAATATGTTACCTACCGAACCGAAAAATATTACATCTATAAGTATCTTCAAAAACACCATAAAAAACCACTTAATATCTGCAGAACCCTATTCTTTAGAGGAAGTGAATGAAACAACTTTTAAGTAAGATTGTATCGCTCTTTAAAGTTTTAAATTTTAAGTTGTATTTTTGTTTTTTTAATTAGTAGTAGTTTTTAAGCATCTTACATTTTTATTCTTTGTTTTTACCTGTATTTTTACCTTCTCTAGAATTTTGGACATGTAACACTTAAATTGTAAGATTTTTGTCACCATTACGCAATAAAATTCTATTCTATTGTGTTACTGCCACTGAAATGTAGATATAGATAAATTACCTACCCTATTATCTGCCTACGCTGAGCCGCATTAGGCATTGGAACGTGGAATGTAGCTGGCATTCTTCTTAAAATAGCTCTATCCAAATCCTGAGGTCTGTTAGTGGCCCCCATAATAATAACGGTACAACCGGGGTCAGTAATCAGTCCATCCCACAGAGACATGAATTGAGCTTTCATCATTGCAGTAGCTTCGTGATCTGAGCTGTTTCTTGCCCGAAGAAATGAATCAATCTCGTCAATGAATATTATACATGGCTGGATCTTAACGGCTAATGTGAAAACTGCAGCAGCCAATTTTTGACTTTCTCCATACCACTTGTCAGTTAAAATAGAGAGATCCAGGTTTATAAAACGAGTTTCAGCCTCTCGCGCAGTTGCCTTGGCTATGAGGGTTTTACCACAGCCTGGAGGCCCATGCAACAGTACACCTAAATAGGAAAAATTTATTGTATGTACAGTAGTAGTAATAGCAGTGATATGTTTATTATAATAAGACAAATATTCTCTTTGTTCTATCTGAAGCCAGCAAATGTCAAAAATGCGCATGAACAGTACCAGAGGGCGACACTGCTTCGTTCCTTTTTCTTCATTAATACTACTCATCCAAATTATATATCACATTTAAATAAACAAGTATAACGAATTATTATCTAATAAAATGTTAAAGAATAATATCAATGCAGTAAGGATATTTTAGTGTCGCCACTTGGTATTGTCCATACGACGTTTGCTGGCACAATAGAACAAAGACCTTATTTGTCTTGTTATAATAAATATGTCACTGGTAGTAGTATAAAGCTTTATTGGATATTCCAAAATTGGCTAATGACTTAATAAGTCTTCCAGCATATGTACAACTGAAGGCATTGGTGCAAGAACTAGTGAAGTGCAGAAAACCCCCGAGAAAACCTTATTTTGAAAAAAATAGAAAAAACGTTTTTAAACGTAACAAAAAGTTTGATATATTTTCTTTTTATGCACATGTAAATAAATTTTCTCTAGCTGCACATGGATATTTATTACAGCAAATGGTGCAGCGTATTTTAAATAGTAGTAATCTAATCTTAATTCTATTTGAGCCAAATTGGCGTTTAGCCTGTTTTTGCACCAATGCTTGCTTACATTATATTTACAATACATACTAATCAGGGTTGGAAAAAAATCATGATTTTTTTGAAAAAAAATCAAAAATCAATGATTTTTATTTAAAAAAATCAGGTTTTTTTGATTTTTTTCAGTTCTACTCTAATTTTTTGAAAACAAATACGATTTTTCCATACATTATTTTTTTGTATTCTCTAACTACCAATTTGCGCATATAAATTATTCACGTCACTGGAAAAATTCTCTATATGGTCTATATTTTCATACAAACAATAAAAAATCAGCATTTTCCTGTTCTGACAAGCTTGGTAGTCGGTTTCATTAATTTCATAGATGCCGAGGCGACGCGTGACTGAAGTGTAAAATAAAAATGAGCGGAAGGAAGAAAAACGAAATTTGGGATTATTTTATAAAAAAAAAAACAGAAAAAGGAAAAACCAGTAACAGAGCGGTGTTTAAAAATTGTAAAAAAGAAATACAAGGACTTGTTCAAAGATTAAAAGGCCATCATGAAAAGTGCAGGAAGTTGATAAAACTGCAGGTATTCTAAATCTAAATAACTGTTTATTTTATTTAAGGGGATGTTGGATGTTTAGGGACCGAAAAAGCAGCTAAATTAGTTTTTTTCGTACAAACTTTACAATAATTAATTAACCTAATTTAAAATTTTTGTTTTGGAGTAAATCATGTTTTATTTTCTTTTAGAGTTGGTTCTGTTTAATTTGTTTACTTTATGTTTCTGCTTTTAAGTAAGCACCTAATTTATAATGTACATTTAAGAAGGTAACTTTTGTTTTATATGTGTAACCTAACTGTTCTTTTCTTTTTTATTTGAATTTTTTTTTTCAGTTTAATTTGTTTCTAGCTTTTAAATAAACTATACTTTTTATTTGAATTTTCTGAAGATTGATTTACTGGCTTTACACAACTTGATTTAAATCATGATTTAAATAAAAAAAATCAGTTGATTTAAATCATGATTTAAATCGTCCCAACCCCTGATAGTAATTTAAAACAAATACTGTATTTGTTGACAGATTTTTTACAAAAAAAAAACCAAACCAAAAAATTTCTGTGAATGTATTTTATATTATTGATGATCATGTAATAAAATTAAAAATTCTTAGATTGTTTGGGTAGGGAATTCTCTTTTGGGTGGGACGTTGGGATTGGTTTGGTGAATTAAAAAATTTATTATGTTGATGTGTCTATACCTTCATTTTTATATGTAAGAGATCTACTGTGTTTGGATCTTGATACGATACTTTGTTTGCATTGATTTGTGTGTTATTTAAAATGGAGCATTTGTTGAAATAAATTTATTGATGGAGAATTATTTATAACTTTATGGTTAAATATAATCAGGTGAGACTTATTTGGATTTGGTATAGTTCACCATTTCTTCATCCAGAATATTATCTTGTCTGAGAAATGCTGTAAATTTTTAAAGGTTTGTCTCAAAGTTTTCCCATGGGATACAAGGCAATTATATCAGCGAATTGTAGTATATATGCATTGTGGTTAATATTCTGTGCAGAAAATATTGTAGACTACTGGAGAAAGGGGATTTTATGTATAAATTGTTGCCATATCTAAAATATTGTAAATATCCAGATTAGATATTGGGTTATTTTTAGCAGATTAAACTACTTCAACGCCAACTTTTTGACGTTTTCATTTCAATAGATATTATTTACCTGTAGCGTAAATGTAATACTACTTTAATTGAATATAATAATAATTATTATTATTTAAACCATTTCCTGATAACTGAATGTGGACTATACTTTCAAAAGCTGCAAGCAAATATTTCAATATATCAAGCTTAGTAATACACTAGTCTATATCAAAAGCCTAAGGGGCACTTTGCATATAATAATAATTGATGGAACAGTAATACTGAACTGAGAATTGCATTAATTTATAAACAAATTATTATTAAAGATGCCAATTATTTAACTAAAAACAGGCTATAAGTCATAGTTTTTATTTCATTAAAAGTAACTTAACTTGCCTACTTATGAAGGAATTTATAAAAAATAAAAACAGGTAATTCCCCTGCTCAGGTATGCTCAACAAGAAAACATTTCGTCACATAAGAACCATAAGGTTCTAAGCAACGTTTTGCTCAAAACAGTGATTTTTATTACAACCTACTGTACATATTTTTCTGCATCCTTTTCGCTAGGAATTTCACTACTGATTAAAAAATGGCAGCATAAACTTCATTTCCATATGATTCTAAGTAACTATTTCGAGAACTATTTGCCACAATTTATGTTTTTCTTTACTTTTTGAAATCACAAACTGAAGATTATTTATTTTTATACAAGTTGTACCGTCTGTTTAATGAATAAAAGTTATTAAAATTTACACTATATTTGCATTTTTATCCTAAAGTACTCGTATACTTTACAGAGGCATAAATGATTCAAAGTATAAATGCAAAGCTTAATTAATTTTCATATAATTCCTGTAATTTTGGGTAAATTTAAACCATGTATCATTTCAGGGAAAGACTGGATTACTTCGTTCCATACGTTCTATATATAAATATGGACCTAAAGCGACTTTCCTAGAAATAATGTTAAATTTGTTCTCCTATAAGAACAGTAAATTGTTACTGTAATACTCATGCAACGATTTGAAAAAATCTGACTATTTTCTTCATATTTTGCATTTCTAGAAAAAAATCACTGCAAAATTTTGTGCTGCTCTGAACAGTCATATTAACTGTGCAAATATGAGTCTTACTGCCATCATAATAATGAGGGTTATTATTTTGCGCAGGGCAAAAAATATATTCGAGCTTAGCGTACCTGTAAATGTCGGGATGGTACAAATTTGTTATCCTGTACAACTTATAAAAAATTACTAAAAAGTGTTCCCTTTGATTCATACTTTTAATATATAATTTTAAAGCTACTAATTTTAAACTTAGCAGCATAGGGTGACTTAGTTGGATTTCGGCCAATTAACGTTATTTTTTACTTTATACTACTCACAAAGTAACATTTATATTTTTATTTTTCAATATATTTGTTGCATATTTTAATATTTTTAGAAATAAAATTCAAATTTGTAGGTCTTAAACTTATTTTAAAATTCTAAATTCATAAAAAAGTAAAAATTGTTCTTTTTACCACTTTTTGGTCCCCATGTGCCATAACCGGCCATTAAAAATTTAGATTTCGGCCGGCCTGCCGAGCAAATCCAGATAGTGATATCTATTTTTATTGCAGAGGTAGGTTTCCGCATTTTTTTTTCCTTCAAAATAATAATTGAACATAACAGAAAAAAAAACAGTGTCCGAATTGTATTCAATTAATGATTGGTTTGTAAAAGTATTCACTGGCTACTATAAGGGTAAATTTTGTGCATCTCAGCAGCTCAAGTAATTTATTCAGTAATAAAATAGAAAACATTGAAGTTTTATTTAAAAAACATAGGATTTAAAAAATAACATTAAAAAAACATAAAATGTATTATTTGGCAGAACTTATTGTTTGTAAGATACTTCTTTGCACTTATCACACTTGTATTCTTTTAAGGCAGCAACTTTATAAGTCAAATCAAACAATTCTGTGCACCTTAAATGCTACCAATTGTTACAATGGTCACAACCAATATTTTTTCTTTGTCCACCTCTGTCACTATCAAGTTCTTCCTTTTCATTTTTCTTGTTGTTTTTTCCACTTCTTTTCCTTTTTTGTTTGCAATTCTTTATTCTTTTCGTCTTTTTATATTTTCAACTTTTTCAGCTTTTTCCTTTTCTGTGTTTATATAGTAATTTCGCCAAGCTTGTGATGATATAGCACTTCGGTAGTTTCACCTGTACCTAACCACCACTGGAAACGTCAAATGGGTTTCAAATGGATCAAGTTTTTTTTTTGTTGATGCACTACTGTCTAAAGAAACTTCACTTTCACTCTTAATTTCATTGTCTTTGCCACTCTCTTCCTTGAATGCAGTTGTTATTTCAGTGATATCCATGATTCAGTTGTCGTCCTTCTCTTTAATCTTTTGGTCACTATACTGTGGTTTGATAACTATTTCCTCTAGAATGCAAATCCTATTTTGAGGTTTCTTAAGTATTCGCACTACATCCTTAATTTTCCCATCGGCAAAAATTTCAGTCTTATTTGATTCATTTTCATGATTTTCTTCTACCTGCTTTGTTTGAAGAAGCTCATTATCAATCTTTTAATCTTTGTTTTTGAGTTTAGTCTCATCCTGTGTTTTCGACAATATTTCTTCAAATTCGGGTCTCGATCTTCTGTCGCACATTAATTTTTTAATTTTCTTCTCACCAGCCATCTATCTAGGTATAAACCAGAAAAAAAATAAAGTTTTTGTCTTTTCTAAATATGGCCGAGAAAGGAGTTTGGATACCAAGGTTAAATTAAAAAGATATTAAATAAGGTGATATAAAATTGGACCCTTTTTCAGCCACCTAATACCTTAATTTTTATTTCTCGAGCATTTGCAAAAAAAAAAGCGGCCGGAAACTGGTATGTAGTTTTCTCCTCATTCTTAAATATGAATGTAAAGAAAGGAGAAAAATATGCATAAAGTAATAATAACAGGAGACAAAACGACCCAGCAGCAATCTCCCGGCTTTTGGCTACCCTGGCCGAAAATGGATACGTGTTACTTTTTGATATCCAGTTTACTGGCTACTTAACCCTAAAATTATTACTTGAGTTAATTTACGTTTTTTCTATCTTAAATGAGGCTATATATAAGTATTTTTATATAAGACAACTAAAATCTTCAAAACTGTAATAAAAAATGCAATACTTACTTAATACTTCCATTGGAAGTACACACTATAAATTGTAGAAGCAACTTAACAAGGCACACTTGTTCAACAGCGACCATATTTTAACGAATTATTTTAGTTCCTAATCTAACCGTTATTGCGCTAAAATTGTCACTGCAGCCGGGGAAGACTGGCCAAAAACTAGTAATACTTTTACAGAACAAGATATATTAAAACATAGGGTAATTCTTTACAACAGCCACTTCTATATTTTTCGTGTTTTTTTTATACACACGCGTAAAGTGTCTCTATAGAAGACATTTGCTGCAAAGGAAATGTTGCGCAAATATATTTCGTATTTTCGCACTGTTTTGGGGCAAGGGAAATAAGTGACAATAGTTAATTGTACCGGCGCTGTCAACCAATAAGGAGTCATATAAAGCAGATATAGAATGTGTGTGTAAGTTAAACGGGCCGTATGAGGGTTATCGTAAATTCCACCAAACGCATTGAAAAATTTTATTATTTTTTTTGTGGCATTTGGCATCATAAGCGCAACATATAATTATGTGGGATGTATTCCTAACATGACGGAGCATCGTACTGTGTATTTGTTTTTTTCGTCAGGCAGAAGTGGCTGTTGTAAAGAATGACCAAACATAGACTATTTATAGTATGTTTTTACAAAAGTGACCGACAAAAGGATATGGCCGGCTAACTGATGCAATCACCCTATATGAAAACTGCAAGAAAAATTATATTACATAACATTCATAAGGTCCACAATCAATAAATTGTGGTAATTAATTAATTTATGTAGACTTTTAACTCTACCTTTTGGGGCTGTCGTCAGCTGTGAATCTGCGAACAGTTCCTTTTTCTTAATTGGTAAAATTACAGTTTCCTTGAGTTCCTGAATCAAGCTTTCGAGTCCAGCAATATCTTCCCAGGTAATCCTGATATCTTGTGGGTGAATAAGGTGGGCTGCTATCATCATTTCATAATCATTTAGCTTGTCCACAACCAACGAGTCTGTACCAGTAGAAGCTAACCTATCACACAACTTATTTTGTAAACTAATTATTTTTATTTGTAATCCTCCTTACCTTTTAAGTTGTTCCTCCGCTCGTTTCCTAGCTTTTTTCTTGTTTTTATTGGTAGGATCAACCTGATTCATAATCCATTTTATGCTTAAAAATGTTACTGCAGACACTAAAGTTAACCTAATCACAAGTCCTATAACTTCGTTTTTTGTAAACGCCGTGTCGGCCATTTCAAGTTTTGAATTATTTCTATGTTATTTTACGATTTAATTTGAAACATATAAAAATTATTGACCAGTATTTGTTTTAAGCACAAACCGTTTTGACAGCTTCACTGAAAGAACAAAAATGTGACGTAGGGAGATTTAGGGACTTTACCGTGGTTAAATTGTTCAATTGCTTCTTGTATTGTTAGTTGCCTACCTTCGACCACAAAAAAAAGTTTTATGGTCAAGTTGCCTAGTGTCAGTGTGCATTTTTTATGAAATATCTATAGTTTTAAAGGGGAAAATCAGGGCCGGACTGGGCCGGGAGACTAGGGGCACCGCATCCTGCGCCGTAGTAAATCCCAAAGTGTCACTCAACTATTATTGTAAAATAATATCGAATACATAATCGAATCCTTATGCAACATTACTAATACACCACTATATGTTGAGAGTTAATTGCCTTTGTATTTTAACGTTTTTCTTTTCATACCTTTATTTTATATGGGGTGATTAGCTGAAAAGTCTGCTTTTAAACCCATTTATATTATTTAATCATAAAATTGTAAATTCTACGTAGGTATTTTTTGAAAGGATAAAGTAAACTTAAAATACGTATTTAATTGAACGGCTGATAAAAATTTTAATTCGGCCCAGGTAAAACAGCATTAAAATCTGCTCATCCTTAATTTATGTCAACAATTTGCTGCGGTCGACAATAAAATGTGGTTCATGTCTTTTTTAAGATCTGACATCTCCAACGCCACCATAATAAAAAATAAATAATATATTTACAAATAGTAATAAATACTAAAAACTGTACCTAAATAAGGTACAAGGACCAATCAATTTGGAATAAAATTGGATAGGTACAAGTTGCCCTGTAGATGGTTAGCTACATACATATGTCGCCAGACCTATCATCCATCGATTTTTATCTGTAGATATCAACCCACAGATAAAAAACAAGTATACTCCATAGACATAAAGAGGTATAATGTCACTCACGACCATGTTATTTAATGAGGGCTAACGTTTTCAGGCCCACCAGTTGGCGCCACTGGTCGAGTAAGGTCGTGTCAAAATTACTGTTAGGCTCGGGAAAAGTTTATAGTGTTTTATTATAATTATTTCGTACACCAGCAAATAAAAAACCTTGTTAATTGTGCCTCAGTGTTGTGCAGTTCCATTTTGTTCGGAAACAAAAGGCGGACATATGCTTCCGAGAGACAAAACTCGCCTAAAACAGTGGTTGATAGAGATAACTTTACTCCTTCGAAACATTCGTGTGTTTGTAAGAAACATTTTAATCCCGACGATTATGCGTTACGAAAGGAGTCTACTACAGAAAATCGTGAGTAATAATCATGTACATTCGTTGTTTTCATCATATTCATTCTTGATGTAACCTAACTTTAATGACATAAGACATTTCTGATAAGTACAATAATTTCCCCACTGAGCAAGTAAATTACTACTTTCCCCTTCTGTCATCATTGTGTTAAATGTTTTTCAGCTAATTTTTATAAAAATTACTAAAAGCTAGCGTTAAAAACCCATAATAAACATTAACGTTCAGTGACATATTGACCTTTCCGTACACTAGCACCTCTCGTATTGAATTCAAGCGCATTAACCCTCATTAAATACAAACAATTAGTTAGTTGTCAATTGTTTATTATTCTATTCTAAATTAAAATGTTTCTACTGATTTTTTTTATTTTTAAAAAAATATTTATATAATTATTGTTCTAAAAACACGTACTGATTAATGAAATGCTTTTTTTACGAGCTTATTTCAAAGACGAAATAGGCGTTGTACACATAATTTTTTTTGTACATAAAGCAACTAATTAATTATTAGGTTGGCACATCTCGGTTCTATTTAAGAAAATTGAGATTTGTTAAAAAACACTATCGTTGAATTTAATCAGTAATAAATCGTGCATAACCTTAATATTCGGAAAAAAATATTTTATAAGTACTCATGCACAGCCTTCTTTACAGCCACGAAATAAGAAATCGTGCAACGTCGCTTGAAGACCTTTTGTTCCGAATAACGGCTGCAGCAAACAGTATTTTCTAACAAGTAATAATTGCTCTACTCTTGTAAATTAAAGTGAATTAAATGTAGATAGTGTTGTGTAGTGATAATTTAAAATAAAATCTGATATTTCGAGAATATTTATGTTTTATTTCATCCGTATGCATATAACCTAAATTAGGTAAATAAACAAGGCGACACAGTGTTGTATCCCCGGTTGTAAGTCAAATTACGATTCATCTGCAAAAACTGAAGACGTAAAAATTGTTTTTTTGGATTGTCTAAGGACGATGGGTTAAAACAAAAAATAGCTCAAAGCCTGTCCCTAGGAAAGAATGAACACCATCAAAACATTATGTAGTATGTGAGTTGAATTTTGATTCCAGTGAAGTTATAAAACTTGACAAATAAATACCTGTTACGAGACGGAAGGATTGAAATTATTCCCTGTAAACCAAAAATTGAAAGAATGCAATTCCATCCATTTTCCAAAATTTACCTAAATATTTGTCAAATGAAAAGCCGATTGTTCGAAAAGATCCTGAATGTACTCGTAGACGTGGAAACCAACTCCAGGACCATGGTATTTTAATACAAAATGTTGTAGTCAGATATCACTGGAAATTATGAAAATTATTATTATTAGTTATTTTTCGGAAAACGTTGGGCAGTTAAAATCGAAATTAAAATATTAATTAATAACAACCTCACCGTAAAAGTGTTTGTAAAGCACAATAAATTATAGCGGCATCTTTTATCTAGTACGGATATTTCTCCAAATAAAGAAAATAATCACAAACACTATCTGATTAACATGTCTGCCTCACTTGCAGGACACAAAATAGTAGTGGAAATAGTAGAATACTTTTAATTGATGAAATATATATAAGTATTAATTCCAGATTAGATTATCGTGCAAAAAGTATAATCGGAACAGCCTCCAATAAGGAGAATGTGAAGTTTGCCAAGACCATCTTGTCTTTCATGATTTGTTCAGCATTTGTAAATATTGTAAAAATAAATTATTACCCTGGAGTAGGGAATTCTTACCGACTCCGGGCCTTCCCCACCCTTACCCCCACCCCTAATCACGCGAATTACTCTAAATACCCTAATTACTCTAAGTGCCTCCCACCCCTGAAATCATCCTAAGTACTCCTAGTACCCCCCACCGTTGTAATTACTGCAATTACCTTAAGTACTCTAATTATCGTAAACACTCTAATTACCTTAAGTACTGCAATTGCGCCCCTCTACTGTAAGTACTGTAACTACTGCAATTACTTCTCACCCACCGTAATTGCTCTAAGTACTTCAGGTACCCCTCACCCTTGTAGTTATTCTAGTTATCCTAAGTACTTTACCCCGCCTCTGTAAGGACATAAAATACCGTAAGTACTTTAATTACCGTTAGTACTCTAATTACCGTAAGTGTTGCAATTGCCCCCCCCTCACCACTTAAATTGCCACAAGTACTGCAATTGCCCTCCTCTCCTGTAAGTACTCTGCAGAGGTTGGGGGATAGTTATATTAACAAATTTAGAGGAGGTAAATGATCATTAGTATCGCTACTCTGCAACAGTAAACAACTGAAATGTATTTGTGCACTCCTTGTGGTAAAAGTTTTACACGTAGTAATAATATGCGGCGTCACCAGAGGGTAATACAAATTTACCCGATAATGAACCTCCAGCTAAACAGCCCAAATTAGATATGCATCCATCAATATCTACAGTTATGGAAACATGCAATTACTGTAATGTGACTTTAAGAGCAAATCAAATGACTTCCCATAGACGAACGCTGCAACATAGGACAAACTCGTATGTGTTCCCTTGAATAATGGTGTTGAAATTGTACAGAGTGAATTTAAATACAAAATTGTGACATACGGAGTGCACAGTGAGAATAATTATCTGAACTATGTACTGTTTTTTTTTTTAATGAGATTAGACAAACAATTATAAATCTATTCGAGGCAGTGTTGAGAATTCATCATACGGTAAAAGTAAATATGGAGACGTTTGCTACATATATGTTGCAAATACAAGAATTATCCGAAATGAAGTCATTTAATAGAATAAAATTTTGGATGATGGTATGGATTTGAATGATGTCTTGGATTCTTTTTGTGGATGCGATGGTTACGCAAACTACCGAGTTCCAAGAACGTGAATCAGGTAATAAAAACATAATTTTTTATTAAATTACATGACGCGGCCACTAGGCTTGGAGTGGCGCTTTTGTTGGAGTAATGGACTGCGTGCGTAGATAGAGTTTACACCTCTGTTCTGTGGTTTACACGATGGAGCCGTGTGGTTTGGGATGGCGCTTCTATTGGAAAAGTTTGATTCATAGTACATTACGCATCATCGTTCCCCTCATTGGCATCGTTAAAAAACGCAACGTCGTCCCTGCAAGAAAACTTATCCATTTACAGTTCACATACGCATGGTCGTTAAGACGGTACTGACATCTTTTAGTATTTCTGCGTACTTCTAAGTTAGCTGTCACCATTATAAATTTCGTGCTCATTGAATCTTCCTTGGTCTATGAAACGTCAATTGATATTTTAATTGAATCTAACGTTTTTCTGTTTACTAAAATTCGAAACCTCAAAGTGATATAATAAAGTTTGTTCTAAACTTGTTCAATTAAAATATAAGAGAATCGGTTTTTATAGCTTGTGCAGGTCTTTTACTGGGTGCTGCTTATTACCTTTGTTGTAAAAATACTAGACGTAGACGATTTAAAGTCCGAGAAATTAATCGAAATCGAAAAGTTAAAGGTTTTTATGTAACTACATTTCTCCCCATGAAGGAAAAAAGATCCCCAGGAATTTTGTCAGGGTATCGGTAAACTCAATCGAACAAACAGCAAACAAGATGGCGCAAAAATAAGCCAAGTAAACCCAAGAAGAATAAACTAACATCTTCTTGAAGTAAATCGACCAACAACGGAAGCACTGTATAAAATGCATCACAGAACAGAAAAAATAAAATGCATGATGACTGTGACGTAAACGGAACTGTATTTAATAATACAGTAATGCGCAAACTCCTCAAACGCCAATAGAAATCGTTCCCTGCAACGCACGCATGGAAAAAAGTTGATCATTTCTTGCGGGAGCGCTTATCGATGCTGCGTTTGGTAACGATGTTGCGTACTAACACAGAATCAGATTCTGTGGTACTAACTATAAATGGCACTGTGCAAGCACGTTTGTTGATTTTCATGCGTTGCGTTTCTTAACGGTACCAATGCAGGGAACGATGGTGCGTAATGCACTATAAATCAGCCTTAATGGGCTGCTCGTGCAGGTAGGCTACATGACGCGTCCGCTAGGCTTGGGGTGGCGCTTCTGTTGGAGTAAAAGGCTGCGCGCGTTGACTGTCAACCAATGAAAGTGCTCATCCCACTCTCAATGGAGGGGTGAAAGCATATACTTATTGAAAGTCTTTTTCTGTTCTGTGGGTGAGAGTAGAGTCACAGAATAACTAGTTATTCTGTGGTAGAGTTTACTTTAGTGAGGGCGAACGATTTTAATCACAACGTAAGTTATTTCATATAGTGATTTTAAAACGATCACGACTTTCATACGACGCGTAGGGAAAATATAACGCCACAACGTAAACGTGAAAGTAAATCTACTTATAATTCAGCCGCAGATAATAGCCTATCTATTAATATATTATTTTTTATCCAACTAACTATTTAGAATTGGTAAAAAGCAAAACACTATTTTAATGAAACTTCACAAATCATATTTTATTTAATTATTTTTATAAAATTATACAACATAAATTTCCGAAAATTTAAATAGGTGCATAACCAGCGACTAAATATTTGGTTTAAATAAATATAACCAGTAATAAAAAATTTATATACCTAAAAAACTAATGAAAAACACAGAACTGAACACAAGTAATATCACATATATCACGTCGTAAAAAATGGATGGTATTGTGACCAGCAGGGAACGAAAGCAGGTACATTTCACGGGAGTTACAGAGCATCGAATATCGATAGATGCTAAAAACATCCTTTTCCACTTTGACTGTGTTCGCCACAGGGTGTTTGCTTAAGTTAAAAGTTAAAAAGTTCATCATCATTCAATTCATTATCATCATGAAACACAAGTAATAATGGTGAATCAGCAACAATGTGTGCAGAAACCTTAACAACGTGCCGGATGATATTGTGCCGGTCGACAATATGGCGACGGGCTTTGATGACATATGGCTAGTTGTGACGTGACACTGGATGACGATATCAACAATCAACAACCATCTACTTCAGGGAAGAAGCCACCATCGCCATCGTCGTCCTCGTCGGGCTCGTCAACTGTTTACCTAGGTTAAGTTAATATGTATCACAATACAAAGCAAATATTAAAAAAAAATAATAAATACATTTTTTTAAATACTTTTTTCCCGTACCAGAATACAGCTCCTCACAAAAATTAAAACCTAAAAAAAACGGAGGACTACCACCTGCCTCCGCCCCCACCCAAGGGGTAAGGGGAAGCGAATTTAGAATTAAAAATCTCTGGGTATGAACCTTGGACCCTTCGATCTTCAGTACAATGTCTTACAAACTAAGCCATCGGACCATCCAACAACTGCGGTATTTTATAACTTCTACATACTCTAAATACTAAATTCGAAACTAGTTAACGATTGAATGATATATTTTCGTATATAACGTGAAAAAAAGTGAGAAACAAGTAAAAAAGTGGTATTTAAACAAGAAATTTGGATATCTCAGATCGATTTATACCATATTATTATTTCTTATGTCTTAAAATTCTACATACTCCAAATAATAAAAAAAATCATAATTAGTTTACGACTGAATGCTATACAATATGAAAAAACTTAAAAAAAGTAAATAAGTGATATTTTGAGATAGGAAATCTGGATGTCGTCTCAGATATCGATTTATATCTAATACTGTATTATTATTACTACTTACTGTATATAATTTTTATCTACTTCATTTACCTTATTATTTATTTTGCATAAGGAAAATAATTTTTTTCTTTAAAACAAAAAAAAATTCTGGGTGTGGTGGGGTTTGAACCCTGGACCCTTTGATTTCCTTTCCATTTTAACAGCTTTATTGATACTTAATATTTACAGTATATGCCTTAATCTAAGGTATTTTATTTTATTTAGACTATTTATTTCATATATTTCAATGTAATATAATATAATAAGGTAGGTGTTACATTTCGCGAAAATGCGGTAGACAGCTACCCAGGCCGCTGGCATGGCCTAAAAATACCTATAAGGTCATAGTTTATTTAGGGGTTGTCTCTGCTCTTACCTGGAATACAGAGCAATTGCTGTCTTGTGCTAAATGCTTTAACAAACAATGTTGAATGTTTTTGTTTTTGTGGGGTCTTGATTTTTACAGGAAAAATTTTGTAAAAAATCTGTTTTACTTTTATTTGTGGGTATAGTTGTTGGATGTTTATGCGTGTGTTGTGTGTTTGGAGGAACCTTCGATCTCAGTACGATGCCTTACAAACTGTACCATCGGAATAACCAGTAACGTGTATTTTAAAACTTATATATATAAGTATAAAATTCAAAATTAGTGAAGTTAAATTTTATGTTTTCGTATATAACGTGAAAAAAAGTGGTATTTAAACATAGGAAATTTGGATATCTCAAATCGATTTATACCAATTTATTATGTCTTATGTCATAAAATTCTACATACTCCAAATAAAAAAAATCGTAATTAGCTAACGGTTGAATGCTATACGTGAAAAAATTGACAAGTAATAAAAAAAGTGATATACACACAGGAAATCAGGATGTCATATCAGATATCAATTTGTACCTAATACCTGTAGGAAGGCTAGGGAGCACATAAAATAATAATCACTGGTATTGAAAACACAACAACTTTAATAAAACTCGCTAAAAAACAGTATTCTCTTTTCCACCATTACAATTCATAATTATAATAAAGACATAATCCTATTCCTTCTCTCTCTCTCTCTCAAGTTAGCTGGCTTTAGGGTTATTTGTTCTACCAACTGCCGATTTGGCGGGACATTTAAATTTAAAAAATATTTCCCCTATAGCTCGGCCAACCTGAATTAGATCGTCCTCGATCTCATAAAACGTACATTAATCTTAAACATAAGTTCATAAGTTATTCTAAGCATAAAAACATAAGATAAAGACATAACAATAGGATACTTTAATCACATTATAACATAACGGCATAATTAAGGATTCCTACACACATAAGTTGAAACATAAGAAATACATAACAGTTTCATAAAATACATAATTCCTAAAAAAATGGTTATATTCACGTAAGTATAAGTAGACAAATAAATCCAAATTAAGTGTAAAAGTCAAAATAGGTAAGTATACATAACAATTTACTTTATATTAAATTGACACTATAAGGTTTTAATCTCGAAGCGTCAATTACACCATCGTAAGGTATCTGGGTGTTCTGAAAACCAATTATATCTGTTACTGCGTATCTGTCATTAGGAAGAACAGACTTAATGACATAAGGTCCTCTATATTTAGGTAGTAGCTTCTTGTTAACTCCGGGGGTTGTGTCAACATTAGCTATCATAACATAATCTCCCAAGTTGTAAGAGTGCGCTTCTTTATGTTTTTTGTCATAATATTGTTTATTTTCGTTTTGAACCCTTTCAATATTTTCAGCAGCTCTAAACCTTAAAGTTTCTAAACTTTCAATTTCTTTTTCACTCATTTCTTCTAATATTAAACGTAAGTTATCTTTAATTTTCCCTACTTGATTTCTTCCGAACAGTAATTTTGAAGGAGTTTCCTTAGTTGAACGATTTACTGTATTGTTAATGCAAAATTCAATATCATTTAAAACTTTATCCCATAAAACTTGTTTTTCGTCAGTAATTTTACCTAATAAAGGAGTCAATAATCTGTTCATTCTTTCAATTTGTCCATTAGCTCTTGGAGCACCAGTAGCTATTAAAATGTGATGAATGTCATTTTCAGTCATAAATTCTTTAAATAAGTGGGAAGTAAAACAACTGCCTCGATCCGATATTATTGTTTTTGGTTTACTATAAGCACGAAAATAAGATTCTAGATATGTAATGACTTCTTGCACGTTAGTTGTTTTACAAGCATAAAACTTAATGAATTTTGAAAACCCATCTACTATTTCAAAAATGAATTTATTTCTATGACTTGTTTTACTCAAAGGCCCATAGTGATCAATATGAATACATTCGAAGGGTAACTTCCCCTTTGGAATATTATGTAAAAATCCCTCAACCCTTCCAGATTTGGGATTGAACTCTATACATTTTAGGCAATTATCTATGTGATTTTTAATTTTCTTTTCTCATTTCGGGAAACCAATAAGTACGAGAAATCAACTCTAATGTTTTTTCTACGCCGACATGACCCATGTCGTTATGGTAAAGTATATAATATATTGTATTCCATTTCTTTGGGTACATAAAACAAGATATCGTTCTTAGTTTTTACGATAAAACCAGACCATTACGTAATTCAAATAAAGGATGCTCAGATTTTTCTAATATAGTTTTAATTTTAAGTATCTGTTCGTCAGTAGTCTGTTTTATAGCTAACGTCTGCTCAAAAGTATTACCTTCAAGTGATCAAAATGTTATGGACTCTACTTAGTGCGTCCACATGTTTCATGCGCAAATTTGATCGGTGTTCAATTGTGTATTCATAATTCTGTAGTAAAAAGACACCACCTCATAATTCTAGGAATAATTTCTCGTTTAGCTAGGGTTAATCTAAAAGCTATCACAACAGTGACAATTTTTAAAAGGTATCCCCTGTAAATAATATGGAATCTCTTTAAAGCATATACCGCGAGAGTCTCGAGTTCATAACTGTGGTATTTGGATTCACATTCGTGGTCCTTTTACTAAAGTAAAATACAGGATGGAATTTCCCATCTGTCTGTTTCTGTAATAAAATTGCCCCAAAACCTAAGGCACTAGCATCGCAATGTAACTCAGTTTCATTACGGGGAGAATAAATTGATAGGATCGGGTTGTGAAATTAGTTTACTTCTTAAAGTTTCAAAAGCCTCTACCTGTTCAGTACCAAATATAAATTTTGCATTCTTTTTAAGTAGATCATAAAGTGGCTTGGCTGTAAGTGAAAAATTTTGAACAAACCTTCTAAAATAACTCGCAGTCCTAAAAATCTATGTACTTGTTTAATATCAGTCGGTACTGGATAATTTTTTATGGATTCAATGTTTTCACAATTTGGACTTATCCCATTTTCATCAATGCAATACCCTAAAAAGTCAATCTTTTGCATTAAAAATGAACATTTATCAAGACGTAACTCCAACAAGTTCTTAGTTAACCGATGAAACACTACTTTTAATATTTCCAAATTTTCTTCAATACTAGCGTAGCAATTAATATATCATCTAAATAAATTAATACCTTCTGGTCCCTAATAAGATCTTTAAAAATTTACATTTATGAACCTACTAAATGTAGATGGACTCGAGCTTAAGCCAAAAAGGCATTTTACAAAATTCAAATTGTCCGGATGGAGTAATAAATGACGTGTACTTTATAGAATCTTCATCTAAGGAAACATGGTAAAATGCATTTCTTAAATCTAATTTTGTAAAATAATTTTTATTTTTTAGGTTATCTAAATGGTCGTCAATTAATGGCATGGGAAACTGATCACGTATCAAATATTTATTTAATGTACGGTAGTCAACACTGATAATCACCAGTCTTTTTCTTTGTTAGTACAACTGCAGAACAGTACGGTGACTTACTTTCACGGATAATATTTTTTTTGCATCAAATCATTTAATATGTCATCTAATATTTTTTTCTCAACAAAAGATAAACGTCCGGTCCCCCGTGCGTATAAAATGGTTCATGATTCTTTAAAGTTAACTGCATTTTAAAGTCTGTTTGTGGTTTTTCAGGTCGAGAAGAATTTATATAATGATTAGTAAATAATTTTTTTAATTTCAGATTTCACTGGTGTAGCTAAAGATGGATTTATATTAAGGACAGGATCAGATGAATTGAAAAATTCTCAACCAAAAGGACCTCATTTGTTACAAATCAGAGTGACTATTCTTACATATAATCTGTACTTCCTTGTTGTCAAAAACTACTTTTTGAATACTAGAATGAGTTATGAAATCTCTACCTAAAAGGCAATTATCAGACATCGTACCTTTTTCACTACTTGAAATTTTATTTCATATACATTGTTATATCTGAATTTGGTATAAAAAACCTTTGACATTCAATTTAGAATTATTTATCCCCTTTAAAATATTACCAGAACTATTACATAAAGTTACAAAATTTTTAGGCACTAAGGATTCGATTATCATAGATATAGGACTACCTGTATCCAAATAGCATTACATTCTAAATTAAGACATGGAAAAGTTACCAAAACCCTGTAGCGTCTTGTGAGGTTGACTTTCTTCTAATAACATTGTCATCACATTAGATGTGTTGCAGGTTTTCCTCAGGACAGTTTCTCCGTGGTGTTCTGTAGATCCACACAAATAACAAGAACCTTTCGCTTACAGTTTAGGACAATTAGGTTTAATATGACCAACCTCTCAAGTTGAAACATTTTAACAGGTCAGGTCGCTGACCTCCTTGTTGATAATCAGTCACAGGATGCACTCGCTGAGTTTCCTGTCTCTCATTTCTCCCATAAACTTTTACTTTGTTGAACACATTCTTGTTTTCCCTTTCGGTTGTGGACTCGTTCATAGTTCACTATGTCTCTAAACAGATGGTCTTCATCACTATGATCTTTTGTTAAAATGTCGGAAAGTTATCAGACATCAACCATAGAGTTGTCTTTTCAGGTAGGTTGCAGGCTTTACATAGAGCTAGCTTTTCATGGAAATAAACACTTATATTTTCGTTTTGACGTTGGGTGCGTTTGATAGGTCCACGAATCATTTTTACTCTCTTCAAAGATAAAAGTTTTTCTAAAAGCCGCCTCAAACGCTCCAATTACTGATCTCAGAACTTGACCGTTTAACCAATACTTTTGCTGCTCCTACTAAATGACATTGAGCCGTTTGTAATGTAAAGGCATCAGGCCAACTATGTAGTTTGCCGTGTTTTTTAATTGTCTTAACCAGGCAACTGCAAATGCGGGTCTCCTTCACCATTGAAGTTATCAATTGACTTTGATAAATCGGGCATAACGTTATAATTTTTGACATCACTACTCGTATCCGTACGAGCACTACTGGACTGGAATTTATTTGTAACAATTTTAGCATTTGCGAATTCTGCTGAAGTAACGCTGTTATGGTATCCATAAATTGTGCACTATTAACAGAACTTTCTTGCTCAACAGTCTTTCGAGATTTATCTTCACTACCACTCATTTCTAGCCGGTGAGATTTGATTTCCAATAACAACGCTGTCTCCGTTCCGCTTAAAGATGCGAAGGCCTCATCTGCCGTTCCATAAATTCGTCAAATTCAGTTTCGAGAAAAACATTGTCTAATTTCAAAATACTTGTACCTGCCTGTACCCCACACCTGAACTGTAGGAAGGCTAGGGAGCACATAAAATAATAATCACTGGTATTGAAAACACAACAACTTTAATAAAACTCGCTAAAAACAGTATTCTCTTTTCCACCATTACAATTCATAATTATAATAAAGACATAATCCTATTCCTTCTCTCTCTCTTCTCTTAAGTTAGCTGGCTTTAGGGTTATTTGTTTACCAACTGCCGATTTGGCGGGACATTTAAATTTAAAAAAATTTCCCCTAATACCTGATTATTATTATTTACTGTATATAATTTTTATGTACTTCTGTAGTTTTTATTCGTATTGAAAGCACCACAATTGCAATAGTATTACTTTATTAACAATTAGGAAGAAAAAGAACATTAAAAATGCGTCACTATTACATCATGTTTCATTTCACACTTACTACTACTGTCAAAAACAAAACATTTTTACGCCTTAAATTATGCAACCAACAAAACACGGTTGTGTCACAGAAAAGCCTATCTAACATTATTAACAAAACGAGTTTAAATTAAATGTCAAGAAGTAATAAGATACAAATCAACACACCCCCCCCATTTTGACATAATTTAAAAATAAACGAAAACTTAAAATCACTGCACATTTTTGTTTTATTTCTAGTCCAAATTTCCCAAGCTAACTCTCTGTTTACATTTGTGCAGAACTGCTTTTGTCACTGTTTTTGTTAGAAAGTCCGCTGCATTGTCCTTAGCAGTGGCGTAACCAGAACTGAATTGAGGGGGAGCCAAAGCCAAGTGAGAAAACTAACTGAAAGATGATTTAAGCTTCTGATGATAGATTTTAATCACCTCAAGTAAAGTATAGTGTTCACTGTTTTGGTTTGGTATACGTGGAAACCAATTCAATGTTAATAAAAGTATAAATTAGAAATAAAATGAGAACTTTTATTTATTAAAACATAACGTTTGTATAAACGAAATAACAAAATAAAAATTCTGCAGCAATAAATAAAAAATAAAATATAAAACTTACAAGTAAAACAAATTTGAGCAGGCTTATTGGATTAATAATTAAGGACAGTGACAGTAGTGACACATTGCAAATAACTTATGAACGAAAAATTAATTCAATTCGTCTGGGGCCTGAATTAGCGTATCTTGTTATAATTTCATCGATGTCAATATCGATATCTCGGTAAATGTTTAAAAGTGATAAGCTATTTAGTCGATTTTCGGAGGTAGTTGAACGTAACCATGTTTTCAGTTTTCTCAACGTTGAAAAACTTTTTTCAGCTTCTGCAGTTGTAACCGGTAAAACACAAAGAATTTGCAAAAATATTGAAATAATTGGATATAGATCTTTATGGCATTTTGACAATGCAGATGCTGCAGTGTTAATAAGTTGCGCATCAGAAATACTTTCATATGTCCATTTTTGCTTCCATCTTTTTGATTTCATGATTAGAAATTCTTTATCTGTCAGGTTCCTTTATTTGGTTAATCATATTCAATAAATCGTCTTGTTTTGTTTTTACTAAAAAAAGATGGAATGAAAAACTGCATTTTCGCAATCCTGTCAAACATAGGTCCAAATCTAGAATCGATTTCGCTTAAAAAGTGGTCAAGAAACGGATATATATTGTTCGTTTGAAATATTCCTCAGTTGTTGAATATTCGACATTATCTCTCCCTATTTGTCTTTTTAAAAAAATTTAATAATAAGAATTTTTTCGTCAAGACTCTATAGTTTAAAACATTTCGAGGATAATTTAAATGAGCAATATTTAAAATTAAATAAGCATTTATTTCAAGCATTACATAAAATGTTTGTAAATTTAACAATTTTGGCATTAAAAAAAAAAGAATTAACAGTAAATAAAATTATATAGAAATATTTTAAATTTTTCAACTATATAAAAAAAATTAATTTTAACAACATAAAAAATAACTGCTCCATAAAACTGTAATAATAATTTTTCCAACACAAAACTAATTATGTGACCCAGCATTACCCGATAATTTGATAATAGCGAATTAACGCAAAAAATAAATATATCGTGTGATGCTGGCAAATAATGGCTACAATTAATAATTATATTTAAAGCCAGTACTCAATATTTCACAAAACGTTTAAGTAGTGTACAACAAAAATGTCATCCTTTTGGACGATTTTAAAAGCACTTGTTGACCTGCCCAAGTGTTTTAAATATTTTTACCAAACCATCTGTTTATTATCTGTCATAGCTTTCATTTCAGACTTTCATTGTTTATGGACGTCTATTAGTTCTATTGAAATTAAACCCCAGATGATGATCTTTCAACGGTAATAAATAAAAGCAGAGTTGACATAATATGTTAGAATTTTAGCATGTAAGTTAAAGAAGCTAGGTCTAACACCCAACGTAGGTACTTAAAACTTTCTTATTTATTTAAAACGAGATTTAAAATATTGCTCAGTTTTATATTTTGTATTGAAAACTTAAATATTTATTTATTGCAAAATATGCAACATTTCAATGTGCAAGTTAATCAATCTAATGCTCAAGATATTTAAAATAATGTGCGGTTAAATCTTACCAAAAAATTTCTTTCCGTTTTTGCTGAGGGGGGGGGCAAGGCCCCCTCGGCCCTCTCTGGTTACGCCACTGGTCCTTAGTTTCGACGTATCTCAAATTTATTTTATGTCTGTTAATTTCATCTCTTATGAAGAAATATTTTCTCTATATGTGTTTAGTTGTTGAATGATACGTACTATTGCTTGATAATTTTGTTACTGCTTGATTGTCCGTGTATATTGTTAAGTTACCAAGCTTTTCTTCTTCTTTGAGGTCAATAAAAACCTTTTTCATCCATATCAGCTCCTTAATTATCTCCGTCAGTGCCATAAATTCACTTTCGCAGGTGCTTAGTGGGACAACTTCTTGTTTTTTACGTTGTTAGCTAATCGACCCTCCTGCTAGTTTACATATGTAGTCGGAAAATCCTTTTCCATCTAAATTATTGTTCCAACTAGCATCACTATATAATTCTAACATTTTTCCATTCTTTCCACGTAATCCAAGAGGATGTGTGATCAGGGATATGAGAGTATTTGTTTTCCCACAATTGGACGGTCCAACGATGATGCTTCGAACAGTTGAAGGTAGTAATGGCCCATGAAGCTTATTACCATCACCTAGTCCACACATGACTTTTTCATCTCAATTATCTACAGGAAGTGTTTCTTTCTGCTTCACAATGCGCATTGCACCACAGTCTAATGATATATAACTAGATGTTTAAATTACAACTCTTATTTAAATGGTTTCCACCGTACGATATACACCTCGAAAGAGTCAGCGCACGAAGCGCGGTAGTGGGCTAGTTAATTATTTGACTGATAAGCTTCCTTTTAAACTACACTTACCCGGTTATGAGTATTGTGGCCCTTGAACAAAGCTAAAAACGAGATCAGCTCGCAACGATCGTGGTATATATCAACTCGATAAAGCATGCAAACAGCACGACATCGCGTACTCATAGAATAGTGATCTAGCAGCTTGACATAAGGCAGACTATCAACTTGAACAGGACGTTTGGAAAGGAGTAACGTCTAAAGACGATAATGCAAGGAAAACAACATCTTGGTATGGGTTGTAAGTCAGCAACACCTCGTATTGTAAGGAGGAAGAAGGTAACAGAGAAGACAAGAAACAATCGGAAGAGTATTAAAAAGATAGCCTTTGGGTCTGGAATAGTTCAAAAGGCGCGCAAAATGTTGCGAAAAGCCGGTGTTAAACGAAATATTACAAATAAAGCAGCTGAAATCGCATTTCAAGCAGCACGACGATATGTAAAAACAGCTGGTAGAAAACGTAATATTCGTACTCCGCGCATAATACCCATACCGCAAATTGGAGGTATTTTACCTCTGATCCCAATTTTTGCTGGATTATCAGCATTCGGTGCTTTGGCTGGTTCCGCTTCAGGTATTCTTAAAGCTATAAATGCAGCAAAAGTAGGCCGAGCAGAGTTGGCTGAATCAAGTCGCCACAATAGACAAATGGAATCAATAGCTATGGGAAGAGTGGTAAAGGAATGTATTTGAAACCATATCGTAAGGGGGTTGGGTCTTTATCTCAAGCCAAAAAGTAATAGACACATTACCTCGGAGAACTCTTACCGATTTCGATCTCAAATATTATGCAAAAAAGATGAAGGTGTCTTATTTTCGAGGTGTATTTATGCGTGATAATCTACCCAATTCAGGACCACATTACAATGAATCTGCAATAAACAATTTGGATAGTATAAAAGGTCCTGGAACACACTAGGTGGCACATAAAAAACGAGACAATTTAATAAATTACTTTCACAGTTTCGGTGATTTACCCCCCACCTACAGAATTAATTCAATATTTCAGTTCCAACCCAGGGAGAACAAACTAAATATTCTATAACTACGAGCGCATGCAGAATTTTAACACAGTGTGGTGTGGATATTTATGCTTAAAGTTTCTTTCTTCAAAACGAAAATAAAATACTATGGAGATGACATCAACAACCCCAGCGATGGATCGAGAAAGCATTAAACGAATGGGTCATTCACTAATTGCATTCTCTCGACTGCGAAGTCTGTTGAAAATGAACAAACAACAACTTGAAAACATGTCCAAGAAAGCGATGATCGGGTTGGCCTCACATGAAATTACATTAGAATGGGATAAGCTACCTAAGCATCTTCAAAATGACATAGACATTTTAAAATATCAATACTATCTAGAACATTACCATGATGACGATAGTGACAACACTGATGTTAATGATGGGCCAATAACTCGAAAATTGTTTTGCTGCTATTGTAATTTAAATGATGTAAATGTTGGATACAGCAATGATATAAGTATATCACCGTCGCCACCCAAGAAAAGAAAATTACATAATCACTGCTGTAATCAACAATAAATTGGTACAACAATTTATAAATACGTCAGTTATGTCGCACTCCTTCACTCTATCGAACCGCTCAAGCGTGTTTAGTACCGACTTTTATCCACCTATCCAACTGGATACGCATAGTCGTCATGGCTTGGGATTAATTGGATTCTACTCTTACAATTCTATATTCAATGTCGACGAAGGGAATAATAGTTTTAGTTATTATTCCAAATCCAAGAACGGATTCACTACTATTCATATATCACTAGGAGCCTACGAAATTGAGGAGATATACATGGCGCTATTGAGAGCTATGAATGTTGATAAAAAGGATTATGCAAAAACATTATCATTACGAGCAAACAACAATACATTAAAGTGTGAGATTTGGTCCAAGCATGATATAGATTTTACCCCAAAAAAAACCAATCGGTAGTCTGTTGGGAATTGAAAAGATTTATTTATATGCTGGCAAGACTTATGAGTCGACACGTTCAGTTAACATTATGAAAGTGAGGATGATACGTGTAGATTGCAACATTACTTCTGGAGCCTATCTGAATGCCGATCAGTCACACACCTTATTTGAGTTTGACATAGATGTTGAACCTGGTTACAAACTTACCAGGGAGCCTGCTAATATCATATATTTGCCTGTTAGACCTGAAGGACGTCAGGATATCGACAACATCAATCTACGCATATTAGATGACAATGGCGATTTAATCAATTTTAGAGGTGAAAAAATCATTGTGAAGCTAGAATTGAAGACATTTTAACATTACTATGGGTTTTAGATATAGTCAACAGGGGCAGGTACATCGTCAATATAATATAATCAACGATACTATGAATAAAAAGAAAAACGTACGTGCAAACTCATTCATTCAACGTGTACATCTTAAACAGTTAAGACATACACTATCGATTGAAGACCGAGTCTTTCTACAATCTATAGGACTTAATTTGCGAGACAATCGTTAACAATACTGGTGGCTATTGCGACTAGTGAAAAACTTGGGGTTTTTAACGAACTAGTGTTTGATCATTCTCCCGTAAGCCTACATGAACATACATATAAACCATATGGTTCACTGTATTATAAAAATTCTGATGAGATACGCATTCCTATCAATTTTCAAGATCTCATACTTGACATTGCAAACAGCTACATTTATATAGAGGGAAAATTTACACCTAGTGATCCTACTAAACGACGTTATTTATTGAACAATGCGCTAGCATTTCTCTTCGAAGAAATACATATTGAAATGGGTGGAGAACAAGTGGCAGTGGTTCGAAAGCCTGGTGTTACTACTATAATGAAAACTATGGTGTCTTATGGAAAAACACACGAACGATCGTTTTTAACATCAGGTTGAGGTCTTACCCAAATAAGCAAGATATTTTAGACGCTGAGAGTCACGTGTTCAGTAGCAGACTACCTCTTAAGTACCTCATGGGTTTTGCAGAAGATTATACAAAAGGTATTTTAAATACAAAGCAAGAATTAATTTTGATAATTGCCCGCTCCTTCAAAGACTCATATATCGGGGAGGCTGATGCAAATTTGGAAGTTACTAAAATTGAGTGTAAAATAAAACATATTGTACCAGAGGATCGACAAAGGCTTAAACTATTGAATCGAATTAATAAAACCGGCTATAATACTAAAATTAAGTTGGCATATCGTATGTGGGATCTATATGAGCTTCCTAGCCTACGTCAAGTAGGTAAGTTCTGACATTTGGGCTGTTAAAACCACCAGTAGTCTCGAGAGACCCCGCTACATTATTATCGGCCTCAAAATAACAATTACACCAACGACAGAACAAAGGATGTAACAAAATTTATAACTGCAGATATTAATAATATTCGGCTATATCTAAACTTAGAAGTATTTCCATATGAATGCTGGAATCTGGATTTTGATAAGAAGCTCGACTCTGCAGCATATTATGCCTACGAGAACTTTCAACGTAGCTACTATGACAAAGATATGAGTGAACCAATGATGGACCATGGAGAGTTTAGAAAAAATCCATTATTTGTCATCGATTGTTCCCACCAACCCGATGCTATTAAATCTTCCACTGTGGATATAAAAATAAAGTTTGAAACATGCAAGACGACATTCCCCCAACATACGCGAGTATATGACTTATACTTCATGAGACTTGTTTAAGCTACAGTGCCTTAGATGGTTCAGTTCAGTCTGGTCTTTAAAGGTACTAAGTAAATAATGAGTGATATATATCTCATAACCAGAGTCGAAATTCCCATTTTAATTGTTGATGTACAGGGGTTTCAGTATAAGAAGGGAGAGTTTATAATAAAAAAAATTAGCCGCCTTATGCAGGAACACTAATCAACATGTGCATTATTTATTTGAGCCGCCATACCCATTCTCTTCCCCATCACGAGATGAAAAGATGAATACCGATGGTTAGAGAAAAACTATCATGGTGGTGTTAAATTGACCGATGGATACATTCAACTATCAAAACTGCCGGAGATTCTACAACGAATTTGTCAAAATTCAGTTAACGATTGTCATATGTCGTCAAAGGATGTAATAATTGTATGCAAAGGTAGAATGAAGAAGAAAGTACTAATGTTTAAATAAAATATAACATAAATAACAAAACATATAATTCCAAATAACAAATAAAAAATGACAAAAAATGAAACAACAGAAAAATAGAAACTAATCGTTTATATTTGACTAGTCTTTCAATTGCATCCTTCTTGGTTTTATCGTGACAAATATATCAATGACTTTATTGTCATCTATATCTATGTCCTTATGGATGTCTAATAAAGCTAGACCATTTAATCGCTCCTCCAACATGGTAGACCGTAAATATATTTTTAAACGTTTAATTGCAGAGAAACTTCTTTCTGCTATAGCAGTGGAGACATGAAGAGTGGCAAATATAGTACACAGAGTATTTATCGCAGGGAAAAAGTCATTGCAGAAGAAAAGGGCTTCCACTGCAGTTGAGCGATGGTCTGTTTTTCATTCCCATCTTTTTTCCATTGCAAAATTTCAGCCTTGAACTGTCCTTCACTCATTTTAATGTCACTTTCGTATATCATTCCCGCTTTGACAATTTCTTGTACAGAATACTTTTGCAGTTTTGCTGGTATTAAGCCTTCTAGTGGAATGATACCCGGTGGTCTTTCATTGAATCTGCTTTCTAGTTCTTGTATAAAGTGATCTATATTTATAGATCACTTTATACAATATATAATATTTTTTTTTATACAATACAATTTTTTTATACAATATATAATACATTTGTATTATATATTGTTTGTCGAAAATACTCTTTTGGAGTGGAGGCTTCCACATCGGCCCTTCGTGTTTGCCTCCCACACAGCGACAGAAAAATATTATCTCAAACCTTTATATAATTTGAATAAAAAATAGTAATTTTGGGTTGAGTTTGAGTATTCGAGAAATTTAAAAACAACTTACCTAGGTATTTTAATTTCTATATGAAGTTTTTTAGATGTATTTTTGGCATCTTCAAAAATGTCATCAAATACCTTTTCAGCGTCAAGTCTCCTATTTTTGAAAATACGAATAAGGTTATTAACATTTTCCATCGCAGTTGAAAAGTCCAAGGTTGAGCTTTGGAGCAATTTGCTTAAATTTATTGAATATTCGAAATAGTGTGCAACTTTTTTGGATACATGCATTGTAGCTCATAGCATTTTTGGAAGTTTCTTGATCTCTGTCGTTCTCCAATTTTTCTATTGCTATGACTACAACGTGTGGTACATATTGCTTTTAATAGTTCTTTTTTGTTTCAGTAATAGGCTGGTCGTCAGAATCAGAAATTATTTCTTTTAACAAATTTGCACGTTTGGCAGAGGCACTTAGGAATGCAGAAATACTTCCTACTATTCCCATTATATATTTTTGATAGCGCTTACATCACAGGATTTTGAAATTCATAAATTTAGGGAATGGCTAAAACAGTGGGTGTAGAATGCAAGAGTTTGCTCTTTTTGAATAAGTGCCTGAACCTCTAAAAAAAAACGAATAAATATTGTTAAATAAAATCTCCCCTAATGTAGAAAAATTCACCTTTAAATGCCCCTGCCATATTTGACCCTCCAACGTAACCTTGATCCCGAAGATTTGACAAATTTAAGTCCATATTAATTAACTCCTGTTGAATTGTTTCTTTAATAGTAAGTCCGGTAGTGGATTTCATAACCAAAAATCCAACGAAATCTTTACGAATCGCAAAATATTCAGTTTCAATATATCGAATACATTTGGTTAACTGTTCCTTCTTGGAGCAATCTGTAGTTTCATCCAATAAAATTGCATAAAACTTGGCTTTTTTAATCTTTTGCAAAATGGAATTCTTTATTTCCTCTCCAAGTGCATAAATCAAATCATTTTGTATTTTTCCACTAATCATTGTGGAATTTTCTCCAGCTGTTTGGAAATGTTGTACTAAATTGGTGTCTCCAGCTCCCATTCTAAATTCAAGTAAAGCTCTAAAAAATGCCTTGAATACCAGACAGTGCTTTGGTTTTCGTGTCATCGATATTCATTGAACCTTCTTCACGGTGTCCTCGTAGGGGTAAATTGTTTCGACAACAAAATATAATTGTTTTGATATTGGCAATAATCGTTGTCTATTTTTTTTCAATAACAGTCTCTTTCTCTTTGTTAAGTAACACGGAGACATTTTTCCCGGATTATAATTTTTTTATAAATTCTTCAGCACGTTCCACGCAGTTTAGATGATACTGCTTGGCTGCGTGATCCTGAAGATCTCTAGGTGGCATTTTATAGTTTTCAGTGGCTATTCAAAAAAATCAAAAGTAAAAGTTCCTAATATTTCAAATAGAATTAGATATAGAAGATGTACAGAAATATATGTTCTTAATCATTATTTCATTTCTAACAATAAAATAATTAAACTAATTAAAGTTTAAACCTATTAACTTTTAATCAAGTTACTTAATTTGTTTTAACACCTTGATAAAAACATAAAAATTAAAAAAAATAAAAGCGAACCTGGAAGCCGACTCCACTTCCAGAAGGCGCGAAATGCACGAATTATTTACAAAATCCTCTTTCTTTTAATTTACTGTATGAAAACCATTCATGATAACCAGTCCCTTTGGAATTTTCTGTTATGTTTCCTTTCACATCTTGTAGGAAATTCGTAATTTATTGGTGGCTTCCAAGTATTTTTCAAACACTGGTACCGTTTATTAGGTTCTAAATTAGCCCCTATGGCATGCCCTATGTCTAAGTCATTAACATACTCATCAACAATCCTGTTAAAAGAGCAGGAAGATTGATTAATAGATATTTGTCTTGAAGTTTCTCCCACGGCAGATGTAGATTGTTCACTTCTATCAATCCTTGCACTTTTCACAAAAAAATTTCTTATATCACCTACACCTGATGCTCGTTTCATTTTTATCCGGGAAATATAAAATAACTTGAATACTAAGGAATGAATAGTTTCAATGTCGACGAATATTCATGTTTTGATTTGTTTATTACGTAGCGTATTAGGTAGTTATAAATAAGCCTGGCCAAGCGATGGTAGATTCAGGGTCGGACGCAATACCATTGCCATCGCGCGCTTGTTTACAATGACAATGACACGACATACTTCAGTTGTTATCTGTCGGTCGATGCATAGAGTATTAATAAATAATAAATAATGTTGAGCGTAAAGAGTAGGAAACGACCGTACGCTGATAAAGTGAATAAATTTATCGGTGAATTTCCGGATTTATTCTATGATCGATGTAAACTAATTTGTAAAGTTTGTGATCAAGACTTAATGTGCTGGAATAAATACGGCTGCAAAATTCATGTCAATAGTAACCGGCATAAAAATAAAATAAATGGCGTGTCTTCTTTGGAACCTCAGTTTATGTTTGACTTACTGTTAATGCTGATTTTCTGTGATGTTCTCCTGCGCATATTGGGAGTTCTGAAATAAATACATCAGGTGAATTTACCAAGTCGTTCATGGTTACCTAGACATGTACCAAGTGTTCGTGAAGACATTGTAATTAGGATTAAATGTGCATTAAAAAATACACGGCTGTGGTTATGTGTTGACGAGACGACAGATTGTAAAAAAAATTCTATTTTAAATATTATTGTACGTGTACTCAACCCTGTTAAACCAACATTTCCACTTTTACTAGCTGGCAAAAGAATTAACTGCGTGTACTGGCGAAACAATTACGCGGGTGGTGTTGGAGACTTTCGAAAAATTTGAACTGTCAACAAGTCAAGTGTTGATGTTTGTGATCGACCGCGACGGTGCTGCGACAATGCGTTTGGTGGGCCGTTCTCTTCAAAGAGACGATTGTAGGTTTTTACATGTTATCTGTAAAGTGCATGCGTTCCATCTTGTAGCAGAAACGATTCGAAAATGTTTTTCAGAGGTAGATGCATTAATAGCAAATACAAAAAAAGTATCTCTCAAATCTCCTAAACGGCTTCGAGCATTTCACACACTGTGTCCTGGTATTCCGGAACCACCAGAGATGATTCTTACACGGTGGGGAACGTGGTTGAAGGCAACTTTTTATTATGCTGAATATTTTCAACAAATAAAAGCTGTGATACTACAGTTCAACCCTAACGAGGCTGCAGCTATTAAGGAAAGCCAGACAAGCTTTCAAGATGTTTCCCTTGAAACAGATTTAAAAACTATTTATAACAATTATAGAGGACTACACGACGCAATAGAAAAATTGCAAAATACTTCGTTGTCGTTAGTGGAATCGCTGCAAATAGTGGACGACGTAAATACACAGCTACAGACTATAAATGACGCTTTATTATACTTTGGGCAGCGGCACAGTCGCAGTTGCGCTTGCATGAGTTTATTTGTTGTAAACATTAATACATGATACTACTAAATATACCTAGATTAAAGTTGAATAATAAAGTACTACGAAGCATATTTTATTTTATTGTGATCCGTTGAAAGTAAATGTAAGGTAGGGAGATATTAATAATTGGTCCTCAATAATTACAAAGTTCATGTGTCTATGGAGTGGACCCGGGCCCCTATGGCCCCCCTACGGACCGCTGCTGCTTGATAGGTGTTTTGATTTTATTTGTGTGTGTAGTGGTTTTTAAAACTTGTGCATAAAAGGGTGTATAATACCATTTTTGTGCGATTAAACCTTAAAGAATGCCTAGTTCTGCTGAATGTAATGGAGGGAATGATAATAATATACCAAGTGTTCTAGATGAAATACATCCTAAGAAAAAGCACGACCAGTTGATATACAGTTTCAAGGGTCCAGCTTCCTGTTTTTTTGTCCAAACAAAAAAACTCTATTACTTGGAATGGCAAATAAATCTGCATTGATGCCATTCTGGAGTCGAAGATAAATTAAATAAAATGTTTACTATAGTAGGTACCCAAACAGCACAGAGATTTTTATTATGAGATAATCAAGACTTGGAAGACCAAAACATTAAAATCGAATAGATCCGAATGAAAAAAACAGTAAAAATTATAAAAAATAGAAAGTTTTTGTTTTTTATTCTCTTGGTACTTACCTCATGTTATTATTACTATTTAATATTTTTATATGCTTATTTTTTGTTTACTCTGAATAAAGTATTCCAAAAAAACACATACGTCTCATTAATAAATAAATAAATGCATTCTAAATTTAAAAATTGTGTATATTTCTGAAAGGACCCAAGTTACAATTTTTGTTTTTTTTTTAATTTTAGTCAAAAAACTAAGTAAGACGATATGACTATTGTGGATATGTCTTTAAAATTTACCCAACTAAATACTAAAAATTGAAAAGAAGCAGAAATTTCAGTTTTTACCATAGTAGAATGTTTTTTGTGTTTTTCTCGGAATAGATAAATATCACTTGAACCATTTCAGAAATAAACGATTCAATTAAATAAAGTGAGAGGTTTACGACTTGGTACCATATTTAGATAGCTGAAACTGAAACTTACTTTTTTTTTTTGGGGATAGGACTCCTTTTTCCCAATATTTTAGGTGGAAAATCCCCAAGAGGAAAGAATTTCTGCAGGGGGGTTTGTTTGTATTATTTTTAGTATTTATTACTATATGTAAATTAATTTTACCCTCTCTGTTGGAATACTTTGATATTTTAATTTTTAATATATCTTTATTAATAAATAATATAATTAGAACTATTCACTTGTTTATGTATCTACTTAAATCAAAAATTAACAAATATAAAGAGAAACGATTTAAAATTAAAAGGTAAACTCAGAAAATTGTTTTAACATCCTCTCAGCACCCTAAGCTTATAGCTACTTCTAATTGTAAAAGCTGTTTTAATTTAATTTTCGGAGTACTCTTTGCCTTATTCTCATCCTACATCGCTTTAGGATGTCCTGCCGTACACAAAGCATATGAACGGCAGTCGACAGTGGCTGGTGGGTAAACTCCATGCTGGGTGGATCAAAGTTGGGTCTGGGCAAGAAATTTCCAGTTCCGCTTTTATGTTAGTTTACATATGGACCCTGCTATCTACTTTCCGCGGGATTGCTTTTAATGGGTACTTGTGTAAAGTGGAGTTATCTTGGTTTAAAAGATTAGGAATATATTTTTATCCATGAAAGGAAAATATTTTTTGTAAGTACTTTATTTTTGAGTATACTGTTTAGTTTTATATGCGCATCTTAACAGAGGACATGTACAAAAATATGCTTCAACGTGATTTGGTTTATTTATCCATAATGTGAGGTGAAAATTTAAAAACCCAGAATTACAATAAATTTAATAATGTTTATTTTATGAAAGATTAATTCTTCTTCATTGATATACAGGGTGATTTAAATGTATGAGTCGTGACAGTAAAATCGAAATTATTTGTTAATATAGGGCAAAGTTAAACTAAACAAACTAGAGCAAACCATATTTGCTTATGCTTTTGATTTTTAAGGCAGCTGTAAACAATTAAAACCTAGATTTTTTGTTTGGCTACTAACTTCATTTTCTATTAAATTTTGATATAGTAGCAAAATTATTGGTTATGGTTCCACGTAGAATGCACTTTTCAATATTGGAATACTCTTATAATTTTTTTAAATAAAACACCCTATACATATAGTTTTTTATTATTACATATCTATTTTAAAAGAATTTGATGCAATTTTCATAAGTGAAAAAATACATAGGGTGTGCTATTAAAAAAAAAACATAAGTTTTCGTTATAACTCAAAATACGAAGGCTTTAGAAAAAAATTTACTCTCCTGGATTCTATACAAAAAAAACTGAATATAGAACGTTTTTACAAAAATGTAAAATTTTCGCAAACAAAAAGTTATGGGACATCACAGAAAATGGGTAAAAAGGAGAAACACCCTGTATCTCTTAAACGAATGAAGATACCAGAATACGACTTACGCTATTAAATTTAGCTCAAAAAAGAGCCCTAGACACCTTAATTACTTTTTGTCTACTTCTTCGGGGGAAAGGAAGAAACCACACTCTACATATGTAAAAATCTATGTAATCAGTGGTCATACTAGCACTAATTATGAATTATGAAATTTGTCAAATGCAAATACGAACAAAATATTTCATGAAAAAGACTATAAATTACATTTTGCAATTCTCAAATGAATGATTAAAGAATAAAACTCAAGTTACTTTTGGTCGATAAATGCCTGTACAATAGTCCAGAGTATTTTAATGGAAATAATCCGGTAAACACCAAAGAATGGGCCTTTACTGGGCCTTTATTTAGCCATAATTTCCAGTAAAGGTTCGGTGAAAGCCCAGTGAAAGCCCATACCTCTGTGTTTACTGGGAATATGGTATGATTTTAACCGAAGTGAAACATGCTTACTAATGGATGTTATTAGCGTTTCATTGATCAAAAAGGCCAAATTTGGTTTTTTATTTCTTAGTAGAATATATCGAAAAATAGTCATTAATATTACTTTGTTTATATTATGATCCTGTATGATCACATATTACTCTAAAGAATGTTTCATTTCAAATAAATTTCAATGTTTTAGTTCTGGCGAAGGCGCCCGTGTTAAGATAAATAGTACATGACACTTCACAATTTATTCAAACTTTCATATGTAACCCCATATAATTTTTATACTACCACACGTAGAAAATTATTATAGTAGAGGATCCGAATTAAAAACGACCTTCACCCATCCGTTTAATGGATGAAAAATATTTTATATTAATTTTAATATGTTATAAAATATATCGCGAGTGGGTTGGCTAAAAAATTCCTGGCAAGACTATGATTAATTAAAAATTCAAAAATAACTTTTTTTTTTAAACATTGCACTCATTTGTTTAAGGAACAAATTTTATTCCAATCGAAACTATGAAGTCTATAGAGAATATGCAAATGTTAGGTTGTCTATTTTTTTCCTGGCGTAACTATTGGGTTGGCAGATATAAACAGGTAATTCGATACTAGTAATTTACATCATTTTTAAAATATATTGTTACGAAATTTTCCATGTTCATTACTAAATTGGAATACCTTTGAAAATGTGTGATTTGGAATACGACAATATGGAAAACGTCTACGTTCCTTTTCCAACTCTCCCATTTTTGTTGCAAAAAACCATACAAAAAATACGACATAATAAGGTTAGAAGTTTATTTAAATTTTCTTAAGCGTTTTGCCAGATTTATTACAAGGCATCAATTCTAAGAGAATTTGGTTTCAGCATGATGGTGCTGGACCCCATTCTTCTGTACCGGTCAGAGATCATCTGATTCAGCACTATCCCAACAACTTGATCGGTCGAAGAGTTTCGGTTTACTGGCCACCGGATTCTCCTGATCTTAAACCTCTTGATTATTTTTTTACATTTCCAACTCAAGTCAGAGATGTACAACGAAAAAATTCGATACACAGAAACATTTACTAGAAAAAAATATTAATATATGTGATAACATTAGAAATAACCAGAAAATGAGTGATAGATCAGTGAAAAACCTTTTAAAGCGTTCTCAAAAATGAACTGACGTTGGGGGTGGTTATTTTGAAAATCTATTGGAATTCTAATTAATTGCATCGTTCTCTTAATTTGTTTTTCTTTAGTTGTAAGTGTTATAAGTTGTTGCTTAATAAGTTGCATTTTGACTTTATTTTGTCAAAACAAAATTGCCAATCTTCATCTTTAATATTTTAATATTATTTCTGTAGATGTCTCATTATAAATATTAATTTTTCTTCATGCGATAAATGGATGTACTTTATTTTGATTGGGTTTTTTAAACTTAACTTAAAGCCTTAGAAACGCTGCATATAAAAAAAACAAATAACAAAGTCTTCTTATTAATAGTAAATTTTTACTCTCCTATTATTGAATTTCAAAAATGATTTACATAATGTGATTAACAAATTTAAATAAAAGGTACTTAAATCATGTAATTTTAAGCGAGTCCAGCCCTGCACGGACCATTAATTTTTCAGCAAATGTGATTTCTTGTCCAAAAGATGAAGATGCTTAATTAGTGTAGGATATTTAAGTAAAATTAATAATAATGATTTTATGATTTCTATTAATAGCCTCAATATAAAAAAAACACATTTGACATATTCAATACGATTCAGAATGTATTAATAAACTTCCTTTGATAGGTATATATACCTTCACAGATGTAATGTAACATGTTAGCAAACAATGTAAACTATTCCCGATAGTCCCGAATTCATCAGGCTGACTCTGCGTGATGTTGCTGATAAATCTGAAATCCATTAGCAAAAAGACCTCTGGAAATTATACTGATAGTCTAGCAGCTGAGCTAAAATGAAATAATTTAATTTCGAGTAAGTAATTCTATCTGCAGGAAAAACCGATAATGAGTTTTTGTGTTGTATAAATAATCAAATGTTGAATTGAATTTGGTTCGCCATTTCAATTGATTATGACTAAAATAATTTATCAGAAAGAAAACGGACCCTTCATATTGTTTGTAGTTTATTTATACCAGAAAGCGACTATTCTTTACTTATTTTTGGGAATTGCGCCAAATCTAAAAGTGGAAGAAATAATACAGAATCCTCGTGATGTGTTTAGTATCATTAGAATAGTATAAACCCTATCTAAAATGAGATTACTAATACTAATACTAATGACTATAACATGCTATAAAAACTTGACTACTGTTTTCGAGATATAGATGCAGGAAGTTAAATTTAAAAAATAATTATAGTAACTTGAAACACTAATAAAGACATTTCAAATCAACTTTTAATGCATATTTTGCAAGAAAAATACTGTTAAAAAGCGAAGAAGATGCCTACAGGAGGCATTATGTATTCTACATCATGCATGATGGTATAGAAATGGGTATTTCAACTACGGAAATCATGTACCCTTTGGAACGAAATTCGGGCGGGTGATTTGCACAAATCCAAAGTCACATTTGCCTATTGTTTCCAAACGTAAATCTGACAATTTCTCTAAAAATAGCGGCTGATTACAATCAGTGATAAGTAAGCATGGTCAAGGTCATTAATCCTACAGAGACGTACTGGGTATGCATCATATCATAATACTTGAATAAGTACAATAAAACAAAAATATTTTATATATTGTGATGCATGTTTTTGTACTATTTCGTTCGCTTTAAATTCTTTTTTTATGTATTTCCGTATATTTTGTAAGCTTAGTGCTGCACATTATTATTAAACTGTTAAATGACGTTCACACATGTACAATGTATATCTAATGATAATTAATAATAAATAAATAAATAAATAAAATAAATGGAAATAAATTCTATTAATACTGATACACTTTATAAAAATATGTACAAAACTCACCTTCTTAAGCAGATTTATGAAGTAGCTTGGTTGTCGTTATCACAAACTGGAGCACTTCTATAATAACTGTGTAGCATCAGATATGTTTCTACAGTTGTCTCAGTAAGCGATGTTCGCTGTGGCGAAAAAATATGTTTGTATTTTGAAAAAACCGTTCGACATCTATGGAAGTAATACAGGCATAAGTAAAACACTCTGTGAACTCACTTAACGCAGCTGTAGACGCACCATCACAAATTTGTCTTAATTTGGTAAAATCAGGATCTTTCCGTAATACACTCTCGAATTTTTCAATAACGGGCTTATTTTTTGCATCATTTATAGTCTGTAGCTGTGTATTTACGTCGTCCACTATTTGCAACGATTCCACTAACGACAACGAAGTATTTTGCAATTTTTCTATTGCGTCGTGTAGTCCTCTATGATTGTTATAAATAGTATTTAAATCTGTTTCAAGGGAAACATCTTGAAAGCTTGTCTGGCTTTTCTTAATAGCTGCAGCCTCGTTAGGGTTGAACTGTAGTGTCACAGCTTTTATTTGTTGTAAATATTCAACATAATAAAAAGCTGCCTTCAACCATGTTCCCCAATGTATAAGAATCAGCTCTGGTGGTTCCGGAATACCAGGACATAGTGTGTGAAATGCTCGAGGCCGTTTAGGAGATTTGAGAAATACTTTTTTTTGGATTTGCTATTAATGCATCTACCTCTGGAAAACATTTTCGAATCGTTTCTGCTACAAGATGGAACGTATGCACTTTACACGTAACATGTAAAAACCTACAATCGTCTCTTTGAAGAAATCGGTTCACCAAACGCATTGTTGCAGCAGCGTTGGTCACAAACATCAACACTTGACTTGTTGACAGTGTAAATTTTTCGAAAGTCTTCAACACCACCCGCGTAATTGTTTCGTCAGTACACGCAGTTAATCTTTTGCTAGCTAGTAAAAGTGGAAATGTTGGTTTAACAGGGTCGAGTACACGTACTATAACATTTAAAATAGAATTTTTTTTACAATCTGTCGTCTCGTCAACACATAACCACAGCCGTGTATTTTTTAATGCACATTTAATCCTATTTACAATGTCTTCACGAACACTTGGTACATATCTACGTAACGATGAACGACTTGTAAATTCACCTGGGGATTGTATTTATTCCAGAACTCCCGAAATGCTGGTTTATCCAATATGCGCAGGGGAACATCACAGACAATCAGCATTAACAGTAAATCAAACATGAACTGAGGTTCCAAAGAAGACACGCCATTTTTATGCCGGTTACTATTGACATGAATTTTGCAGCCGTATTTATTCCAGCACATTAAGTCTTGATCACAAACTTTACAAATTATTTACATCCATCATAGAATAAATCCGGAAATGCACCAAAAAAATTTATTCACTTTATCAGCGTATGGTCGTTTTCTACTCTTTACGATCAACATTATTTATTATTTATTAGTACTCTATGCATCGACCGACATATAACTGAAGTGTATCGTGTCATCGTCATCGTAAACAAGCGCGCGATGGCATTGGTATTGCGCCCGACCCTGAATCTACCATTGCTTGGCCAGGATTATTTATAACCCATTTAATAATACAATCTCTGGAAACTTTCACGTGACCGCATCTGAGAAGGGGTTTGAAGCTGAAAATTTACTTTTCATTGTAGATTTGTCAGTGCTTGAATTCAGCTTATGTCATGAATATTTTTCCAAAACCGATTTTTTTCAGTTTATAACATAAGGCTTTACGACGGTTAATGCCCACCCTATACGTAGGAATCTTAAAGAAATCCTCTCACTTGAATTCAGAAGTATTTGCAAGTTATTTGATAGATGAGTGAAGTAGTCACAGTAAGTCAGGCTTTCCATGTATTAACGAGTGAATAAACCGTATTTTATATTTTCTCAGACAGCTGATAGACTGCAGAAAATAAATTTTAGGTGTCAATTTTATTGTCAAGCCTTGGATATTCAATGATTCTACTTAATCGATTTATATTCCTCCTGGGAAACAAAAAAGCTAGTTTACATAAGGCTTGGGACGGATCTTATCGATTTAATTAAGCAAAATAATGCAAATCAAGTCAAGCGCACATATCCAGTTATTTAAATTCACTCTTAGGGCTATTATTAAAATCATGTAAAATGTACATCACATTTGAGCTGGTAGCGGTGAATAAATTATATTCTACAGTGCGAACGTTGGCTGTGCAACGCTCCATAATAAAAAATTCCGATGACGTCTTTACCAATTTTTTTAATGTCTGCCCCCATTTCATTAAGGATTCTTATCATTTGCTGTGCATCGTTGAAAAAGTAAAGACCGTTTATGTGTTTACTGTAGTATTTACGTCGACCTATGTTTTGTACCAACTTTTATTTGTTTAATGTACGTTAAAAGTGCAGGAGTTATTCCTTACATCTCGTGTCATACTGATTGTGAACAAGAAAAACACAATTTAATTGTAAGTTTTTATTTCATTTAAATATTTATACGATAATTAAATGCATATCAATACATAATTTATAGTAGCTTTAATAGTTCAAACAATTTTACTTTCCAAAAAGGCTTTACATATAAAAAATAAATAAATAAATATAAAATACATTTTGATCATGATTTTTAATCTACAGCAGTGATTCCCAAACATTTTTAAAGTGGGACCCCTTCTCTGTTCTTCTTTTACCATGCCCAATTTTATTCATAATAAAATAGCAATTACACGGCCAAATGACAGGGAACATCTAATACTAACAAGTGCAATTAGATTTTTTGTTGATGCCTAGCTAGCAGGGACACGTCATTTTCACGTTGATTATAAGTCACCAGTCACCAAAATTTCGACGTCAAAACGACGTAAAAATGACGACAATATGTCACATCCAATCGACGTCATAATTCGACGTGAAATATACGTCGCGAAACGACGATTTGTTTTCAACAAATAGGGACATGAAAGCTTCTGGTTGTCGGGTCAAGCCATCTATCGGTTTTTAAACTATGGGGAGTAGTATTATTAAAAGCTCAATTTGCCTGCGTTTTGAATCAGTTTTTTCTGCATTTGTAGCCTGATGCTTACTCACGGAGCCATTGAAAGCCTATTTAGTGTGTTTGGTAATGTCAAAATTTTACTAAATAAATATATTTAGTAAACTTTGGGAGTGTTGGTTGGCTGGTTATATAGTCTTCATATTCTTATCAAAAACTGCAATTTTAAAACAATTAAAGTTCTAATATAGGTAATTAATTAGAAAAATACAAACAAATCTGATTTTTTCTACACACCCATACACCATGTCTCAAGATCTTTTGCAATATGTATTTTGTACATATGTGCACATTCCTATGCAGCCCAACCAACCATCCTTATCAATAATATTTTGTTTTGCTTATTTGAATTACAAACATAGCAGGCCTGGAAACAAATATTGAACGTCTAAAAGATCATAATATCTTTTAACGATATATCTAATATCGTTAAAAGATATTTACATTAGAATTTTCCAAACTCATTTGATTTTGGTATTATTTTGATTTAGTTTAATTTTTTAATAGTAATTTTGTTCAAGCTTTCGTGCATTGATTTTTGTGTCATGTTTTTTTACTTGTAATCTTGTTTATTATTTTATCTATAGGTAGGTAGTTCAATACTTTGTTTCGTTAAAATTTCTGGTTGATATGACTTTTAAACGTTTAATATTTGTTTCCAGGCCTGCTATGTTTCTAATTCAAATAAACAAAGCGAAATATTGTTCCAGATAGGCAATGATGAATACGTATTTTTTAATTATTTAGTTTTTTAATGTTAAATGGAAATAAAATTAGACATGTCGCATATCGTCATATTCGAATTAAATTTTCTATCTAATGTTGCGGATGGTCCATATACGTTTAATTTAAAAAAGAAAAGACTCTTCTATCAAAAACCAACATTTTAAAATTTATTGGTCCACAGAACACTTAACATTAACTTATTATAAAGAATAAAATTTTGTGTTCATGACAGAGTGGATGTAGAACAATTTTACCCCAGTCACAGCCTTCTGGGTTGAAAATTAAAATTAAAAATTTTATATTTTTGAAAAAAAAATGAAAATTTCGCAACGTGATCAGGTAGGATTTGATTTGTAGATTCAAAAAATAATAAAATATACAGGATGATCCATTTAACAAATCAAATTTGATGTTATTTCCATCGAAACCGGAAGTTGGCAATTTTGACTATATACTCCACTAAATTGGAAAATAAGTTACATATATGTGCCAAATTCAATACAATTGGATCATAAACAAAGAAGCTATAAGCTATGGGTCGGGTCTCGCTGCCACCCGGTATGCCACGATGAATTATGAATTATAAAAAATGAGGCACATTATTTACAGTACAAATGTCACAATTTTAATTAAAACTGTCCTGCTCAGTAAAGGCAAAAACAAACAAAAATGGAAACTCTTGAATCTTTCACTAAGGAAGAAATTTGCAGGATTTCCTAATCTAATTTTAATTATCTTTTTCACGAAAGGCATTTTAATAATTATTGCAGGGTAATTTTTAAAATGTTTTTCCAGTTAAATTAAAGCTTTCACGATAGTCATATTGGCGAGATCTTAATGTCGAAAAACGTGTCAGTGAATGTAACATATATACAGGGTGTTCAAAAATGTAAAGCACAATTCAGTAGCGTTATCCCTATGTTAAAAAAAACTTCCTTTGAAGATGTGATGTAAGGAATAACTCCTGCACTTTTAACGTACATTAATGGAACACTCCTTTTTGATAAGTCGATTTGTTTTCGCTAAACAGGATTGTTTCAATTAGAAACAACATTGATGCAGTCACTGTACGGAATATGTTAACTATTTTTTAACACGCTTTTATTAGCTTCACCTGTATGTTTGTTTGTTTGTTTGTAACCGACTCTTTGGACTCGATTTTGACCCACTTTAAACGGACAGATTTAATTGAAACTTTGTACACTTACGAAGAACCGGTAACAATACAATAATTTGATAAGTTTATATCATTATCCTGATCAGGATTGCCAGTCCTTTCCTCACCTATCCTTTGCGTGAGAGCAAGAGGCTTAATATTGTAAGTATATTCAACGATTCTCAGTTCGGTCGTTGGTCGAGCGGGCAAGTCTTAGTCGACGCGAAACGACGGACTCCTCGGGCGTGAGTTCAAATCCCATGGCTGAAATAAAAAACTATTTTTTTTTTTCAGAAATATTTGTTGGATCGTAATATGTTATAATATAAGCAATATAAATATAGTTTAAAAAAACTAAAAAACACGCTTTTAAAGCACATCAAACTAAAAAGTGAAAAATAAATATAGTTTAAAAAAACTAAAAAACACGCTTTTAAAGCACATCAAACTAAAAAGTGAAAAATAATTATTAATATAAACTGAAAACAACAATGAACGAAAAATACTAGTATTATTGTGAAAAAAGCGTGGGGCGCTTTGTGCCATATTTTTTCGTATATCGAGCAACCCACGCTTTTTTTCACAATAATACTAGCATTTTTTCGTTCATTATTGTTTTCAGTTTATATTAATAATTATTTTCACTTTTTAGTTTGATGTGCTTTAAAAGCGTGTTTTTTAGTTTTTTTAAACTATATTTATTTATAATTCATCGTGTATACAGCCGGGAAAATAGTTGTTTAAAAATAAATGTGTTTGTACTAATCTATCATGATTTCTTTGTGAAAGTAGTAAAATAGCTACTAGTATTTTCTAGCAAAAAGTATCCTATAATTTCACGCCATGCTAAATAAAATTATTGGAGTTGAAATTTATTAGAAGGGTAGCAGGTGTTGGTAAGTCAAGCTAACATATTATACAGTAAAACCTTCATAATTACGCACTAGATCTACTTTGCATTCAGTTCGGAAACAGGAGCCCCCATTTCAACACAGATACTTGCTGCGGTGAATGTGTAGAATAACCAATAACTTACACTGTTTCATATCAATGAAGGATTGTTTATACAGGTCGAGTCGGAAGGAAAGTGTCAAACTTCGGGAGTGTATACTATATATGTGTATTGAAATAAGATTTGTATTTGTTTTCGAAGTATAACATCTTAAAAGTTTAATATGCAAGACATTTTCAAAGACGTCTTTATGGACCTTCAGACATTTTTGGATCGTTTGCGAACACGCGTTTTGGTCTCCCGTGTTCAGCTTGATGTCCATTAATGCGAGCCGTACCATTCAAAATACGTTGATTTAGTGCATATCGATTATGCGTTCCTGTTTTGTACACCTCTCTTTTCAACCAGCTCCACAAATAAAAGTCTAATGGTGTGAGGTTTGGAGACTTTGGCGGCCAACTAACAGGACCATTTGATTATTACCGTCGCCGCTAGAGGGCCTTATCTGACATGTCAACAAATATCGTGCTCTTTCTTAAAAAATTTAAATAGAATGTTATGTTCATTTTTACACAGTAAAATAGAGAATTAAATGCTTCAGATGTTAGTGAAAACCACAACTCGATAACTTTTTCTAACAGTAGATATTAGCAAATAAAGTTGAAATTATGAATTATTATCAGATTTAGGCGTTGAAATTTGAAAGTAGCTGTTGAAAACAAGTTAGCTATGAAAATGTCACAATGAAGAAACAACATAACATGTCAAAAATATTTAGCAGAATATATATTATGTAATATAAAAATTAGTAATTAATAAATTAAATTAATAAAGTAAACGCAAAAAAACACATCACAATACTTTAAAGGAATTAGAATATAATTAGTGGGGCCCTAGATGTTCAAAATGTCGTCCATCATTTTCGATGCAAGAATTCATTTTTTGGCGAGTGGATTGAACGAAGTCTCAACTTCTGCCATCGAAATACTTTGAATGGCATTTCTTATTCTCTCAATCATGTCGTCCCTTGTAGTGGGCCTGGTGGTAAAAATGAGATCTTTTATTCGCCCCCACAAATAAAAATCTAGGCAAGTCAGGTCTGGGGACCTGGCTGGCCAATGAAATAGACTTCCACGTCCTATCCACCTGTCAGGATATGTCTGGTCTAAAAATCTCGGTCACTTTACTTAAGACAATTTTTTTCCCTAAACTTGTGCGTTGATTAGTTTCTGAGATATGGCCGGCTCCCTAAACTTGTGGTCGGCGTCCATTCTTAGTTGCCCACCTGCATATAAGCCATGCTCGTGTCGTGTGCACATCACTCTTGTTTAAGGAATTACAAGTTGAACATCAATTTCTCGTGTTAATCGTAGGTATTTGTTTCACCATCTACATTTTGTCTACGGGTCCGTTGAGATGTTACTTGAGCACTGGGAAGCGTTACTCAATGTGATGAGGACCTTGACAAATACGTTTCTATACGAAATTCTACGTTGTGGAAACCATTAATGATATTCTTCAATCTCAGCTCTAGCACTCCCGTTGCAAAAACCTAACAAATACCCTATTTGCATATTTGAGATGCGAGTGATGTGTGGCATTGTTTATCATTTTTAGAAAATCGTAAACAATCAATCACAAATGACAGGTTATTGTTTGACAATTAAAATATACTAGCCTAGCCTACTTAATTAAACTCAAAATTTTAAGTGTGGTGTGGTAAGGTCGATACTTATTTAATTGGTCCTTTCATTTTTGAGAATCGCCCAACAGGAGAACATTACTTGGAATGTTTACGCTCTAATTCGAAAACAAATAAAATCTTATTACAACTTTTAGGTTTTTTTAGTCATACACTTACGTATAGTATAGATTCCCGGAGTTTGGCACCTTTTTTGCAACTCACCTTGAATTTGTTCCACACGGAAATGGACAAGTAATTTCAAGAAATCAAAATTTATTTCGTACATTATTCCTGGCAACTTTGCGGTTGGACTAGCTATGTTGGCTAGTCAGCGATTGTCGACCAGACGAGATCTGAGAGCCCCTGATGGCACTGTTTGTGTAAATATTAGTTATCACTATCAGTGTTATCACTAGAGTTGGCATTTCGATCCGCAAATCATGGGCGGTGCCAGGTAGAGAAATGCTCAAGTACGTAAGCGAGACTTGTTTACTATTTTAGTCTACTGTTATGCGTCGAGGTGTCAATAACGTAATTTATTTATCTCCTTTGTATTGTTGATAATTTTATTTTTTTGTATTTTAATCTTGATACTAATTTAATAATAAAGTATGTCAGACGTGCCCAAGGGTAAAAAACGGCCATACGCTGACAGAGTGAATAAATTTATCAGTAAATTCCCGGATTTATTCTATAATGGTGGTACATTAATTTGTAAGGTGTGCGAGACAGACCTGATGTGCTGGGATAGGACGTCACGTAAATACTGTGCAGTATAAAACTAAAAAAATTTGCGTGCCTTCGAAAACACAGTTTATGTTCAATTTACTGTTAATGCCTGTGATGTTCTGCTACACATACTCGATAAACAACAATTTCAGGAGTTCTGGAATAAATATAATCCCAAGGTGACGTTACCAAGTCGCACAACATTGCGTAACTATGTACCAACTATAAGCGAAGACATTGTAGATAAGATCAAATGTGTACTAAAAAATACACAGCTATGGTTATGTGTTGACGAGACGACAGACTGTAAAAGAATTCTATGTAAATGTTATAGTACGTATACTGGACCCTCTTAAACCAACATTTCCACTGTCACTAGCTAGCAAAAGACTGAGTGTACTGGCCAAACAATTACGCGGGTGGTGCTGGAGACGTTAGAAAAATTTGACCTGTCAAAAAGAGTTGATGTTTGTGACCGATGGTGCCGCAACAATGTGTTTAGTAAGCTGTTCACATCAAGAAGTTCACAGTTGTAGGTTGGTACATGTTACGTGTAAAGTGTATGATTTACATCTTGTGGCAGAAACTATTCGACAAGGTTTTCCAGAGGTAGATGCATTAATAGCAAGTACTAAAAAAGTGTTTCTTGTCTCCTACACATTTTCGCGCATTTCATAGCAAGTGTACCGGTATTCCCAAACTACCACAGGCGATTCTTACATGTTGGGGAACATGGTTGGAGGCAACATTTTATTATGCTGAATATTTACAACAAATAAAAGCTGTGATACTACAATTCAATTCAGACGAGACTGCAGCTATTAAGGAAAGCCAAAAAGATGTTTCTGTTAAAACAGTTTTAAAAACTATTCACAAGAACTATAAATGACGCCATACAAAAGGTACAAAACATAGGCCAGTGAATAGAGACGTGAAAACTAAAAAATTTAACATTATTCTTACATTTTTGAAACTATGTCATGTTGATGAAGTAGCAACCCAAACGAAACTTCAAAATTTTGCAACTCGATTCAAGGTCGGCAACATTGTTAAAATCACGAAAAATTAAATTAAGCAATATCTCGACAAACAAAAATGTACCACCGCTGCAAATTTGATATAATTTGTATTACAGTATTGAAAATATAAAGGTAAATTTGCAACACCTTATGACCCGGGCAAAATAATTAATTATCAATAAGTAACATTTTTGCACCAAATTTTGGAAACATAATATTAACATGCAAAACTACAGTGTACTTGCTAAAATCGCCTTACATGTAAGTGTAAGTTTGCAAAATGTTTACTATCAATATAAAATTAATATCACTGCAAATTTTACATCGAACCCTATAAACGTTATTAAATGTTCATTCGAATTTGCAACTCTTCATGTGAGTGGCATATTGTTGTAAACATTTTTTATAATCATAAATTAATTTTTTGCGATATTAACAATTTGCCGACCTCGAATCCGAGTTGCGATATTTTATAGTTTTCTTTTGGTTGATGCTTCAACAGATGACAAAGTTTCAAAAATGTTAGAATTAATGTTAAATTTTTTCCCTTATTCACTGGCCTAACAGTGCGTTGTCGTTAGCGGAGTCACTGCAAATAGTGGAAGAAAAGTTCGCACGTGTGTTAAACTAAGGTTTTTAACAGATTAAGACAAATTTGTGATGATACTTATGGTGCATCTGCAGATCCGCTTGTATTACACTCAATAGATGTCGAACAATCGTTCTCAAAATATAAGCATATTTTTTCACCACGTCGAACATTACTCTCGAGAAAACCATAGAAACATACATGGTGCTGCAAAGTTTTTACGCATCTTTTCCAGTTTGTGATAACCAAGCTAGTTAAGAGGGTAAGTTGTGCATACATTGTTATACATTGTAACAGTTTATTGCTTTTATTACCTACTAGATAATTTCTTTTCTTACACTTATATATGGTGCGTACGCCTATGTCCTGCGGAGCATTTTTGCCAACTCTAGTTATCACTAATTTTCCTGTTTATTTAAAATACAGGGAATTAATAGCAGCATTGCTGGTTCCAAACGTAAACTTTGCAAGTCAATGCGAGTATGTTTTTTTTAATAAATATGCTTTACTGTTCAACAATATTTCATAAATACCATTAATTAAAATGATTCAATCATTTAAAACAATATAAATTCACATTACACAATTAGTAAAAATTTCAGTTCGACATAGCCGACTGCAAATACTTATTTTACTGACATTTTATTGTATAGAGCAGAATTTACTTAAAAAGTTCGTTCGACTCGAGGAAACACCTTGTATATTTTTCAGTGCTAAAATATTGTACGCCGTATTTGTATATACTAAAAACCTTGGGAATGTTTTTCTCTAAAATGGTTATAAAATACAGTTTGGAGGGAATCGTTTAAATATTAGTTAAGGCCAAAAGATGAAGTAGATCGATGCTGGCCCCAAATGAGTATTTAATTTCTCATATGTTGTTTATTGTAACGTTCGTTCTCTTTCATGTAGATATTAGTCAATCTGAACATCTACTGCAATAAATTATGATGCGCCTTAAACCATAATTTTGGAAAAGATAATGCTACACTATTAATCGCCTGTTTTTGATCAACCTATCTAATAAAAATAATTTTTACATAACATGATTTCTTGACCTAAAAAGAAAATTCAGGTGTTCCCCAAGGTTCCAGTCATAGACTACTCTCGCTCATATTATTTATTAATGATATAACTTGTTTGCGGATGGATTTTGAAAACCTTCTCTTTTTAATTGCATTCGGATGTAAGTTAACGCATAACATTCAAGCTATTATCGTAGTTGTACTTTCAAGTTGTAATTGAGCCAAATTTAAGACAAAATTATACATTTACTTGTTCTTGTTCCAAAATATATTATTAAATATAATGTAGGAAGTTTGTTATTTTATTCAGTTGCTTTTGAAAGGCATTACTGATTTAATAATGGGTGGAAGGATTTCATCCGATGACTTAAATATTGAGTCTGCCTTGTATTGCGCAGATTTGACAACCTCCATCATGTCTGAAAAGCAATATCTATCAAGCCTTTAGATCGTTTTACTGATTACATTATGCGAACATTACTAAATTTCTGTAAGAGCCGCTGAGAATCATATATGTACACACACTTGTCTTTAAATTAATTATCTCACTTAAACGGTTTTTTTATTGCGAGCACTAACAAACTTATAACACCTATTTTCAGGACCTACCCAAGATGTACATAAATCAACTAAAGTAGATTTTAAACCGAATCACTGTTTTAGTTAAAAATGATATAGTTTCCTACATCATTTTTAACACGCTTTCTATTAGCTTCACTTGTATGTTTGTTTGTTTGTAACCAACTCTTTGGACTCGATTTTGACCCACTTTAAACGGACAGATTTAATTGAAACTTTGTACACTTACGAAGAACCGGTAACAATATAATAATTTGATAAGTTTATATCATTATCCTGATCAGGATCGCCAGTCCTTTTCCTCACGTATCCTCTGCGTGAGCAAGAGGCTTAATACTGTAAGTATATTCCGTGATTCTCAGTTCGGTCGTTGGCCCAGCAGGCAAGTCTTAGTTGACGCGAAACGACGGACTCCTCGGGCGTGAGTTCAAATCCATGGCTGAAATAAAAAAATAATTTTTTTCAGAAATATCTGTTGGATCGTAATATGTTATAATATCAGCATCAATAAGCAATATAAATATAGTTTAAAAAAATTACAAAACACGCTTTCATAGCACATCAAACTAAAAAGTAAAAAAATAAATATAGTTTAAAAAATAAAAAACACGCTTTTAAAGCACATCAAACTAAAAAATGAAAAATTTTTATTACATATAAACTGAAAACAATAATGAACGAAAAATACTAGTATTATTGTGAAAAAAACGTGGGGCGCTTTGTGCCATATTTTTCGTATATCGAGCAACCCACGCTTTTTTTCACAATAATACTAGTATTTTTCGTTCATTATTGTTTTCAGTTTATATTAATAATTATTTTTCACTTTTTATTTGTGTGCTTTAAAAGCGTGTTTTTTTGTTTTTTTAAACTATATTTATTATCTACTAGAGTGAATTAATTGTGTTAAAATTATTGATTGAAAGTTGATCAGAAATTTTACTCGTTTTCTATTACTACATTTTTTTTGTTATAGATGAAGCAATGGTTAATTCATCTCTCCACAATTCTACTTTTACCAACATCTGGAATTGACGGTGATGACCCGAACCACACTCTTACTTTCATCATAGGTTTCAGCGTTTTGATGCTGTTTTTTAATAATGGGTGTTGCAGCTAGTGCTTTCCTTTGTGTTACATTGAAAAAGGATCCCTATTTGTGGCCAGTAGAAACGAACAGACAATTAGAGGATGATGAAAATTGCAGTGTTACACAGAAACTATCTGCTGAAGTCATTGGACAAGAAAGTACACAAATTTAGTGAAATTAAATTAAATGTAAATTTATTTTATTTTAATTTGTGTTCATTATTTTGTAATTGTTTTTTTCACTTTTATCATTTACGTAAGTGGTCTTTTTACTGTGAGATATTAATAAAAAATTTTAACTGTGTATAACATATCTTCAACTAGTATAGTACATTCATTCAAATGTATTTTTGGTTACATTTATCTACGGATGTATACGCAAGAAGTACATTGCATTGCTAACATTTCCTACACATTGTTGTGAGGCCATCTCAGTAAATTTAGAAAAAACAGTAGAAATTTGGCTGTTAAAGGTTCCTCCAATGCCATAGGCATAAATAATAAAATGAAGTTGCAATTTTAATAATTTGAAAATAGCAATCCATTAATTGACTATATTTTATAATGCCTAATTACAAAAAACACGTTAATGAGAAAACAAAATATATCGTTTATATTCACCAAAAAAATTCCAGCTTAAACGAGACATTTTAAAGTAAATTGTGAGTAAACAAACTTAACACAAGTGTAAAAATCATACACACATAATATAGATATACAATTGCAACGACTAACTTTTTCGCCCTGTCATTTTTAATAGTAAAACCCAGAAAAGATACTAATAAAAGAAGCAAACTTTATTATACAACTACATTTTATTCCATTAGAACCAAAAAACAAATTGAGACTCTTTCTCCCGGGCTGGGGGAAGCGAGTGATTAACTAGAATAACTCTTATATTACTACTTAAAACTAAACTGTCAAAGACAGTCGGTAATCGTCAATTTAACTAAGAGAATTGTCGACTTCGCGTAAAATATTTTTCTTAGGAGCCACTCTCTTTTTAATTGTAGTTTTATCAAAGTTCTGGCTAATCAAAACCCACTGTTAACGCTAAAAGGGGGAAAAACGTATAACTACATCTAACTGTCTCATTCAATTAATCATTATTTTAAAAATCAAATATACTTTATATTTAAAGTTCAAAAAACGGACAAATGACATCAATTAAAGTCACATTATTTGTCCTACACTAGCGATCACTTCCAGCTGACACAGGTGGACGTCGCCACGTTGCTAGGTACCTAGTTTTATAATTTATAATATATGATCTTACCGGTGATTATGCACAGCTCAAATATATTTTAATTTCTTACTCATATCCTCTGAAGAACAGGAACATATTCGTACTCATAAACTTCTAACACACTTGGGCATCACCCTTGTATCCGGTGTGTCAAGCAATACTTCTTGTCTTTTGAAATCAAATCTCAATTCATATTTTTAAAATTTTTCTCACACCGAACGTCTCTATTTCGGGGCTCAGAATCAGGGGTATGCGACTTGGTTCACGGATCTCGCAACACCACCAGAGATGAGCGCGTTTCTATTAGCGTTATATAAATTTCCTAATAGACAATGAAATAGTTGAAATTAGATCACAATGTCAACTTTCAGCAATAAAGGGTGTAGTTTTTAAAACAATTGTGACAATTATTTTATGAAACCTGTGTGTCTTACTAATTCTCTGTCGAGAGTTCTATCCTAAACATTCCTGGGGCTACAGATCCATCCTTTGAAAGAGCTGGCGCTACTAGTGTCTGTTCCACTTGCAGCCTCAGGGGTGGTGGCAGCAAGCCTTATCCTTTCTTTTGAGGGATATTGATTAAATTTTATTATAATAATGGCACAGGTGGGATTAAGAAAAAACATATGATTACAATGGTGACAGCGATAGTTTACCACAAGGGTAGGTAGATGGGAGGTTTACCATAATGGTGGCATCGGCGGGATGTTCACCACACAATGAGGAATTCCGAAAGAATGAAAAACGTTATATTACGGCCTAGGAGTTTTCGTTTTTGCATTGTAACTGGAGGAAATCATTTCTTAAATGTAGAAGTTGTTCTCTTTAGTGCCAAAATTTTTTTATCTCAATATTTTTTTTGATTCTAATAATAAGAACACTATTATTTAATTCAATGTCATTTTGCTTCTAATTGAAGTAGTTGTTTTTAATAGTTTCTGCGATAAAATGTATTTGAAGTGTCATGGCTGATTTATTATTTACTTAAAACTTTTATACTAGCGCATTCTGATGATTGACAGCATGAAATGTAAGAAAATATGTATTTATTATTATTATTATATTAGATTTGAAAGGATGCCTATGTAATACTTAATAATTATTTTATTATGTTTTCTAGAAATTCGTAAATATGAAGAAAACGTAAGATTTTTTCACTTTTAATGTAAAATAAATCGCGCAATATTTGATTAGACTCCTGAAAAAATATTTATTAACAACAATACAAATTTGAAATCTACTGATAGATACAATAAATTTTTAATCCTTAAATTACTTCATAAAAAAATTACATTTATGTTTGAAAATAAGTTGTCTTCGTTTTTTAGCACTGAAAACTGAAACAGAACAATTACATTTTTTCTTATCATCTGCAATACGGTAATTTTCAAAAAACAACTTTATACACTAAAATTATGCGATTTAAATTTTTTTCTCTTATTATTTTAGAAGCTTATTTATAAAAACTGATCTCCATCGCCGTTGAATTTGGACAGTTTAATTTTTTAGAGACCCCACTGATTGGTGCAGATCTCCTTTAATGTCGCTGAAATCGTATCCAGGAAAACTTTCGAGTAGGAAATCTCGCAGTTTCAATGAAAACATTTCTGTTATGAACACCACCAGCTCCATTTTCTTGTTGTCCACATTATTGAAACGCTGCAAAGAATTGAAAATGAAGATTAAAATGACCAACCATTAACACAAACCAACCAACACTTTTTAAAATTATTGTAATATGCAGGGTGTCCCAAAAGTGGTGCATCAGCTAGAAGGTACCCTTTCTATGGAAAAATGATTTAAAAATTCTTTGTCCTTCACTTAAGGAAGTATAAGTAATATCAAAGTAAAAAAATGTTCAAAATTCTACCCGTTTGCACCTAGACATGTCGCTGCCTCAATATTACAAGGTTGTATGTGACATTTTTTCCACTTTTCAGTATTGTACTGTAACAAGGGTGTATGTTCGACAATCTACCTTTAGCACGCTGTTACGAGATGTCAGCACTATTAATGCTGTCGTAATAAACAGGAAAACATAGTTGTATGTACTCAAATGTGCAATAAAAATAGTTACATGATTTTCACCTTTAAATTTCTCTACATTATAATTTTTTTACATAGAACCTTGTAAGCTCCTTTTTCTTTTATTCATAATTTTAAACCTTTAAAGCAATAATTTTTTTAATTTCAATCTTTTCAGCGCAATTATACATATAAAACAATCCTTTATTATGAAATAGCTAGATTTCGGAAGATAACAATAGATGACATCAATTACAGGGGTTGACTCTAGGTGATGTGACACCGTATAATCATTCATACTGGTTGGTGTACATCTGGTGGGTACACGGACAGTGTTAATTAAGCAGTCATGTATGTACAAGGTGACAGTGCGCCTCTATCGCACCCTCTCACATAGCTACGTACCCGATGTAAGTACACCAACCTGTATATGACACAATATCATCTAGTAGTTATTTTGGCGAGTTGAGTAACATCCAAAGTTATTAGTATTCACTAGCCATCAAATTGTGATTTTTGTTTGCACTTTGAGGTTAAAATCTAAAATCCATTTTAAATTAGTTTTTTACCTTTTGGGACTTCAAAATTCATTGGTCGTCAAAATGTCGTCCTATATGAGGTGGCTAAAGGGGATGAAACGTAAAGAACAGAAATCGTCTACATTTTTGTTAAATAATAATACAGTTTTGTAAATGTAAACATTAAAAAATAGCAGTTAATTGCAAAGGTCAACGTTTAAAGAGTGCTCCTGAAATTTGTCGTTTTGATCAAGAAAACTTTGTGTTTAACACGCTTATAACGACTTAACTGTTAATATTTAAAAAAAAATACTTATTAATAACCTTGTCAAATGGAATTTCAGAGTTCTGAACATTATTTTATTTTTTAAATACGATAACTGATGCATACGTAATTATTTATCGTTTTATGAGCGCTTGCATGACATCTTATAAGGCTGAATTTCGTCTGTCGGCGTTTGCATCACATTGCATTTAGATGTATAACTTATTTATTATTAACCATAAAATTATGAATCCTACACCGTTTTATTCAGAAAGGATAAACATTTCTCAAGAGTACAACATATTCATTTGGGCTTTCGTTTCGGAGATATGAGGAAACGCAAAAAATTTCTATATTGAATGAAGCATTTTGAGATATTACCGTTTTAAGTTTCATTCTCTCGTAAGCCCCAATGTATAACATAATATTTGAAAATTATAAAAAGAATAATTGCTCTACAAAGTCATTTCTAAAAATAAATAAAGAAATTGCAATTTCTGTCTTCTTTCCCACTGTATGCTTAAATCGTATTTTAACTTTAGTGGCCTTTTGCACAAGACGATTTTTAACGGCCTCAGGATTTTGAAATATCAATACATAAACATTGATTTTTATAACTTCAGCTTATAAAAATGAAACCTGCACAAAACACACTTTTATGCGTATAATTTTTGCTATTAAAAAAAATTTTCATCAAGCTTTTTACCAAGTCTAACAAACTGATTTGTAGTATCACATCCAGGAAGAGCGTGAATGCAAATACATATTTTTTTAACACGCTTTTATTAGCTTCACTTGTATGTTTGTTTGTAACCGACTCTTTGGACTCGATTTTGACCCACTTTAAACGGACAGATTTAATTGAAACTTTGTACACTTACGAAGAACCGGTAACAATACAATAATTTGATAAGTTTATATCATTATCCTGATCAGGATCGCCAGAATTAAATAATTTCCTTTTCTCACGTATCCTCTGCGTGAGAGCAAGTGGCTTATTACTGTTAGTACATTCCGTGATTTTCAGTTCGTTCGATAGCCGAGCGGGCTAAGGCACAAGTCTTAGTTGACGCGAAACAACGGACTCCTCGGGCGTGAGTTCAAATCTCGTCTATGGCTGAAAAAAAAAATATTTTTTTTTTTCAGAAGTATCTATTGGATCGTAATATGTTATAATATCAGCATCAATAAGCAATATAAATATAGTTTAAAAAAACTAAAAAACACGCTTTCATAGCACATCAAACTAAAATGTGAAAAATAAATATAGTTTAAAAAAACTAAAAAACACGCTTTTAGAGCACATCAAACTAAAAAGTGAAAAATAATTATTAATATAAACTGAAAATAATAATGAACGAAAAATACTAGTATTATTGTGAAAAAAAGCGTGGGGCGCTTTGTGCCATATTTTTCGTATATCGAGCAACCCACGCTTTTTTCACAATAATACTAGTATTTTTTCGTTCGTTATTGTTTTCAGTTAATATTAATAATTATTTTTCACTTTTTAGTTTGATGTGTTTTTAAAAGCGTGGTTTTTAGTTTTTTTAAACTATATTTATTAACATAGTATTTTATTCACCGCTATGAAATGTATATTGTCTTTTGCTCAAGTTTTTATCAAACTTTTTTTAGTCAATTCGTCTCTCACGTGCGTAAGCAATACTAGTACAACTGGATATTTACAATCAACTGTACATTTTGAATATCAATCAAGTTTACCTCCAAAATTTGTAATAAAAGCCTAGTGTCTGCTTCCTCGTAAGTGGAATTTAATAAATCAGTTTCCTATACACAGTTTGTTATATTCAGTAATTTCATAAAATTTATAAAAAAGTATTTTTTGAAAAGTTGTATGTGATAAGACAAAAAATGTTTTACTTGTTTTAGTTAATAACAGAATGAATAAAATAAGCCATAATTTTGAGGCATACTAGGTATAACTCAGATTAATAATATAAAGATAAGTAACACCCATAAGAGATACACTGAGTATTATGACCGATACATAAACAACAATTTGCATGTTTACATATCAACGTATCCAAAACAAACCAGGGGCGGTTCCAGGCTCCAGCATTTATTTGAATGCTTTTACATAACTTAATAGGTTTCAAAATTTGTTTGCTTAAGTAATGTATGTCTCAATGCTATTCTGCTATTGTTATTTTAATCTCCGTTGTTCTTAAGTGATAAGTGATAAGTGATAAACTTTAGTTTTGTGTTATTGGGTACTGATTAATAGATAATCGATATTTAGTTATAAAGTTTTATTTAGTGAATATTTATTGAGAAACAATAAATAATAAATGTGTAGTGTGCGATCAAAGAGGAAAACAATGGGGTTATTTATCTTTTCACAAGTAAGTAAACAAAACAGACCAGGGTCACCGTAATACGTGAATGCGACAGTGTGAAAGCTCAAAATGAACTAAAATTAATGTTAGTTTTACAAAAAATAGAAAACAACATTTGATTTCATTTGAACAGTAAGAAATCCACATTTTATTAAAAAAGATACTTATACACAAATATTTATTTTAACTTGAATGGAAATTTCATTCTTAAGGTAGCTCACAAACTGTAGATGTTTTAAAGTCTGTTGATGTTTTTTTTAATTCTATTTCAAAGGTTGTTATTATTATATAAAAAAGTGTTTATTTTCAGAATTTCCTAGAATCTGGTGAGAAGAGAAAGTTGACTGAAAGCTCTCAAAATGGAAAATTCCAGTAAGTGGTACTACGTGTTTTCAGAACACTTAAAAATGTGGATTTTTTTACTGTTCAAATGGAATAAAATGTTGTTTTTGTTTTTGTAAAGCTATAGGTAATTTTAGTTATTTTTGAGCTTTCACACTTTCGCATTATGCCGGCTCTAACTTGTTTTGTTTACTTACAAGTGACAAGATAAACAACCCCGTGGTTTTCCACTTTGACCGCAAACTACACACTTATTAGTCACTGTTTCTCAATAAATATTTATAAATACATTTTTTATAACTAAAAATCGATTACTAATCACAGTACCAAATAACAAAACTTTAAAATCACTTAAAAACACAGATTAAAATGACAGACGTCGTCTTACAGAACACCATTTGTTGTCAAGGCGGTGATAGATCGGGCATCGATCGGGTTTCTTCGTGCTGTGTTCATGATTCTGACCAACAGGAATAAAACCAGCGATAATATTTACGTATCTCGCGTGGGATGTAGATAAATCGGAAAACTTTTTATGTTTTGTTACTCATCTTCTAGTATTATTAATTTGAGGGTATATCAGGATTATCTATAATTCGATTTATGGTTTCTTTAAGTTCTCTTATTTCGTGTGCAATCTTTTATTGACATTTCCTCGTAACGATCCATAACAACGTCTACTCTTTCTACCTGCATTTTTCTATTGCGGTGAAAAGTAACGTTTTTTGTTTCTAAGTTCTTGGACGAAAATATCATCCTTTTTATAACAGATATTACTTTTTGTTGTGGTTGCTAGGCGAATACATTTCCTACATATGTATAAACAAACGGAACAAATTGTCATGATATTCTTATTAGATTGTAAGTAACGTTAACTCGATTATGATCAGATTTTTCAATTAAGTAAATACAATCGAATAAAGAATAGTGTATGACACATGGATGGAAATGTTTTTCGTACTCATACGGTTTTTGAACTCGGCTTCGCCTCGTCCGGCAACTTTCCGCAATCGTACAAAAAACTACATTTTTTGTCCTTGTGTCATATGTAAATAATTATTATTCCACATATGTTGGAAAATGGGTGAAAAATTGTTCCTGTTCTCACTATCAAACCCCCAATGCCTGAAGATACATTTTATCGTTTGCTAATGAGGTTTCTTTTCGTAATCTTTTTAAAACTTGTATTTTGCGAGAGAACGAAACTTAAAACGGTAATATCTTGGTGAAATGCTTTAAAATTTAATTCAGTTTAGACAATTATTGCGTTCTCCTCGTATTATTTCCGAATCGAAAGCCCAAATCAAAATGTTGTACTCTTAAGAAAAGTTTACTCTATTCTTTATGAACAAAACGGTAGGATTTATAATTTTATGACTGTTAATAAATAAGTTATACAACTAAATGCAATGTGATACATACGCAAGCGCTCATAAAAAAGTCGTTAACTAATTATGGAGTGATCATAATTAAAAAATAAAACAATGTTTAGAATCCTGAAATTCCACGCTATAAGGTTATTAATAAATATTTTTTGATAATATGAATAGTTAAGTAGTAGAGACATGGTAAACAAAAAGTTTCTTGATCAGGAGCACGCTTAAAACGTTGACCTTTTGCATTTAACAGCGTGCATTCCGAATTGTTTAATTAATTATTTTTTTATATTAATGTTGACAAAAATTATATTATTATTTAACAAAAATGTAGACGATATTCTGTAGATTAAAATACCGCAAAATTATTTTAAGAGTAATTTTTATATTTCACCCTCTACAGCCACCCCATACAGGACGACATTTTGTCGACAAACGAATTTTGAAATCCCAAAGGGAAAAAAATAAATTGAAATTTGTTTTAGCTTTTAACCTTTAAGTGCAAACAGAAATCGTTTCTAGAAGACTTTAAAGCTGCTGTAGACTACTATAATAGGAAGAAGCTTGAAAATATTGGTGAATGTAACAACACAAACATGTATTTTTAAGCAATCACAAGAGTAAAAATATATTACTAATATTATTGCATCCACTAAAACATTTGCCACCCTCCAGTGGTTTCATTCATACTAATCCAGGCCTTTTTGTCATTCAGTTTAGAACAAGTTTTTTAAAAATGAAAATAAATTAGGTTTCCTCTTCTTGGTAAAAGTTTAAAATATAGAGTGGAAAGAAAAAATAATAACGTTGAAAAATTTTTTTTGCTAATTATTATTTACTACTTTTACTAAACTTATCACAGATAAGTAAAACATATATCTTTTTAAACAATTATTTTCCCGGCTATTTGCCAAAACGCTGAAACTTAGATTACAAAAAAGATAATATGCACATTATGTTCAGTGTGACTGACTCAATAATGTTATTTTTAATTCCAACTATTCTGTTCAGTAAAACCGAAAATAAATAAAACAAAAGGTACACCAGTTAAACAATCACTTTAAAAACTTTAAGACATCTGCCGACATGTGTTTCTGATTTTAGCTTCGTCTGGACAACTCACCCAAAGGGGTTTACTAGTATTCAGTTTCTTTACATCCTTTGGGTGTCACTTTAAAAAACTTTAAGACATTTGTCGATACGTGTTTCTGCTTTTAGCTTCGTCTGGACAACTCACTCAAAGGGGTTTACTAGTATTCACTTTCTTTAATTCTTTGGTTCACTTTAAAAATTTTAAGACATCTGTCGACAGTGTTTCTTTTTAGTTTGTCTCCTACCAGGGGTTTACTATATTCATTTTTTTAATCCTTTTTTTTAACTTTAAACTTTTATACTTTTCTTTTTTTTTACAACTCATAATTTATATATTACTTTCTTTAATTCTTTGTTCACTTTAAAAATTTTAAACATCTTAATTTTTTTTTTTTTGGACAACTCACCAAGGTTTACTATATTCTTTCTTACATCCTTTGGGTTCATTTAAACTTTAAAACATCTTATTTTTTTTTTTTTACAACTCACCCAAAGGTTTACTATATTATTTTTAATTTTTTCATTAAATTTACATTTAATTTTTTTTTTTTTACAATATGGTTTACTATATTACTTTTTTAATCCTTTGTCCTTCTTTGACACTTCTGCTTTTAGCTTCGTCTGGACAACTCACCCAAAGGGATTTACTAGGATTCAGTTTCTTTACATCCTTTGGGTGAGTTGTCCAGACGAAGCTAAAAGCAGAAACACGTGTTGGCAGATGTCTTAAAGTTTTTAAAGTGATTGTTTAACTGGTGAGTACCTTCTGTTTTATTATTTATTTTTGGTTTTACTGAACAGAATAGTTGGAATTAAATATAACATTATTGAGTCAGTCACACTGAACATAATGTGCATAATATCTTTTTTTGTAATCCAAGTTTCAGCGTTTTGACAAATAGCCGGGAAAATAATTGTTCAAAAAATATATGTTGTACCTATCTATGATAAGTTTAGTAAAAGTAGTAAATAATAATTAACAAAAAAAAATTTTTTCATCGTTATTATTTTTTCATTCCACTCTATAAGTTTTTTGTTTAATACTCTCACGTCTTTGCGATAAATATACCTGAACATTGATATACTGATTGATATACTGATCTATGTTAAAATTTGTTTGCCTATCACTATCAGTAATACAACCACTCACACATATTTTTTGGCTGTCTGAGGAAATGTGTTTCTTAATTTTTACTTTGATGTTACACGAAAGCACTTTTTTACAGCTTGTGCAATATAATCCTGTGCCGTTAAATTGCAATTCCGGGAAATTACTAATCCACAAAAATAAAGGAATTTTTTTTAAAATATAAAATATTTCTAATATTGTTTTATATCGTACTACATGGTTGGGTGCGACTTTTGGGACACCCTGTAAAGCAAAGACGTACTTTAATTCCTAAATTAAAACACGGACTTTTTAAATTTGGTAAAATATTATATCGTATCTATTTTCTCAGTAGTTTTATTGGGAGTGTAAATAAAAAGAATACCTACAATTTAAAAAAATAAATTGTGTTAAATAGTTGATATATAGTTTTGTGCTAATGAATACAAATTCAAACGGCTTACAGAAATCTTAGATAATCTACGGACCACCATTAGAGAAGCTTACTCTAATCGGACATGCCTTTTGCAAGCAAGAACCGAATTTCAGTTTATTGACGGTTCTAATAAACAAAGAATTAACCAGTCGTAAGAAAACTCGCCCAAAATTTATTATATGATTTATAGGATCATGGAAACTGACAACGGTATGTTTTCAAATGAATGGAAATATACAGGGTTGGACTGGTCTGGTCGGCAGGTTGGCAATTGCCGACGGAACCAAACACTTCTGGGGGTCAAACTGCAAACTGAAACAATGTTTTTTACATTTTCCTTTTTAGGAAATTATGTTCCATTAACAAAGTCAAAAATATTTTCTGGCCCCGGGTGTCAGCTAGTACAAGTGGTTTACTCTTTACTAATGTAACCAGGGGTTCATAAGCTGAAAGATGTAAAATCGGCACTAGTAGCGCCATCCATCCCATATTAGCGAGGTTATTATTCGCGCACATCTCAGTTCTGTAAGTAAATTAGACCCCGCCTCCCCAGGCGTTACACTAAGCTTTATGCAATTTTTTATCGATGCAATAACTATTGGTCACCTTTGACCAGCTGATGCGGATTCAGCTCGTCTCTCAATCCTGTCAATGAGTGGTGCATTAGATGATTGTGTGTGTTAACAGTTATTTATGTCCCAAGGGGAGTAAAGTGAGTGTTTTAGTCCCGGCATTCATACTAGGGACTAAAACACACTTTACCCCCGAGGTACACACAACATTTTTCCACAAGCGGGCACAATTTGTATTGCAAAAAAAATGAAATGTAAAAACTAAATAGTAATTGACCGTGACGATTTTGAGGTATCCTTGTCCTGAAGTGGGTTGAAACCTTTGATGTGAAGATAACACTTACGTAGTTTTCCACGAAACACCAAAACACCATATACTACACTCGACGCGCGTGCGCCAATGTTGCTTCTACTGTTTTATTGGAGATTATTAAAACTGTTTGAACATCATATACTGTCTAAACGTTATTTGTAGCATTCTCTTAAATTTAACTTTTTCTTTTTTGGGACTTACTACCACAAGAATAATTCTTCGTTATCTAAAAAAATAGTTAGTTACCCAGTATATTACTGGAAAAATAAATCTCTGCGCTTGTGACTTTACGTCAAAAGATTAGTCAGAGGGTGTTTTTTGACAACCAATATGAGACACAAAAATAATAATATAATTCCCTAACCTTTGCGAATCTGTTTCCTTTTTCAAAGTTATCTTTTTTTAGAAATGTCAAGTTTAAGTAACACCCAAAAAAGGAAATAAAAAACTCATATACTGCACTCGACACTAATTTCGCCATACAAGTTGGCATCATCTGGAGATGCTTAAAACAGTTTTAATCATCTTCAAATGAGTGCAGTATATGGTGTTTTAGTGTTTCGTGGAAAACTACGTCAGTGTTAGGTATCCTTGCACTTAATTGTCTGTCTGACATTATTCTTTATTTATTTCTGTTTGACATTTAGATCGCTATATATGACTAAATATTACTAATTACCAAATATTACGAACTGTGAAAATTACCTTATTACTATTAATTTTAATTTAAAACAAGTTATATTTTATGGTTTATATTTGATTCTTATTTTTTTGTTCTTTCTACCATTAAAAGTTTGACATAATAGAAATGTTGACGTTGTATTATGTTTGTACTGTTCAAAATGGTTTTCATTGTGAAAAATTCCTTTATCCCAAGGGAATAAACGCGTTTTAAGGCAGTAAAATACTGTTTTATTCCCGTTCATGCAAAAATACTATAAGAGTACTTACAGATAATTAATTAATAATTAATGATGAAGTAAGTTTATAATCATGTTATTGTGCATTATTAAAATTTAAAAAATACCAAATAAGGAATGAGATGAAGTTTTTGGTTAAGAAAATATTGTTTTAGCTCAAAGATACATTATTTGTGTCATATTTTTTGGACCCTGTACTTACTTACAATGTACAAATCCAACTATCCATCCATCCATCCATCCATCCATTCACTCTATCTACCTACCTACCTACATTGTTTTAAACCGAAAAAAATGTAATTTTTAGTAGTTTTTTATCAAATTTCATGCAGACTTAGATTTTATATTTTTATTACTTTGGTTCATTTAATACTTAATAATCAAAGGTAAAATTGAATTTACCTCGGCAAAAACATTATAATAGTTGATGAGATATCTCAGGTCTCTGACGACTTCGTTGATGTATAAATAATCCCCATTTTTGAGTTTTTCAACGATTGTGTCTATGTCGAGTATTGGCGAGTAATAATTCTGGAAAAAACGTTATTAACGAACATTACATAAAGCATTTATTTAATAAACATACCTTGTCGGTAGGTTCAAGTCCTTCCAAAACATCGTATTTTTTTAAATCCATCAGCAGCTTTTCCAAAATAATGATTCCAGCATTTGTGAGGCCGTCCTCACCACTTTCATAGATTCCCACGTTTTTTCTCGAGCTCTTCCTGTAGGTCCTCGAGGTTATCTCTGCAAAGTTTATGGCATATATAGGGTATTTCAATAAGAGGTTGAAATGCTGTTATGTCTAGCGAGCAGTCATCATATTTGAGAGCTGTTATTACGAAGCATTGCCATTTTAATGATGCAACGATATTAGCTCGAAGAACGTTTACTTATTGTGAAAACCCATAATTAAAATGGGGAAAGTGATACGGAGACGTATGGTAGGTTACGTGGGAATTTTGGTAGACATAATCGTCCGTCTCGTGCAATGATGCAACATTTTTTCTGGCATGAATTGGAAGATTTTGCAGTACATTTTGGCATAAGTGCCGCTCTATTTTAGCAATATGGTGTCGAATTTCGTCCATCAAGTCTTGAATCGTTTGAGGATCCTTAACGTAGACTTTGCTTTTCAAAAGACCCCAAGTAAGTAAGTGAGTGAGTGAGTGAGTGAGTGAGTGAGTGAGTGAGTGAGTGAGTGAGTGAGTGAGTGAGTGTGTGTGTGTGAGTGAGTGAGTGAGTGAGTGAGTGAATGAGTGAGTGAGTGAGTGAGTGAGTGGTGTGTGAGTGAGTGAGTGTGTGAGTGAGTGAGTGAGTGAGTGAGTGAGTGAGTGAGTGAGTGATGAGTAAGTAAGTAAGTAAGTAATAAATTTATTGACCACGTTTACATTTTCTAAATTATACAAAATGATTAAGTTTTAAATGTACAGCTAGATAATAATATATCTGTGTGTGTACAACAAATAGCTTGATATTATAGCTTTCATTTTAAAAGAAATAATGTTTACATATTAAATTAAATTTGTATTACAATATAAATTTATATAACAAATTGGATATGATTTACGATTCTAAAATGTACTACATACCACTAGTTCTGTTAATTAAAAAATAATGTAAATTTGATTTGCTTACTAGTTTAATAAATCTGAGATGACAGTCCTATCCGAAGTCAGGAAAATATTAATTTTTTTTTTGAATAAGTTTGTTATTCAGTTGTTTTATTTTATATGGTAATGTTATAAAGTTTAGGTGCAAAATAATTTATAAATCGTTGTATTTGCATTTTGTTGGTTTTAGGTATATTTGTATTTAAGTTAAGTTTGCCTCGTGTATCATGAGTATCATCAACTGGCTTATTTAGAATTGATTTGTGTTTATAAGAAAACATGAGTATCGATTTGGTATATAATAATTCAAGATTAAGGATTTCAAATTCTTTATAAAGTAAATTTGTAGGACATCTTTTATTTTTTTGATAGTATTATTTTCATGAGATATTTTTTGAGTAATTTTTATTACTTGAAGATTAGAATGATAGGCACTACTCAAAAATTATTATTCCATAACGAAGTATTGATTCGGCTAGGGCATGATACAGCGTCTTCAGTAATTTGGTAATATGTCTCTTACATTATAGAATTTCAGAATTAATAACCGTAGTTTTTTATTCGTTATTTATATGTTCAATCCATTTGAGGTTTTTATCTATGGTTAAACCAAGGTATTTAATATGAGGTACAGATTGTGTCTCGTGTGTACATGTACAATTTTTATCCAGTTTATTTAGAATACAGTTATAGTTATATACCTGAAGTTTATTCATTTCTGGGAGATACTTGTCATAGATGCAACACATAAATTTTATTTTCTCCATATTATCTGTTAAAAGGTTTTCAGAAAGCCATTGTTGTACATTAGAGAATGATTTGACTGTAGTGTGTTTCACCTATTCCCAGCTGTTACCTTCCATAAGGAGAACTGTATCATCGGCATATGATATAATTATACAGATAGTATTTAAGAATAAAAGTTCATTGATGTATATTAAAAATAAAGTTGTTCCTAATACTGTTCCTTGGGGTATGCCATATTCTAATTGTTGTTTGAAAGTACTTAGCTCATTCCCTATTTTGACACATCATTTTCTGTTGTATAAATAAATATGGAATAAACTATTAGTAATACCACGTACACCATAAACATTCAGTTTTTCGTATACTGTGAGACACTGTATCGAATGCTTCAGCCAAATCAAGAAAAATCGCAATCTGTTTCTTATGTTTCTCTATAGAATTATATGATATATTGGTGACCATATACATTGCATCATCAGTACTCATATCTTGTTTAAAACCAAACTGATAATTTGACAATCCTTTATTACGATTTAGATGATCCAATAGTCTAGTTTTTAAGAACATGTCTAATAATTTTATTAATTACCGATATTGGCCTGTAATTGACGATCAAACATTTCTTACCTTTTGTATAAAATGGTGTTATAACAGATAGTTTTAATACATCAGGAAATATACCTTTATCTAAACATAGGTTAAAGATATGTGTTAAGGGTGATGTTATATCGACTTTTAGAAGTTTAAGTAGATTGGAAGAAATTTCGTCGCAGCCTGGAGCAGCAGCATTTTTTAATTTTTTTATATCTAGTAATATTTCTTGTTCTAAAATAGGATTTAACAACAAACTATTTACAGAAATTTGCCTACTTTTTATTATTTTATTGACTGTAATTTTATTGGCCATGTTTTTACCTATATTTATGAAATATCGTTAAAAAGTTCCGAAATTAAGTTTACATCTGTTATAAGTGTATTTTCATGTTCAATTTCAAATGTGTTTTGATTATTACTCTTATTTAATCCATCTTTTATAGTTTCCTATAATTTTTTAACATTGTTTTTGTTTTCAATTATTTTGTTACAGTAATAATCCATTTTTACTTTTTTATTGAATTGTTTACTTTGTTTCTATATTTTTTATAGTTTTCTAATATTTGTGTTATTTTTGTTTCGATTTAATTCAATTTATAATTTATCCCTTGTTCGAATTGATTTTATTAAGCCCATCGTAATCCATGTTTTTTTTTTTAATTTTACTCGAATTTTGGTTGTAGATTTCTCTAAATAGTATAAAAATTTATTTATAAAATATTCATATGCCAAGTTTGCATCTTTTATTTCATATAATTCCTGCCAAATCTCATTTTTAGAGCCATCTTAAGTGAGTGGTTGTTTATTTTTATTATTTCTTTGTATGGTGAATTTTTTATATTTTCATTTCCATTGCATTCTATTTTTATCGTAAATGGGAAGTGATCAGTTATGTCAGTTTGCAATATTATTGGTATTATATTTAGGGTATTTTTTTTCATTTGGTGGTAGTTTTACAAAAAAATGGTCTAGACAGGAGCTAGTATTATTTACAAGTCTGGTGGGATCATTTATGTAGGAGGGAAAACCATTTTCACCATAATATTTAAGTGTTTTTTTGCTAATTTTGTCCTGTTTTTTTATTAGATCAATATTAATATCACCGACAAATATATCAATCGTGTTCTTATTTTTGTTATTTTTTAATACTTGTTCAAGTTCTAGTAAAAATGTGTTAGTGTTTGTAGATGGCAACCTATAAACTGCTGTTATGATAAAAATAATATTGTTTAGTTTAATAACTAAGTTTGTGAAAGTATTTTCAGTAAATTTATTTATGGTAAAATTTGTGGAATATTCCTGGAGCGAGTTGGCATCATCTGGAGATGATTAAAACTAAACTTATGCTAACAATCTACCCTATTTATACCTAAACCATTGTCACGGTTCACCGAGCCGTCACGATTCGGTAAACCGTGACCAACTAACCAATAAATCGGGCCCTCTGTCACTATTCATGCTATTTTTACACTTTATGATTTCCAAGCTTTCAAATGCATTCAGCTGTCTAGTATTTGTTACATTCCTAATTAATCTTAAAGTGCTAATATCTATTTTATGGTTGTTCTAAATGCATGTTGGGCTACACTAGACTTATCTATTCTACTATATTTGAGATGGGCCATATGCTCTTTGAGTCTAGTTTGAATTGATCGTCTAGTCTGTCCAACATATTTTTGATTACAGTCCTTACAGCTAATTTCGTAAATCCCCCGACTTTTCGTTTGTTTCAATTTTATCTTTTGGATTGCCTAAAAGTTGTTGTAGTTTGTTTCCCGATGAATGAACTACTGTCATACCTACATCTTTAAAAATCTTACCAATACCACGGGTGAATCGAAGATCGAATGGATCGATACAAATTTCGTATTTTCTATTTAATTTTGAAAGGTCGAGGAATTACGAAGCGACTCTTTAAACTTTCGTTTCCTAATTATTTTATCAATTAAACTTACAGAATATCCATTACTGGCAGTTATATCCTTAATCAATGCCTTTTCTTTTTCAAACCTCTCCTTATTAAGGGGTAAGCTTAATAGATGATGGACTAGAAAATTAAAACTCGCCATTTTGTGTTAAGCACAATGGTAAGAGTCCTTAGGGATATATCTTAGAGTACTGGTATCTTTTCTGTATATGTCAAATTCTAACTTATTTTCACTATTTCTAATTATTAATACATCTAAAAATAGTAGTTGTCCAGAGTTTTCAGTTTCATATGTGAATTTAACTGACGCGAAACGACTGTTTAATTTAGATACAAAGTTATCAATATCAGCGACTTTTGTATCGAACACTGCAAAAAATATCATCCACATACCTAAGCCAAACCCTGGGGAAATACTCGAATTCTTCTTTTGCTTCTGTCTCGAATCTGTTCATGAAGAGATTGGCAACGAATGGTGACAAGAGTTACCCATTGCTGTTCCTTCATATTGTTCGAAGAAATTATCGTTGTATCCGAAACAATTTCCTATCCCAAATAGCCCACTTTATTGGTTAGTGGGTCATGGTTCACTGAATCGTGACGGTTCGGTGAACTGTGACAATAGTTTAGGTATAAATAGGGTAGATTGTAAGCATAAGTTTAGTTTTAATCATCTCCAGATGATGCCAACTTGGTTAGCGAAACACGCGTCGAGTGCAGTATATAGTGTTTTGGTGTTTCGTGGAAAACTACGTCAGTGTTGTGGAATGTGGAATTTTACATAACTGAACACTCCGTTGTTTTGATTAAAATTTCCCTCAGAATAGTAAATATTATAACCTTTCATGTTAAAATGTCAATACTAGATATTTTCCAAACTTGCGACAAGAATATCACCTCAAACGTTATAACTGAAACTGTCTATGAAAATCATTAAATTACGAAAAAAAAAAGATGTTATGCTCCTAATATTTATATGAATAATATTTATAGTGTTTACATTTTCTTTGTTTTTATTAATTCATGGGTATGATCATTTACTATACAAATTTTTATATCAGCGGTCTTTCCTATTTCAGAATTAAATTCAATATTATTCATAAAATCCAGATTTAATGTAGAAGTAGATAAAAGTAAAAAAAAATAAATAATGATATGATGAGTAAATAACAGGATCGTATTCAGTATTTGACTAAATATAAGAAATGATCTATTATGAAAATAAAATATATGGCTCAGACACGATATTATTACAGTTATAAAAGAAAGAAGAAAAACCTATGTATAAATTCCTTGCCCATAATTATGACAAAGTAAATATAATTACTAATACCAGAATAGAAATATCTCAAGTATTTACTTCATAATTTATGTGTTAAATATATCATTGAACTCTGCTTCATTAGTGATTTTATGTCTTCTGTTTTCGATATACAGAAAAATATTGCCTTCAAAGGTACGTACTGTTTTTCGGCCAAGTTTCTCTTGTGCCTTTCTAGATAAATCTAGCCTTCTCTTCACTAAATCAGCTGTGACGGAAATTTTGTTCCTTTAAGATTTTTGCTGCTTTGAATTATTTCTTTTCTTAATTTCTCCCTTTTAAATTTAACTATTACAGGCCTGTATTTTTCGGTGTTATTTAGAGTATTATTTCCAATTCTATATGCCTTGACTATATCATTCATGTTTACTTCAACCTTCATTTTTTCTCGAAATATTTTAAGTACTTTTTCTTAGATTTTTTTGGATTTATATTATTCGATTCCATACAAGCATATATTTTTTACTTTTTCACTTTGATGCAGATTTTCAAGTTTCATTACTAATATATTTATTCGATTTTCTGCCACACAACTTTGTCAAACATCTCAAGAAATATTTTTTCCATTAATAGTTCTTTTATTGCATCCTCGTTATTTTAGGCCCCATATTCAAATTTTAATAACGAATGTTTAATAACGAATGTATTTTATGCACTTTATTTAAAGGTATGTTTGATTTTCTTCACTTTTTTAATTGCTTTTTTCAAATATAATTTAATTTATTCACAGAGCAAGGTTTACACACAACTATTCAGTCTGCGCCATCTTGAAACAGTGAACTGGAAACTTTGTCTGTAACATTCTCTCCAATTTGATAATGGGTTTTCACAATAAGTAAACGTTCTTCGACCGAGTAGTGTTGCATTATTAAAATGGCAATGCTTCGTGATGACAGCTTTCAAATATGACGATTCTACGTGTGACAATAGAAATGGCGGGAATTTCAAAACGCAGCCTCTTATTAAAACACCCTTTAAATACGTACACAAAACTGAACGCTAACACACAAAAGGTCAATTATTATTTCGATTTATGTTTACTCGAGACGAATGCCATTATGTTCTCGACCATTCATTTTAAGTTTTTACAATAGCCAATAAGAAATATCTCGTGCATTTGCTAGAAATATTCTTTTAAGAAAATTATCTATTGATATATTTAGTAAAACTTTATTGTGTACAGTAATATCAAAATCTGTAGGTAAAAAAAATGCAATGATAATACTGTGTACTATAAATTGGAAGATAGAGAGAAATAAAGCGTTAAGATAATTTTTTGGCAACTATATTTTAAAAAATAATAAACTGACAATTACAACTATTGAATGAATAGGTCTGAATTTCTAGCTGTCTGGTTTTAGAGCTTTTGAAAGCGTTTAGCAAAAATAACATTTTAAGAAAAATTCTTTCCCCAAAGGATTTAAAGTCTAAAATCGAAAGTCGCACCAAGGAAAATATGCCGTAATCTGGATCCAGATTTAAAAAATAATCATACCCTTAATCTACTGCTCAACATATTTGTTTACATTCGTAATCGCACCTCGCATCTACTGGATCACATAAGTTCGTAAACGATATTATGTGGCTTAGTGGTCAAGTGGTATCGATATTTGACTTTCACACTGGTTGTTCCAGGTTATATCCCTGGTCGAGAAGCTAGAATTTTTTTAAGTTAATCCTAACATACTCGGACAATTGTTGTGTGTCCATTGTCTCTAAATATGTAGCCCTCTCCCACACACAAGGTACCTTGAGGTACCTTCAGGGATACAGAGGGTTGTATTACCTGTAGTGTTTAATAGTATTTGACGTACCTGGTATATGCCCGTTTACAGTTCCACTTTTGTCGCTCCTCCCGGTCGATTTTCCACGTTGCAGTACGGTAATGGAAGAGGAAGGTTTTAGGGGATCGGAGTCCAGCTGAGGCAGAGTGTCGTATATAGCGGTGGGGTCGACGAAAAACTGTCTCAAGTCTTGCGTGGGGGCGGACAAGGGAGATGTTTCACCAAAATCAGAGAAATCGCTGCTTAGAAGCCATTCGTGGACGTTCAAATGAGTCGAGAGGTTAAGCTGTTAGAAAAAATAAATAGCAATAATTCAAATGTTATTTCATTAATTTTTCAGACTATCAAGCAGTTTTTATACCTCAAGATCCGGTTCGGAGCATCTTTCCTGAGCAATTTTTGTTTCTCCAGACTTCTTCCCTCCTCCCACGTTGACATTCGCCCAGTATCTGTCGTTAGCTGTCTGAGCTTTGTTAATATTCTGTGCGGTTTCCAAAAATTCAATAGCCCTTGGACTGCTGGATGTTCCACCGTCGTTTCCATCCTTTTTGGGTACGCTGTAACTACCCGGTTTCATGTAAACTCGACGTTCTTCTTCAGAGTCAAAGCCTTCTTCTTTTGTCGTGCAGAAGTCCCCGGAGTAGGTCTGATTAGCCTGGTCTGCGGTTTCGGTGATGGGAGCGGAAGGCAGATGAATTATTCCTCTGACGTTCTTTGTCGGATTAGGCACAGATATGTTAGTCAGTGTAGATGTACTGTTTTCGTTGACAGGTATTTTTTTAGTTGGGTTTTCGGTGGTGGGCGTTTTTAAAATATTCACCTAGATAATAATTATTAGCCATATTAGTAACAACAAAAACAGTAGGCTCTGTAATTTCACAAAGTTATATAAAGAGACAGGTAGCCTGGCAGAGTCTACATATATTCCACGGATCTTTACTGACAAGATATTTTGGGTGTTCGGCAAATGCATCAGAAAACTTTGAGAGATGTTTATACAAGTTAAAATAATGCTAGTAGTTCCTTAAAAAAAAATGAAAATCTCAATAGCAATAGTTACACAGTCACTCAAAAGTTCAATTGTCTTCTTTCTCTTTGATATAATTCACTTAATTTTACACCAATCAAGTTGATATTTGACATACACATTAAGCATAATGATCTATCTCAAAATAAGATTAAATTAGTTTATTATCATGCCGCCAGAAGGCACTTTACCTGTAACTATAAATTTATTTATTCCCTAACTTTTTTCACTTAATAGGTATCACAAAATTTAAGGTGTCCTTTCCACGGAAATTGGGATCATAAAACTTTATGTACTCTTCATTTAATTCGATAAATGTAACCGTTTAGCTGAAAATCGGCCTTAAAGTTTGGTTAAAAATCAATTTTTCAATAATACATTCTGCAAATCAAGTCGTTTTGGTTCAAATTCATATAAATAAATTGCACGAAAATCATAATGCTGATAGAAGGAAGAACTGTAGAAGCAGAAGAAAGAATTCTGGACACTGTAGAAGAAAATTCAGCTAGTAGTACAAGAAAAAATGCTGCTCAGGAGGGTATTAGTAATTCTAAAGTTTGGGAAGTTAGTTCTGTGATTCATTATGGCCTGCCAGGATGGTGTTATCAACACCTTGGTTTATCGTAGCCGCGTGTGGCAATTAAAGGTTCCTGAAATCAATTGCAGGACCTGCCATCAGGCTCGGAATCGCTCATGCACTTACTTTCTGCATGCCCCATATATGCGATTTCGGCCTACATCCACCGACATAACGCGGCTTTACGAGTGCTATACTACCATCTAAGGTACTCGTACGGGGTAGACCAGACACCAGTGCTGCCTTACGTCCCCGGAGATATTGGAGTCCGTTGTCGAGAACGAAAAATGCTGGATTTACTGGAACTACTCGTTCCCGACTGTCAGGCTAATCCAAGCCAACAAGCCTGACAGTCCTCCTCGACCATCAATTCAAGGTGATGTATGTCATCGAGTTCTCGGCACCTGCGGAGAAAAACATCACCCTGAAGGAGGAGGAGAAACGGACCAAATATCGCCATCTCCGGTACGAACTCCAAGTGCTGTACCCAGGCTACTCGGTAAAAATGGTCGTCCTTATAATCGGTGTACTCGGAGGGATAAAGCTTACGCTGCTCTCGGAACTGAAGATCATACCGGCCTGCCAAAAACCAGCCGAGTGGCTGGCAGGTCAAATGCAGAAGGCGGTCATTCTGGGTTCTCTTCGTCTGCTTAGGGCACACGATTCTGGTATCTACAGTCACTAACCCTGCGGGATGTGGGGAGTGGCTGTAGTTGATGCGCCGGCGCGACTCCCGTGAGGCGTCGGAGGCCACGGGAGGACTGACCGGCATCGGGAAACCGAAAAAAAAAAAATTGACTTTATTAGGCGGAGTTCAGTTAATGCAGGTCTAACACTCATCCTTATAAAAAATGAAAATGTTTTCTAAATAAATAAATCAAAATATTATATTATGTGCACACTAGGTACACTTACATGAGATGAGAGAATAAAAAAAGAGTAATAAATAACAAGAAAAAAAGAAAACTAAGTTAATATTGGGTTAAATTAATTAATAATATTAACAAATATTACAAAAAAATAGTAAGAGATAACACTGTTACTGATTTAACAAAAATTGGTTATATTTGATTTGATTGCTGTTACTGAAATCTGTTTTAAATTATCCGGGATAGAATTGTACACAAATGCAGCAGAACAAGTAAAAGATCTACGAAATGTAGTGGTAGAATTATTAGAGTCTTAGTGAATCTAAGGTTTCGGTCATGAATTGAGGATATAGATATAAGTAATTCCCTAATATATGAAGGACAGTTACTGACTACAATTTTATTGGTAAAACTGGCAAGGTGGTGTTGTCTACGCATTGTCATATTAAGCCAATTTATTTCTTTTTTTAATTAGCAGAAACGTGGTCTCTTCTAGAAAGATTGAAAATAAATCGGATACATGTATTTTGTGCCTTTTGGATTCTGTAGATATTCGCCACATCAAGGCAGGGACCGTAAACAATATCGCACTAATTAAAATGAGACAAAACCATATAATCACATAACATCATTTTTAAATTTTGACTGATATAGTGTCGATGAGTATATAAATTTTTTTAAGGCACAAAACGTCTTCTTCATTAATGTATTTATGTGTACATAAATTATCAATTTATAAGCCTGTTTTTAAATTGTTCATAAAAAAAGTAATTTATGTTGACTTACAAAAATATTTACGTTATTCGATATCAAACTTCTGTTAATATCATTCCCAAATATCATTACCGCAAATTTTTTTTCCATTTATTGTAAGACAGTGCTTATGTAACATGTCAGAAGTATATATTAAATATAAAAGGGGTCCTAATATCGATCCTTGCGGAACACCAGCTTCCAATAACCTTAGACTAGATTCCAGGCTCTGGCCGATAATCACTTTTTGGTTTTTTTGATGAAAATAAGACCTCATCATTTTAAGCGCATTGTGTGAAAACCCATACAATTTCAGTTTGGCAAATAACAAAGTATAGTTAAGAGTATCAACTTAACAGTATCAAACGTCTTAGAAGAATCAAACATTATTATACTGTAGGGTTTCCTTGATCAGAACCCTTTATTACATCATCACACACCTTGAGAAGCGCACTGGTTGTATTATTGCCTTTTCTAAAGACTGATTGAATCTTGGGTATAATTTGATGTTCATTTATGTAATCAATTGTTTGGTTGTACATCAAACCACAAGAAGTTACTTATTCTTGTGAAACGTTCCATAATTTTAGAGAATACAGGTAGTAAACTCAAAGGAGGTAAGTCTAAGAATTCATCGGGAGATTTGACCTTATTTAGTGATTTTACGACAGCTATTATCCATAATTCAGGAAACTCGCCTGTTAGTATACACTGATTTGTAATAAAAGTTATTTGCTGAATATACAGTTTAAGCATTTTAGTAGATATTCCGTCATGTCCACTTGCATTAGATTTGATATTATTGACAGTTTTTGAGACCTCGATATTATTTACCGGTTTAAACTCGAAATGCACATTGTTTTTATATACATTATTATTATATTTGCTTAATAAATCCTGATCATAGACACCTTTTTTGCATATTAATACAAAGTAGTTCTTAACCTTATCTAGATCAGATAAGTGTGCAGGAGTTTCCGTCTCAATACGAGTTTTTGTTACATTAAAATTATTCAATGTACTCCATCATTCTTTATTACTTTTATTGTCTTCCATATATTTAATATAAGCTTTTTTCTTCTCTTATCACTGTAGCTGTTGCGTAAAGTTTTGTAATATAACCAATCGCCGTTGCTTTTTGTACGTCTATATTTTGATAATGCCTTATTCCTGCTCTTAATCATTATCTTAGTACTATCAGTTAACCACGGTGCTTTCATTTTAAAAATTCTAATAGTTTTAACGGGGCTTGCATATCAAATATATAACAGGACCTTACTTCTTTAATGAAACATTAAATGGAGGTTTATCAGTTTCTCAAAATGACCTTCCAGTGTTGCTCGCAGATGGTTCTGCAAGAACAATAGCAAAAATGTGGCTGCTTCAAGATGGCGCTCCACCTCATTTTAATTTGGTTGTGCGTGCATATTTAAACGAGGCCTTTCATAATCGGTGGATAGGACGAGCTGAACCAGTGGATTTGGTACCACGATCATTAGATTTTAATCCAATGGATTTCTTTTTTGGGATCATTTACAGTTAGTAATTTATGAAACGCCTATAAATGATATCGATCATCTAAAAATAATAAATGGATATGAACGCAACAAATTCTGTCTTTTTTGTGTCCGAAGGTCATTTTTAAAACGCGTTAGAAGATGTATTGAAGAAAATGGAGGTCATTTTGAATATTTGTAATAATATATAGGATACTATAATTTCAAACTTTATTATTGATAAATTGATTCATTTAATCAAACTTTAAAGCCGATTTTCAGCTAAACGGTTACATTTGTCGACTTGAATAAATGATTTTAATTCCCTTTTAAAATGGCGTTTTAAATTCTGTGATACCTATTAAGAGAAAAAGTTAGGGGATACATTTTATAGTTGCAGGTAAAGTACCTCCTGACGGTATGATAATGAACTTATTTAATCTTATTATGAGAGCTTATTGTGCTTATTGTGTGTGCTAAATGTCAACTTGATTAGTATTGGTTAAGGTGCCCGTCGGGAAAAATTTTGCTGATACATGCTCTCTCCAAACTTCGTATATGGCTTCATTGGACCTAATCTGACAGCATTTTCCTCTATCATTTTTTTTTGTTTTTTGGGGCGTTTTCCCGCTAGATTTTCCGAAATATGTCATTTTGACGGCATATAAAAAATATATAGATAGTGTTATTTTTCCAAGTAGAATAGTGAAAAACGTGAATTGAAACGTGAAAAAAATAATTGTCTGACAATAAATGTGGGTCATTGGGCGTGTCCGCTATCTCGAACATGTCGGAAAAACGACTATAAGAAAATTTATTAATAACCAGCTGATTTTCGCTGTATTAATTTATTAAAACATACAAAAAACAAGTTTTCATATTGTCTGACGAAAATTATTTTCCGATTTCCCAGTCTGACGCGTCAAAGTTGTCGGTTTCATGACAGCAAAAAATTTATTCATAACCTTCAAACATTGGAAAATTATATGCAGAAAATAGGTATTTAATTTGTGGTATAAGAGTTTGACAAATACAGTGGGGCATAACGAGAGTTTGACAAAAAAAACATAATTTTCCAATAGCGACCGTCGAAGTTAGGGCGATAAAAAAAATCAAATTTCGTTTAGTCGAGAAGACGGTTAAAAAAGATACGGTATTTCAACTTACTTATTTTATAATCTTTATTTTGAATTTTTTTGAACTCTTTTAGACTATCTGAATTCGACTTACCCAAGTTTTAAGTTCGATAAAATTGAAAAATACGTAAAATTTTTTGTAGAAAAAAGTAGCGAAAAATTGTCTTTTAGTACGTTTAAAATTGCTATATCTCCGGTACTACTTGTCCGAAAATTTTCATCCAGGGCCCAAACTGTATTGAAAAAATCAGCTTGTTATTTATAAATATAGCCTCAATATACAGTGTGGAAATTAAGTAAAGCATAAATTCAGTAATTCCGTTGATATTAATTTTTTGGAAAAAAACTCGAAGGGGAATAGCGATTTTAACTTCAGCAAATATTGTCAGTCTATTTTCAGTTTCTTATGTCATTTATTTTTTAAGTTATGACGTCATCGACTTTTTTTTAAATGACAACCTATATTTTTTATTATTGATTTTGATAGTGTTTTTATTCCGGTTCCGACCGTATAAAATTTTCAATATGTTATATTTGAAAAAAAATCGAGAAAAACACTCTTAAAGTTCAAATAACTAAAATTCATTAAATTGGGAAAATTTATCTAGTTGCCTAAGTTTGACGGAAAGTTATCGATGGAACATTCGTTTTTATTTTGAAATTATACAAATAGTTGAAAAATCGAACTAATGTGATACACCGGCAACTAGATAAATTTTCCCAATTTAATGAATTTTTGTTATTTGAAATTATGACTGTTATTCTCGATTTTTTTCAAATAATAACATATCGAAAATTGTATACTGTCGGAATCGGAATAAAAACTACTACCAAAATCAATAATAAAAAATATAGGTTGTCATTTAAAAAAAGTCGATGACGTCATAACTTAAAAAATAAATGACATAAGAAACTGAAAATAGACTGAAAATATTTGCTGAAGTCAAAATCGCTATACCCCTTCGAGATTTTTTCCAAAAAAATTAATATCAACGGAATTCCTGAATTTATGCGTTACTTAATTTCCACACTGTATACATATGAATTTAACATCCAAGCGTAGCTTGACAACCACATAGAAAAACCTTTTATTTAACATTTCCAGCTAAAAAGGCTTTATTTCACCGTCAGACAATTTTTTAATCGTATTATAAATTTTATTTAAAAATCAAAAAAATTTGTAAAAAAAATGTTATGAATAAATTTTTTGCTGTCATGAAACCGACAACTTTGACGCGTCAGACTGGGAAATCGGAAAATAATTTTCGTCAGACAATATGAAAACTTGTTTTTGTATGTTTTAATAAATTAATACAGCGAAAATCAGCTGGTTATTAATAAATTTTCTTATAGTCGTTTTTCCGACATGTTCGAGATAGCGGACACGCCCAATGACCCACATTTATTGTCAGACAATTATTTTTTCACGTTTCAATTCACGTTTTTAAGCTATTCTACTTGGAAAAATAACAGTATCTATACATTTTTATATGCCGTCAAAATGACATGTTTCGGAAAATCTAGCGGGAAAACGCCCCAAAAACAAAAAAATGATAGAGGAAAATGCTGTCAGATTAGGTCCGATGAAGCCATACACGAAGTTTGGAGAGAGTATGTATCAGCAAAATTTTTCCCGACGGGCACCTTAACTATATAGAATTAAGTGAATTATGTCACAAAGGAAGAAGAAAAAATTAGTTAAGTGGTTGTAAGTCTATTACAATTGAGATTTTAATTTTTTTTAAAGGAACTACTGGCATTATTTTATCTTGCATAATTACCTTCCAAAGTTTTCTGATGCATTTTCCGAACACCTTGTATATGGTGTTTTTTAAATTTTAGATAAAAATAAAGAAATGAGTGTGTTTGGAAAAGTTTCGTTATGGAAATTCAGTGTCAAACATTTGATTGAGGTGTTATTGAAACGATAAAAATGTTTTCTTAGATAGAAATGATTCTTCAGTTTTTTTATCATCGAAAAGTTAAAAGAATAAACACGATTAACTAAACATGTCATTGTTTTTAAAAGAAAATAATTAATATGACGATTTGTGTTCTTCCAAAGCATTTACGACTTATAGGGTTGAAAGGAATAAACGCACTCATTTTCTTGCAATGTACTTCATCTTAATAAGTACACATATTTTGTTAATTATGTTACTTTAAACTACCTATACCTGCGGTGACACCAGATTGGTATCCAAATTATAAAATACCCTGGTAAGCTGTGCTGCCAGTTCTATGGTCTCTTTCTCCCATCTTACGTAGCAAGCTCTAAATTCTGGAGTAAGTTCCTTCTCGATCTTTCCCAGGCTGGAACCGTCCCTGTTCTCCCAGTAACCTTTCAGAATATGCCAGCAATTTGTTAGACGCACGAAGGCGTAAATAAAGTCTTTAGTGGCCCAAGGAATACCTTGTGAGTGAATGTTAGAGACGGTGGTGCAGGGTTTGAGGATTTCCGATCTTGTGCGAATGCAGAGATTTTGGATGTTGCGGAAACAGGGCCGGTTTCTATTCCTGTAGGCAATTTGTTCGGCAGTCAAGCAGCTCCGTTCGAGGAATTTCACAAAGTTTTCTGGGGAAGCGTTCTCCAAATTTTCCTGAAAACAAAACGACAAAGTTAGGTTAAGTAACTTTTATTAGTTAATATGACTCCATTGTCGAGCGGTAAGACACCAGCCTCTCAGCCCGGAGTCTGTGTCCATTATCTCCAGATGTGTATTCCCCTCCGGAGAGGGTTAGACGTTATAATAACCAGCATTGTAGTCTATTGTTGTCAAAACAAATGGGATTCTTCGCTATCTTTCTTCATTTTGAAAATGTCAAATTAATTTATTATTGATGACTTAAAAAAAGCTTTGTCTCCATTTTCTGCGTTCCCTTTGTCAGTAGGGGCAAGGGAGTGAGGGGAACAAAGGGTACTATGTCCGGGTTGTGGAAGCGGTCATATGACCCATTAAATTCAAACTGAAATTTCACATCGATGTTTTGTTGAGATTTTTTGCTTACAATGTGATATATGTTTCCAGACATCGAGAACAATTCAAAAATACCTCTGCCAGCATTTTCTGTGGCCAGGTTCCGCGCCTAGACCCTACTTCCGAAAATTCCGGAAAAACGGCTCTCGGCGCCATGATGTCATGGTAGATTTTTCAACGAAATTTGGGATTATAGCTTAAATGTGGTTTTTCTGAAGCTCAGATACTATATTACCAGCAGTTTTTGTGTCAACGAAATGGTTAATATGCAAAAATGGGTTTTGCAACTTGGTCTAAAGTAAATTGTTTTTTGCCAAAAGTGTAAAATCGGAACCAATAATCGAAAAAAGGTTTTCTTATCTCTCAAAATGTTTGTATGACTCTTAACTAAAAGTATTACCCTTGCAAGCAATTTTTATCTAGTAGTTTTACCCCAATAAGATTTTGAATAGCCATCATCCAGAACATCTGCATTTTTGTAGAAGTATGTTTTAGTCTCATAATAGATCCCTGTGAGTTAACGAGCTAAAACTATTGGATAAAAATTACTTGCAAGGGTAATACTTTTAGTTAAGAGTCATATAAACATTTTGAGAGATTAAAAGAAACCTTTTTCGACTATTGGTTCTGATTTTACACCCTTGTCAAAAAAACAGTTTACTTTAGATCAAGCTGCAAAATGTTTTTTTGCATATTAACCCTTTCATTGACACAAAAAATGCTGGAAATAGCATCCGAGGTTCAGAAAAAACTACGTTTAAGCTATAATCCCGAATTTCGTTGAACAATCTCACCATTACATCATGGTGAGTGCAGTTTTTCCGGGATTTTCGGAAGTAGGGCCCTAGATGTCGACCCTGACCACAGAAAATGCTGGCAGAGGTATTTTAGTATTGCTCTCGATGTCTGGAAACATATCACATTGCAAGCTAAAAATCTCAACAAAACCGATGTGAAATTTCAATTTGAATTTAACAGGTCACATGACCGCTTCCACCACCCGGACATAGTACTCCTTGCTCACCCCACTTCTCTACACCTACTTATATAGAGAAAGCAAAAAATGGAGACAGAACTTTTTTGCAGTCCAATAGAGGCATGGCCCAAAACGTGAATAAAATTAAAACCTTAATATTCTGAAAAGGGTAACACTAATGGAAAAGTTAGCTGGGATATTTTTTGTACAGAATATTATGTACTTTTTTTGTACTGAAACACTTTTTTTTTGTTATATTGAAGATTCCCATGAAACTGTCTTTTCCAACCATTTTCAAAGATGGCTCACGTTTATATTATTTGATGAGAGAGACATATATCACAATGTGCATGGTTTTTATGTTTATCCATCCTACTGATAATAGAATCTGTAAAATATTCTTTATACTATTTGATCTAGTAGAGACTTTTATTAACAATTTTTTTCGATAAGTAGGTACGTAATTAAATATTAAGCTTGCCCATTTTATTTACCCGTAATATATCCCATACATTTAATACCAGCACATCATAAAACTTTAACCGGCCAAAGTAACTGTTTTATTAAACTTGCTTATTTATGACAGATGATATCATGAGATAATACACGTGAAAACATTCTCAATTGTATGAAAAATTTGATCGAGCAATTTATATACTTACTGTCAACAACAATTCACTAGCAGGGGGGTGTAATCTGACCATAATCGTATCCAGAAGGCTCATTATTGCGTTCCACATCACTATTTCCCTCCTGTGAATCAGCTTTCTCTCTCCTATCTCTCGATGGGGCTCCAAAAACCACGTCAGAGCTGGGAGAGGTATTAGTTCCGTAAACCGGACCTGTCGCAGCCACGTGAGTAATAGGCATCGAATACTGGCTGCCCATATTAAATTGAGTATACTGATAGTGCTGGAGATAAGGTCTGGCCACGGGGGTGGTGGATATGGCACTAGAGGAGGCACAGGGCTTCTATAACCTACTGCGGGGTAATATGTTGGGTAAACACTACCTTGACAGTTGCACACGTGGTGCATGTGCAAGTGGACGTTTTGTTGCTGGTTCGTGTTGTTTTCGGACCTGTTTTGGTCCATGGATTTTTATGGTAATCACTACTTAAAATCAGGTTCTGAAAAAGATATAGGAGATCACAATCAGAAAAGAGAAGATGTGGTATGCAATGGGAGTTGATTTTGTACACCGAAAACTTTGCAAGGTTGCGATTTGAAATTATTAATAATATTTAGTTAGTATTCTTGTGGCTATATTGATAAATTATGTCGATCAATTGAATTCGTTTCAGTAAATATTTGAAGAGGTTGCTAACCAGAATACGAATCACTGATAATGTTAACTATAGGGATGAGTGTCGAAATTCTTTTGTTAACCATAAGATATTGACCTTCCCTTCTCTATTTATTCTAGAATGCTTACTTTATGTCAAAAATAATATTTCAAAGTTTAGAAAACATGGTGACATACACCCCTATAAGACAAGAAATAGAGCTAATCTATTACCGAGATTGTGCAGATTAGTAAAAAGTCAAGAGTCCAAATTACGTCACGATTAAATTTTATAATTTGCTCCCAAGTTGTTATAGGGGAGTTACCACCTAAACAATTTAAAACCGCTATTAGAAACTTTCTAGTAAAAAATTCTTTTGACTAATATGATGAATACTGTAACTTCCGTCATAAATAAGACTCTTATCTCAGTTGCTGTCATTTACATGTTTCTAAGTTTAAGTTTAAATGTGCTATATTTTAAATTGACGTATGTATGAATGATACTATTGTGCCATGTACATATTTTAGACTATGATATCACTGTTGTATTTTTATGTTTTATTTTCATGTTCTATTTACATGTTCTTTTTTTATGTTCAATTGACTTGTGTAAATAATTGTAAGTGTACTGACATCAATAAATCTATCTATCTATCAATCTATTTCTCTATTTAATACCGAGTGCAGGTGAAGAATACGGGCTAAAACTTAATGCACAAAACAATTCATGGTCATCAGCAAAGATCCAGCTCCACCAGACAACGAATCATATACCAACAATGAAGCTTTAGCAAAGGTACAACGATATACTTATTTAGGCTGTACCATAAATGAGAAATGAGATCTTTCATCTCGGATTGCAAGAGCTCGTGTCTCCTTTCAACGCAAGATACCAGTTCTCTGCAGCCACAATCTAAGTCTGAATTTAAAGATACGTATTGTCCAAGGTTTTCTGTGTTACTCTGTGGTATAGAAGCTTGGATTCTCATAAAAGATTCATGTAAATGAATACAAGCATAGAGATGTGGGTGCACTACAGGATCCTTAGAATAAATTTGATGGATAGAATATCGAATATAGACGTATTTAGAATAATACGTAAAGTGATGGAAGTGATGAAAACGATCAAGAAAATTGGCATGTCTAGGCCACATCATGAGGAACTCCGAGTATCATCTATTACAGTTAGTGATGCTAAGCAAAATAGCCAGACTTGAAGGACCAGATAGAAGAAGAATATCATAAGAATATACAAAACATGCAGTGGCAATGGTAAGGAAAGACTTCACTAGAACTGTTCAGGGTATATGTGAACAAAAGTACGACAGCCAGAGATCGCCAACATTCGCTAAGTCATCAAAAGAGAGATAATTGAAACATTTATATGAATTTAGCTGTCCTAGAGCAGTTAACAGTATATTATATAAAAATGTCTATATTTTAATAAATTTTTTGAACATTTTCCTTACAGTAGCGTAAACTTCAACTTTGATTTTCTCAATTCACTAATTTTTGATTTATGTTAACCCTGTACTTGTCAATTCGGCCAATCTTGAATAAAACTATTGACAATGTAAAGTCCAATCTGGTCACGAGAATACAAATTTATTATTCAATTATCTTAACCTTAACCTTATCAAGAGTTGTTTGGAATCATATATAAAAATAATAGTAAACTTCAATTATTGCAAACATTTCTTCAACCTTGAATAGTTCTCAATGTATACGATAACCCCTAACAGCTGGATAATGATTATTTTATATTTCTTCCGCATTAGTTTATATATCTTCAAATCAGGAATAGATATGTTTAAGAACTTGATAATAGTAAATATTTCATAAAGCTGCTATATGTATTTGGTTATAAAAATACTAGTATTGGTTTCCCATTTCCTAAAATTTATCATAAGACAAGTTGTTCTCAGAAATAAAAAACATGTTTTCTACATTACTTTCTTGCAAATATCTCAATTTAAATGTGATTAATTTATTACAACAATATTACGTCAAATTAAAAAAAAAAAGATATACTTAATACTGTAACGAGAAGTACATGGCATAATATCTTCAGTTTATATCCAGTAACCGACCCCTTAAAATTATTTGATTTGCACAGAAACCAATTAAACATAGACTAGCGCAACCACGTCGAAATTCGACGGCGCGGCGGGTGTATTGGAAGATGTAAGTGAGTGACGAAAGTTTCATGTTACAGCACCTCCTTAAATTTCTTGGTGTAGTGCATCATAAAATTTCGTCATTATACCCTCAAAATGTAGGATGTGCTTCTTATGGACAGTTATACATTTTAGACTTTTCTAGGTGAACAGGAGGTAAACCTCTCTTTTGGAACTCAACAGTGTACAAATATGTTAGTACTTCGTCAAATATTTGTTTTTGGTTAATTAAACGCAAGAGTTCCTTTACTTTTGCATAAAACACGCGAACAGTAATGTCTGGCCTATTATTAGCAGTTTCATAAGAATGTATGCTATTTGTAATTTCAAGCCATAAAGGATTACATGTAAACGTCAAAAAAATGTCTGGCTTACCAAATTTTCTTACAATGGTCATTGCGTCCTGATAATTTTGCATCATGTTTCGAGGACTGCCAGTAAACGATGAAGGTAAAATAACAACACGTCCAGCCTTTAAGTTTCCGTTGTCGGCCCTTACATGTAAAGCATCTGCAAGACCAACGTATGTATCTACTCGCAATTTCACCTGTTGGTTACGGATGAATTTCAATCTGTCGCCTTCGATGCGACAGTAATAATCAACAATCAACTGCTGCGTTAAAGGTAAAATAACAACACGTCCAGCCTTTAAGTTTCCGTTGTCGGCCCTTACATGTAAAGCATCTGCCAACGTATGTATCTACTCGCAATTTCACCTGTTCGTTACGGATATTTATCAACGCTAGATGTCGCAAAATTTGATTGTGAAATTCGCACTAATTTCAGTTTAAAAGAATCCATCCAAATAATTATTTTATATTGATCCATTTATATAATAATATTAAAATAAATATTATAGAAGTTTTGAACGAAAAAAAAAATTAATTATTATTCAGTTATTTAAAATGAGAAGAAAAACAAAAAAACATCAAGTAGGCACATATCGCGCGTTATTCATTTATTTATAATCGCCATTTTATTTTTTGCCCAGTAATTGTTGAAGTCATTTCCGTGCATTTTTTTCAGTTTAAGGTATGTGTACATTAAATTATTAAAGAAATAATTAGATACTTTTGAAAACTTTATATTCATTTTTCCCGCTAAATATAATATCGACAACAAAAATTAATATGCAATTCTCACAAAACACTTCAACATTCACCACCACCTCAACACGATTATTTAACGATAGAAATATAAAACATATAATTCAATTTTTCCTCGTAAAAAAAATGAACAAACCGTCACACTCCATTTCATAATATCCCAAAATAACCCAAATTATATTGAACAATTGCCATAATCGGAAAAATTTCTAATAATTTTCCATATAGATGTACTATCTTTGCAAAAGCCAAAAAAAAAAAATAAAAATAAGCTTTTTATATGACATATGTATATCGACTAGCGTTTGCAAACTCGAAGTAAAAATACAATCCCGGGATTTCGGGATCAAATTTACACGATCCCGGGATTTCGGGATCGGGATTAGACATTGAAAAAAATGATAGTGTAGGTGGTAGGTTAGGTACAATGAATACATGGATATATGAACAAAAATGATTAAATTTTATTAACATTAACATAATAAGAAAAACATTTCAAATATTTTATTACTGACAATGTTGACTGAACCAGTAGCGTAAAAAAATCAACTCGTTAAGGGTATTATCTCCTAGTCGGGATCTGATTTTTGTACAAATTGTGCCAGCTGCGAAAAACGCCCTTTCAAATTCAACACTAGTTGGCGGTATTGTTATAAGAAAATCATAAGCCAGCTGAAGGTACGTGCATATACCCCTGTTACTGCCATTTTCGAAAAGTGTCATTTCCTTTTTTAAATTGGTTTCAGTGCGTTTTCGAATTGGGTGCATCGCATTTTCTAACGCTTCGTTCAACATTTTTTCCAATGATTTTTCTGTTTGAGGTTGGGAATATTGGGATCGGTCAAGTGCAGCTAAGGGAATTTTAATTTCTTCATCGTCTTCTTCATCGATTACCTCTGAAGTTTTTTGAATATGTTTTATAAGTTTCTCTAGTATTTCCCTAAGGACATTTTTTTTAGGAATCTCGAAGAGTACATCTGATTCTTGTTCAATAGGATTGTGCAAGTATCGAAGAATGCCCGAGTAACAATTTCTACGTTGGCTGATTCTTACCCTTAGTGCATCATACAAATCCACGCTAAGGGGTGTGCCAACTTGTTTAATTTGCTCTAACATAAATTTTAAAGCGATATCTGCTGTATATAAATTTGCGTCACGTCGGCACAACGCCTTCACTGTGACTTTAAGCGGTTCCAATATCTTAACCAAATCCCCGATAAGTTTATATTCCGAATCCAGTATCAAAAGCAGCACTTTCAAATCGATCATTGCTTTTTGAACGCAATTTCGAAGTCGACTAAACCGTTGTAACATTAAGAAGAGACTGTTCCACCTCGTTTTACAATCTAGTATTAGTTTTAGTTCTCGTCCAAATTCTTCTTTTACGTATTTTTGTAAAACATCATCTTTTTTGGGGTGATTTTCTAAATGATTTAATCACTTTTCGAACTTTAGAAATTGTCAAATGTATATCGTAATTTTGAGAAATATCAATAACTGTATCTTCATCATAGCTTTGACAAAACTGAAGACCATCTGTACAATATTCATCGCCATTATCTTCTTCAAGTACCTCTTCATCGTCTGATTGGTCTGGCTCTGCCATGAGAATATCGTCATCATTAACATCAACATTTCCAATGATATTTATATGTTTTTTATACAAAACATCTACTACGGCCAGCTGTATGCCATGTGCAAAACAGCTGTTGATTTGGGGTTATTAGTTTCCCAATTTTCGTCATAGTTCTGGCCCCGTCTGTTAACACTTATTATATCATCTGATAACGAGAGTTTGTGTTCTTTAAGTCGACTCTTGAGAGCGTCAAGGCAAGCGACTGCAGTCATCGAGTTTTTTATACGCACTAGCTTAATATTCCAAAATATATTATACCCATGCACATTGACATTCATAAAGTATTTGTTTGACGTGGAAGACCATTCATCAAATGTTAAACTCAGTTCGTGGTTTTCTTTTTGATGCTGCTGTATTTCTTTTGTGACCTCCAAACGAATTTTCTTGCTATAGTCTAGAACAATGCGACTTAGAGTATTTGTAGAAGATGGTATTTTGAAACTCCTAGCCATCAGTGACTCTCGTAAATCTTTAGATTTTATGAAGGTCCAAAATGGAAGGCCATCTAATGCTATCATTCGTGCCAAAACTGTCTCAAAGTAGTATCATTTTTGGACACATTAAAATCAGTCATTTTTTTTCTGTTTTTTTTCTTAAATTTGTTTCGGATTTACCAGAAGTACTTGTAATACTAGTACTGGGAGCAGCTTCTACTGCCAAGTCCAAGTCTAAAGTTGTAATTTCTTCGGTTGAAATAGCCCGTTTAGCTTTTAAATCAATTTTGTGATTTTTTAAGCAAATGGGTTAATAACCCCTTTGTAGAACCACCTTTGGTTTGCAGAATCGCCGGACATCGTTTACACTTTGCAGTGTTTCCCTTATTTGTTTGCTCCGTTAAAAAATAGAACCAAACCGAATTTTTGTCAGTGCCTTTTTTTGCTATGTTCCTCGTATTTAATTGATTTTGACATTTTATCTGAGTCTAGCAGCTAAAAATATGAGCTTTTAGAGAAATCAAAATGAAAAATGTAATTTACTTACAGGTCATTCAATGGAACACAAAAACCACTTGTAATGTCAGTAGAATAATGAAATAGTGAAACTATAGCTTATGTTTTTTTATTGTTTTTATCGCGAATCACAACTAAAATGCCAATATTCAACACGCATCGACAACAACAGTCAAGTGTTAACTGATCTAGAAATAGATTATGCTGCTAGTCTCACACTCCCCACCACAGAACAAATAAAGCGGTTCTTTAACCATAGTCGCCTACTACGCGGGTGTTCAGGGACAGCTCGAGCACGACGAGAAATTTCACTATACATTCACCCAATCAGCACGAAATCTTATTGAAAACCAATCCCGAAAATCCCGGGATCCAATCGCTTGCGATCCCGGGATCTGCGGTATTTAAATATCGCCGGGATCCCGGGATTTCCGGTTTCGAGATTTCGGGATTGCAAACCCTAATATCGACGGCAATATCCTTAAAAAAATTCACACAATATTTTTTGATTACGCTGTACGATTAATTATTTAAATTCTATATATCATATATTTGAATTAGGAAAAAAAATGCCCGCTTCAGCTTTTCTCTTCGCACATGCGTATAAGAAATCACACACAAAAAAAATACTCCGCATATTTATTTACAGAATTTTATATCAAAACCTTGAAATATTGACGGAATATTCGTTAATAATTTGAATTTGTTATATAAACTTATAATTAAATAGTTAAGAATATTTAGTTGTTCAGCCAGAGGACATATATACTAAACTAAAAATACTTAGTTTAAATTCCTATTTGCAAAGCAAGTAAAAAGTCGAAGTCACATTTAAACAATCCTGTTTGCAGCAAAGTAACTGAAAACTCGAATGTAAATAATAACCGAACAGCACACTGGCCATAGGAACCTGTCTGTGACACTGGCACAGACAGAAAAAGCCAAGCAGGCTCCTAAGATGCGTTAGTTCCATTTCTTAAGAGGTCGGTGGTAGAGGTCGCTTCAAGTAACGCCGCGCTTAGCATACGATAACATGCATTAGTTTTTGTTTATTTTGTTTTACATATGAAAATGGTGATTAAAAAATATAAAAATGTCTCATGATTTATCTGAGGGTAGAGACCCTCATTGAAAAAAAAAAATATCAAAATTGGTGAAGCGGTAGCCACTTGAGGAACCGGAGAAGAAAACCTTTTGAGCTTTTATATATGTATAGATAGAGTGGCAGTTACATTAAGGATTAAATATAATTTTTAGGTTATAAAAAACTAGTCCCTACGAACAATTTTTGATTTATTGTCACGTTTCTCAAATTGGTCCATTCAAAAAATAATATTAAATCGTAGAACATAGACAAATATAATAGAATATAAATAATTAGGTACATTTTTCTCTACTAGTTGTTTTTGAGATTTTTTTAGATGTCGTTGACAAGATGCTGTTTATTTATAAACTGATTTAAAAAAGTGGTAATATCTCTTATTAAAATAACTTTCCAACAGTATTATTAAAATCGTACGTTTTTCAGTTAAAATCTTGTTTTCGTTACATTGGATTGTATCAAATGTTTAATCAATTTGTTCTCCCTAATAAGAAAATATATTGCGGGAAATGCAACCAAAACATTTAGCGGTTTACGAATGAGCAAATTAGCATAATATATGTGTACGAATAAATAAATACTTATTATACACACAGAAATATACAGATTCTAATTCGAAAAAGTTAATTTTTAAGTTGCCGACGCAAAAGAACTAAAAAGTCAACAATTATGAGATGTTTAATAATTAGAAATATTGTTCCCTTATCTTACGTGGAGAGAAGTAAACTAAACAAAATAAGAGATAGTTGTAAGAACAAAATTTGTTAATAAATAACTACTACTTACAAAATAATAAGTTTAATACTCACAAAATCATGGTATTCACTTCTCATTTCTATCTTATTCATTAATAAATTGAATCTTCAAACTTAAAACCATGTTTAAGTCTCATTTGACAAAAAATTAAAATTGTTTGAATTTTTAAATTTATGTTGCTATGATATAATATTATTCTGAAAATTTTAAAGTTTAATTAATTCGTATGTTTAAAAAATATTGAATAAACACAACCATATATGTTTTGAAAATGCAGCATGAAAAGGAAAACACTTTTTAAAATATTTTTTCGCAAGAAAATATCGAGTTTCGTTCATTAAATATATTAAAAAGCTCTACAAATAAATAAACGTTATACTAGAAAACAGTAATTGACATTACTTACCTCTTATTACTTAGTGTCTAGTAGAAAGTAACATAAAAATCACTTGAAACATAAAACTATTTAAAATAAAACGTAAACATTAAATTTGTGACTTGAAGACAAGATTATATCTGTCAAAGCTTTGTTGTTTGTCGCTCACTTGATACAATTTGCTAAAAAATACGATGATGCTTAATAAACAGTATAGGTCCGTTATAGGCCTATGGAACAGAACAATGTAAATATTTAAGAAACTGGATTGTTGTTAGTTAAAATAAATTTTGCATGGAAATTACAAAACTATTTTTTTGGGCAGCGATCTGGCACGAATTTGGCTAAAACTTACTATTTTTTCTTCTAGTTCTGAGAGCTTGCTAACTGCTTCTGCCACAAAAAAAATGTTTTATATGCAATATGATGTGTATTAAATTTTGTAGATACATGGTGACATTATTTTTTAATACATTATCTGTTATTTATTATTGTTTTTACCAGCAGCGGTGGCTGCTGAAATTTTGATTATGCTATATCTATCTAGTATTGAAGCATGGGACCCCAAGCGATAGTTTGTAGCATAGCTATCAAGACTAGATGAACGAGTTTTGCACGAAAAATTAGTTATGCCATTAAGTATTGCTTGGGTTCCATGCTCCAATATTAAAATATAGCATAACCTAAATTTCACCAGCGCCATTAGTTTTTACTAAGCCAATGCAAATATTAACAGTATAACAAAATCTTCAAAACCATGCAATTTAAATAATATATGAAAGGGATGTGGTAAAATGTTTGTAAATGAGTAAAAACTATTTTTATTAACGATCAAATATTAAATAATGAGAAAAAAAATATCAAACAGGTTTTAGTAAATATGAAAAATGAATATCCTGAACTCTTTCTTAATAAAATTCTACGCTGTGTTCAACCGGCGAAAGTGTCGCCTTGATAGTCATTTACATTAAGGGTCACGTTCCAGTGTGATGTGTTGGCAACTGGTATGTCATGACAATAGTACGTAATTTGCATAATTATGTGAAACACTAAAAGTCTATATCAATAACTTTTATATTTTTGACGTTTATATCGTTTTGATGCGTAACGTTGTGTCCATTACACAATCACTCATCCACCATTATCAAAAGGGATGAGGGTTACTGCCACCACTCCGTGAGATTGCAAGAGGACAAAATAATGAGAGCATCAGCCCTTCAGAAAAGTTTTGAATGACACCGATAGATGGTAACAATTGAATATACTAGAGATAGGCGATTATGAGATATACTAATGGAATCATTTAATTATGAAGATTTCTCGAGATATCTCGATAATTTCAACAACCCATTACTAATTAGTAGTAGTAAAGTAGAACAGTCGATTCGATGTCTCTCCGAGACCCATGGCCCTCTGCCTCGCTGAGCATGACATGTGACATGACGCTATGCAATGAAGTGGAGGGAAGAGGGAAGATCCACGTCTTATTGGACAGTTGGAGACACGCCACCTCGTGCTGTATTGGTATCAGCGGGAATAAATAATCCAGTCACTAAGCCAAAAAAGAGGGTCAACCTCGGAATGAGAGATAATAAGCTGTAAACTTGTATAAACCTTTATTTTGGCGTTCTAAAAGTTGTCTCAAAAGTCTCATAAAATCTCGTGTCCGCGTCTTAAGATATTCAAGGTCAAAGGTCACAAAAATCGGGTTTTTGCAAATTTCTCGCTTCCTATGGTTTTAATGCCAATTGCGTTTATTATAAAAATTGTAGAGAATAAAATTCTCTACAACTTTTGTTGCAAACGTTTTTTTATATACTCAACCGTTTTTGAGATAGAGAGCGGAGAGCGGCGCTTACCTATTCACAGCATAATGCAAGGTCGACCGTAAGTCCTGGTAAATAATACGCTGTATAAAGTCTATAAATCATTAAAGAATATATAATTATGAATAATTTGCATTGTTTATTAATTAATACATTATATTTAATAATATTTTTCATTTATCGAATATATATTTGTTTAATATTACTTACCTTTCCGTGTAATCAACTGCAAGAATGGTTGTGGTTCACGCTGCGGATGCAGGAAATCGGGGTTGCAATGTTCTTTAGCTTGTGGCCAGTGTAATGGGCAAGCGTGCCTCAATGCTTCACCGTATCAAAGCGATCTCGATGAAGATAGTACATTTGACCCCAAAATTCTCGAAGATCTAGAGACAAATATCCTTGACAACGAAAATGATGATATTGAATTGGAAATTTTCGAGCGACCGGAAGACAATGATGAAGAAGAAGAAAAAAATTAACTCAAGTCCTTCTAATTATAAAAGTTTTTGAAAAACTTCCCCACATTTGAACTTCAACTGTAATAAATATATGAAAAAGTATTTCTAAATAAAGATATAATTAAAATTTACTCTATTCCTTTTCTAACAATATAATTAACATATACATTAGAATATAATTAAAATATACTTAAAGTATTCCACTCAAAAATTTTTTTGTTACACGGAAAGGTAAGTAATATTAAACAAATATATATTCGATAAATGAAAAATGTCATTAAATATAATGTATTAATTAATAAACAATGCAAATTATTCATAATTATATATTTTTTTAATGATTTATAGACTTTATACAGCGTATTATTTACCGGGACTTCCGGTTGACCCTGCATTATGCTGTGAATAGGTAAGCGCGGCGCTCTCCGCCCTCTATCTCAAAAACAGTTGAGTATATAAAAAAAATGCTTGGGACAAAAGTTGTAGAGAATTTTATTCTCTACAATTTTTATAATAAATGCAAATGGCATTAAAACAATAGGGAGCGAGATATTTGCAAAAAACCGATTTTTGTGACCTTTGACCTTGAATATATTAAGACGCGGACACGAGATTTTATGAGACTTTTGAGACAACTTTTAAAACGCCAAAATAAAGGTTTATACAAGTTTACAGCTTATTATCTCTTATTCTGAGGTGAAACCTCTAATGTGACTGGACTAATATAGGTACGTGAATATAAAATAAATATATGTAATAGGGCTTTTAATTTTTTGATTTAAATTTAAAGCAACAATTAGTAATACTAATTAGTAGTCATTATTCGATTATGGAGATCATTCAACTACTAATTTCATAATCGATTATCAAAATTAGTAATCGAATGATATCACGATTATACAAATCATTCATAATCGCCCATCTCTAAAATATACCATACATACATTCTACACATTTATAAATGATCCTATACGAAGAATGCTTGTTTTAAAATGCACCAGTAAATGGCACATTATCAAAAACCTCTAGTTGACTAACTATATTTTGTATAAATAAGGTTTTTACTATGTATGTTGATTGTTTAAATAAAACCACGCAGTGATTTTAAAATAATATGTATAATTAACTTTATTACAATAATGTGAAATAACTTTAACAATAATTATTATTCATCAGAATAACAAGTATATTCAGAGATATGGGATGGCAGTATTATTTACATCTAAACTTTAATAAAATGCATTTCAACCAATATATCTATAAAACGATGTTAATTAAGACTAGTTTAAGTTAAGTAAATTAACTTGTTATTTTATATACTTATATTAATAAAATTATACGATTTTGCTACATACAATTAAAACTATCTACATTTACATAATCTTAGGAAAGAAAGTCATTTGACTCCGTAATATATGGCTCCATAATATTTTCTTACGATACACTCAGTGTTAAATTTATTTTTGAAAGTTATAGTTCTTTGCGGGTAAAATAAAAACAAAATGCAATTTAAATGTATCCTAAGAATAATGTTATAATAATAAATTGTAACTACCTAATAAGAAGGAAGTTTCATATAACAAGTTGATTTATATTTTATTAAATTGCATTCTCTAATCATTTAGTATTAGTAATCTATTTGTATTTCTTAATTAGTTAAATAACATGCTTATTATATTTTTCATTATTATATATAGCGCTTGTGGTGAAAAAAAATTAAATTAACCTATTAATTCAAAGTTTAGACAACTCTATTTACATTCAATATTCTTTAAAAGAAAAGTTACATCACAATCCACACCTAATGAAAGATATATCAAAAAATTTAACCCATAGCAGTTGCAGTAACTAAAAAAATACAATCACATAATTTTAAAAAATTCGTTATTCATCATTAGAGATAATCATTCCACACCCGACGACTATTTGCTCTTACTTTATAACGTCGGATGAGATGAAAGTCAAATGATATTAAACGAAGGGGGATAATAGTGATACTATTCACGACAATAAAGGGCTAAATTGGATAACTGAAAATTTACATTTTGCCCTTATTGTGCTCATGATGTCTGTTATGTTCTTCTAGAGTGTCCAATTAATTAGACATGCATTTTTTTAAAAGTCGTAATCAAATTTCAAATGTTTGTAATTTTGTTTACTTGTTTTATTTATCATAACAATGTACAATTAAATGGGTTTTTTATTTATATTTCTTGAAGTGCCAATCTGTCTAAATGTTAGTTTGGAAAAATGTATAAAGTTTGTGATAGCCTTTCTATTTAAATCATCTTATGTGGACAATATCCAGGTACAGTACATTTTTTGTGCGAATTTGTTAATCTTATAAAATTAAGAAGCGGATCATGATAGATTTGAATGATATACCGGTGGTAAGTGAATACTAACTATGGTTTGTGAAAGTATTACATACTTAAAGATTGATTCTGAGCAAAACTAGTAGTCCAAAAAATTAAAGACGTCGACGCAATTATTGAGAAACTTCCGTTACAATCGTCCGTATGGCAAGCACATACTTCCTGTCGTCCTCCAAAGCCTGATCTTTGATAACAACGATTGGCGTATTGTTGATCGTCGAATCCACAGGTTCTGATTACTCTGCTGTCAGGTTGCACTAGGGAAGAAAAAAGATATTTAAAAAATGTATTGGAACTTTAATAGCTGTTTGTGCAAAAAATAAGGAAATGTGATTCTTTTTCCGTACTAGCCGTGATTATCACAAACTAACGGCTTTTATAATTCAATTCTTGTTTATTTTTACTTAAGTACTTGCTTGCAGTAGTAGCACTTTCTAATATTGGGAATACTTAAGTAAAATACTTGAAGTACATTATGATTTTGCAGTACTTTTTTAAGTAAAAAGTAATATTTAATGAAAATTGTAGAAAATAAGTTTTACATAAAAGTTGTGTGGTTATGACTGAATTTTGTTAAATTGTTATCAAAAGTACAGTAGCGTGCAGATTTGAGGGGTTATAAAAAATAATATATATATTTTTAAATGAGATATCCTGTATATTATTAAATTTTTTGGAATGATCCTTTGTTCCTGATTTCAATAATATACCTTATATTACTCCTACCATATACCGTTTTTGAGTTATTAAACGTCGAATACTTTACTTAAACTAGTTACTGTAAATATGGAAAAGTTAACATTACTAAAGTAAGCTATGAAAATGACGACTATTATGTTTGATAAGGGACATTTCTTTAATAAAATAATCAAAATGGTTTACAGTGAGGAAGAAAAAAAAACAAATATTTATACAAAATAGATAACAAAAATTTATTTAGGAAGTTAAATATACATAAATGATAACTCATAAAAGATGCTCGATGTGTCCACCATTATTGTCAATGCATAATTGATAACGTCTTCTTATATTTATAATTGCACCGGAAATGGCTTCATTATTTACATTCGGATTGTTTATTCAAATTGAATCCTGTCTTTAATGACCTGAATATTATTATTATTATTATTATTATTATTATTATTGACAATGTCTTTTAGAAATCCCCATAAGAATGAATCCATAGGGGACAAATCCGGACTGTTAGGTGGCCATTTAATAGGTCCATTATTCCCTATCCATATTGGGAATACATTATTCAAATTATCTCGAACGGGTAGGAAACTATGCGGAGTTGCCCCATCCTGCATCCAAATCATATCATCAAGTTCGGCTTCCAGAAATTTCTGCAAAAGAATATTTTCTGCTTCTGGGATAATTATTTCCAGATAGATAACTCCAGTTAAAGTATAAACATAAAATATAGGCCCAACAATTTTGTTTCTGGAAATTCCACACCAAACGCTAACAGTTTTTCTTCTTGATTTTTTTATTTGTTTTACCAATCTTTTTCTGTTATGCTTGTTTTCCCACCACCTTCGATTTTCCCTATTAATAACTCCTACCGTAGAAAAGGATGATTCATCAGTCGAGCCTTTTCCTTTTATGAGCTTCTGTTAAAACTTGTACGAGTAAAATTTTATATGGTCTGTAGCTGTTATTTTTTTAATGTACGTTGGATTTTGGAATAACTTTTACCTAATTCATCGACTGCATTATTTATGCTACATTCAAAATTTTCTAAGAAATAATACAACGTTTCAAAAAAATCCATTCGCGAATAAATATGGATGGGCTTACCTTCGAAATGAAGCAGTATATCTAGCTGTTCTTCCTGGTTTGCTTGAACTACATGCTTTTTTCTACTAAAACTGGAGGTATTATTCACCTTTCGGTAAATAATTTTGAACGTATTTTCTGATGGTGTTGGACGATTTGGATAAAACACCCTATATGCTCTTTTTGCTGCACATTTATTTTTGTTGTTTTGTATATAACAAGTAAACATTTGGATTGTTTCTTCCTCACCGTAAACCATTTTGATTATTTCAATAAAAAATTTCACTTATCAAACATAATAGTTGTCATTTTTATAGCTCAATTTAATAATGTTAACTTTTCCACATTTACGATAACTAGTTTTACTAAGATATTCGACGTTTAATAACTCAAAAACGGTATATGGTAGGGATAACACATGGTATATTTTTGAAATCAGGAACAATGGATCATTCCAAAAATTTAATAATATACAGGATTTCCCATTAAAAAAAATATTATTTTTTGTATCCTCTGAAATCTGCACGCTACTGTACTTTTAATAGCATTTTAACAAAATTCAGTCATAACCACACAACTTTTATTTAAAACTTTTTTTCTATAGGCAATAATAACGATGATAAGAGGTGGGTAATTTATAATGAATAACCCTATATATTGCAAATAAAATGTTCGAAATTTAAATACCAGTATAGAAATATTAAAAGTACTCAAAGTAAAGTACTTAAAGTACCTAAAGTACTGATTACCATATTTGCAGTACATTTTTGTATTGAGTACTCGACTGTGGAGGACAGCATTAGTAACAAAGTTATGACTTCAGGAAGGATTTTCAATCAGAAAGTAAGCGGGCTGACTTCTTCGACATTTTCCTGTGCACAGCAATCAACATCATGCGAAGTTCTACAATCATTATCACTCATTAATTTTAAGTCAACGGTATCTGTTAATGTAGTCATGTGGTATAACATTTTCTAATTTGAATAATTATTCGTACATTTAGAATTTATACTGATAAATTAACTCCTATATGAAAAAGTCTATCTGACAGCACATTTTTGTCACTTTGACAGCGATAAAAAAGGTGCATCGTTTTTTATTACCGATAAAAATGCTTGTTCCTTAAAATCAGAGTACATCTAGTAGTCGCACGTCACTTTAAAATCTGTCCTGTCAGCTATAATTTTTAAGTATTGTTGAAACTATACTGTACAATATGAGTCGTTTTGGGAAAATTTCAACTGAACAAATTACAAAAAACAGAAAAATCAATTCCGCAATCCACAAAAAACACGAAATCGTCAATATTTTTAATAACTGTTCCTTTAAATAATTGTATAAATAAAGATAATTATTGTTGTTGTTCGTTCACATATTCTGTCGTTAATTTATCTTGCCAAAAAACACTCGAGGTTTTCTTTTATGGATAAATTTCATTTTAACTCAAAATTTTGCCAATCAGTAATTTTGACCTCGACCTGCGGTCTCGCGATTTTTTCATGTCAGTTTTTCTTATAAAATTACTGATTGGCAAAATTATTTCGTTGCAAAGAGAAATTTATCTGATAAAAAAAAGCTCTTGTGCTTTTACTGTTGATAAATTCGATAAATAAATTTCTGTTTTATGTTAAGTGTTTCTATGCAGAAAAATGTTATGTGGAAAAGTACCACTTTTCTAAATAAAAAAAACATAGTCTAGTGTGCGAAAAATGTATCCTTACAAATAATTATGTTGCAAATAATTGTTGTTTCTTTAAATAGTATATTTATTGTATATGTAACATTTTGTACATTTGCTTTTAAAATAACCACGATTATGAAATAAATTGATTCCTACAACGCACAAACATTTCTATAGTATATAAGTGTTATTAAAAAAAAAGACTCTTATCTGTGGCATTTGATTGCTTACAAAAAATCATGGTTATCCTGTTCCAAGCGTAGATTTGATATCTTCAGAGTCAATAAACAATAAAAGTTTTTAAAATACTAAGGACAAATCGAAATCTCAATAATATAAAAAATAAATTCGCAGGAATTATTTCTGGTAACCATTAAAAGCGAATGGGAAGTTTCATAGTAGCAAGTAATTTTATTTCTGTAAAAAAGATTTAAATAAAGCTGCTTCTAATAATGTTGTAAAACATCTTGAAGATTTAAAAAAAATCAAAATGGATAGTCAAATGAGTGACAATTTAGAAAATTGCGAAATACTACAACATTGTTAAATAGAATTTTATTATCATTTAAGAAGCTTATTGTTGAACAGGCAACGACGATCACCAGATATGATATCGACAAATTTTTGGGTATGAGTATGAGTTATACACACATAAAAGAACATATTTCCTAGCAAGACAAGAAATGTTCGACATTTCTTGCTAGGTATTTTCATATTTAGTTTTGTATCCATAAATAACACCGGCACACACAAAAAAAAAGTTGTTTGCACATTTGACGCCATTATGTTGATGAAAAAAATTTTCATTCTGTTTATACGTCATTTTTTATAGATTTTACAATTTTTTACATTTTCAGATTCTAAACTTGTATTTTATGCATAAAAAAATACAAGAAACGTATTTAATCGTGTTTCATAGATTTTTTTCAATCTTTTCAACTGCAATTTTTTGCTATTTTATCGGTTTTTTGCGATTTTTTGAGATTTTGAGGGGATTAATGGGCCAAATATATTTCACAAAATTTTTTTCATCAACATAATCACAATTTTTTGCCATTTTTAGCAATTTTAGAGGGTTTTTTACAATTTACTTAGATTTAAAACGGCTTATGGTCTAAATATACTTTAGATTCGTATTCAGCGGATCGAAATATATAAAAATTAGGCTTGGTTTAGATCCACAAAATTTTTTTTATTACCGAAACTCCCAATTTTCGCTATTTTTTACGGTTTTTCAATTTACTCGATATTTGAGGGTGTACGGTCCAAACTGACTTCAAATTCAGATTCAGCAGGTCGAAATACATGTCGGAAGGTAGGTGGCGTCAAATGTACAAACAATTTTTTTTTTGTGTGCCGGTGTAATTATTGAAGAATTGGTAGATGATATCCTCCAAGCTCACTCCCTTGATTCAGCATGTTTTTTTCTAGTTACTAAGATAGACGTGATGACGTTTGTTTTAAGTAATTTTTTCACATATTTTCACAAAAGTTTTTAGTCAAGTAGTAATAAATTTCCTTAAAATTCAAGAAATGTTTTTACTTACGCCCGTTCACTTCAAAATCGATGATTTGCTTAATTTTTCGGCAAAGACTGAACTCTTTTCCTTCTCTCTTTGGACAAGGCCCTTTCATTTCGTCCGCCAGTTTGTTATGTTCGTCTCCTAGACATCTCTTGTCTTTGGCACTGTTGCATTCATAGCAGGAGATTGCATTACCTTTATGAAATAAATAGACAATTAATTACACACAAAAATACACACAATATTATTGATAATGAGAAATTATTCTTTTATAAATGTTTTCAAGGACTGGTTGGTACTGCATTTTGAACTGTTGAGTCTAATACTAGTAGGTACTTAAATACATCTTCAAATCGCAAATGAGTTTTATTTTCAAATTTAATGATTTATATTTGAACCACGATTTAAACGGTTTCAAATATTTGTAGGTTCCTGCTTCAATACAAATTTCTGAAAAATTTTGGTTACTTATTTTATTGTTTTATTGACGCACATATTCTTACCTATAATAAAATTTGTGTGAAAGGTTTAGGATCTGTGCTAGGTCCATTTTTGTATACTATATACACTAGCTCTTTACCGTCATTTATGAAACATTGCAGACGATACACAGGTATTTTTTTTCATTTAACCATGACAGTGTCAGGAGTAGTTATAAATAATGATCTTGAAATTCTGTACAAAGTATTTTGGAACACTCATTAACTTAAACCGTAATAAATGTGCTGCAATGCTGTTCTGTTCCCCAATTGATAAAGACATTCCAGAACCAATTACCGATTAAGTAATTAATTTGGGTCTTATTATAGTTACATCACTTAGATGTCAAAAACATATCTCAAATTTTTTTAGATTAAAAATTTTATATAGCTTTAGATATGTCTTAAACCCTCAATTACAAATTCCTATCGATATTTAATTACTGTGATTGTGTATATGGGCTTTGTCTTACAGCTGCAACTGCTCAACATGTACAAAAAATATAAAATTGCTGTTTGCGATTTATTTATGGGATGAGAAAAAAGGAATCTGTTGGCCACAAATTTCAAGAAACTAAATCGTATAATATGAAAAATAAACGTCACTTGCACATTACTCTCTATATTACAAAATCATAGTAATGATGACCCTCCATATCTATATAGAAAAATCACATTTCGCACGGATATTATACATAACTTAAATGCTAGATTCCTTCCAGCTCATAAAACTGAATTTTTGAGAGGTCGTTTTCGTGTGATATATATAAAATATACAGTTCCCTTCCTTCTTCTCTCAAATCTCGCCCTGTCTAAAATTTTACAAGCATAACTCCAATATTCCAGTGATCTAGTAGTGGCATACATACTATGATTTATTATTTATTTATTTATTTATTTTCTCTGGATATAATTATGAAAGCATGCTGTTTGTATTTTATTTTTAGATGATTTTTTTTATTTCTGTTTATTTTTATATTGTCTACCATTTTTAATTTTGATCTGGTTAAGTGTAAGGCCAGCTATAGGTTTCCATAGCTGAACTTCGTCTTTTCAATGATTATCATTACCTGCCATTTTGTATGTATGTTGCATATATTTAAACGAATAAAGTTTATTATTATTTGTTCATACTGCAGATACTAGTTGCTATTGCAAGTACTTTTCATTTGCAGTACAATAGAATAATAGAACAATTTGAATATATCAAGGTAAATAAAAATCAAGGCTATAAAGAAATAAATATTGAATCATGCATGTCCATATTAGTGCATGTTTTGGCGGATGCGCTAGTAATACTGACCAACTACGACTAGTACATAGGTTTCATCATTTTTGATTTACGACCAAGATCCTTTTTAATTAATACGTAACAGTTGTTGATTTGCATATCGATTTTTTTAAGGACGCAGTCAGAACTTGTTTGCTGCCCATAACAAATAAACTTTTAGAATTTAGATCGCCCTTACAGTACAGGTTTTACAAATTCTCTTATATTGGTGTTCAAGCAATTCTTGCAGCAATTTTTAAAAAGCAGATATGCTTCCCGAATATTTTTTTGCATCATTTATTTTTATTTTAAAAAAAGGCATTTAAAAAATTTACTATAAAACTCTTTAATAAAAATAAAAATATAAACACCATAGAAATGAGAGAACCCCTGAATCTAAAGCTTAAGCTGCACGGGCGAGGGTTACACTTATGAAAAAAACGCAGACACACATACAACCATTCCCATCGACATGACAATTCCAGTGTCTGTGGCGGAATTCAAACCCGCAGGACGATTGAGAGATTATCTAGTCACACCTATTGCCATTGTGTACTCTAGCCAATTAACTACTCCATCGAGCCGGTAATAGTGTTTATAATTATTTATTTCTGGCATCCTATAATGAGAAGTTTATTCAACAATTTTTTAAAATAGTTTATAGGATAGTTGCTTAATACCTAAAGAAGGTGTGAGGAAACTAACTCCTCGGTTTTACAAGAAGTATATTAATAGATCCACAGAAAGTTTTAATAATATAATTACAGAACAACTTTGTGCAAGGGACAAAATAAGCTAAGCAGATAAATATATTTTATAATGCCTCCTTCGCAAGCATATTTTCAGATATAATAATAAGATCATTAAGAAATTACCACGTTGGCTAAAGCCATATTTATAAGTATACAGGGTATTTCACTAGGAACTGCATCGATCGATATAGAGAAAAGTATGCACCAGAAAATTTTGAAAAAGTAGGAAATTACTAATGGCAGTGTGGTCAATACAACTAAAATAATTACAAGTAGCTGACACTTCCGGTTATACCGGAAGTCGATACCAATTTGCTTATTTTAAATGGAATACTCTATATATTTTAGGGTTTTCGAAAAGAGCATAAAATTCTGAGTTAAAAATAGGGATACCCTATGCCTAAACTGAGCCGTTTCAGAGATATTTGACATTTTAAAAAATTGTTGACAGATATAATGGTTTACAATAACCTTTATAACTTTCTTCGTGTAAAAGATACTTATTTATTTTTTGGTATGCAGAAAGACCATAAGGTGAGCTATGCTCTACGGTTTAAAGAAATTCAATAATAGTATACCAAGTGCTCCATTTTTGACGTTACATTTTGTAAATTTCAAACCGCGAAAACTTGCTTAAGTCAAATGGAAAACCCTGTATTTTTTTACATCATGTTATGTATAATTAAATTCCCTTTTTTTTCTGATATAGTGAGGGTTTAAGTTACAACTTTTTGAAATATTTGCGATTTTCTTAGAAATTCAAAAATTTCTAATAAAAATTTTATCAAGATTGTACCAAAATTTACAAAGCAATGGGATAAACATTTTTCCTCATTCAATAACATTATTGCCGATTTCTTAATTTTCTATGCTGTCTGCTTCTTTCGTTAAAATTTTTGCCGAATCACAGTTTAATTTTTAATCTATATCCATTCTCCCAAGCATGTTCTCAAGTTTCCGATTTTTCAATTTCACCCTTCCTAATATGATTTTTATTCTCACCTCTCAATGCAAGGTTAGGTTCCGAAACGTTAGGGAAACATATTATTTTTTTCTCTCATATTAGTTGTCAAAAAACACATTCTGACTGATCTTTTGACGTAAAGTCACAAGCGCAATGGTTTATTTTTCCAGTAGCATACTGGGTAACTAACTGCATTTTTTAAATAACCAGGAATTATTCATGTGGTAGTAACCCCAAGGAAGAAAAGGAAAATGAAAATAAGTAAAACGAAATAGTTATTTTCAATTTACATACTTATTTCAAGATAAAGGCATAATAAAAACTATACAGAGTGTTTCAAAAACTATGCGCCAAATTAATGGTGGAGATTCATCATCTAATAATGTTACGAAAAGTTCTTATGGACATGAATCTGGTGGCATTCCGTTTCTGAGACACAGGGTGTTAAATTTTTTTTTCAGTTTTTTTCAAAATAATTCAGAAACGGGCTGAACTAATTATTTAAAATTCTTGTTACCTAGGAATGTAGTAGTAAGGTATATCTTGGCTATAAACATACGTTATTAGTTCCGTCAGGGGAGTGCGTGCGGACCTAGAATGTCAGATTTCTTTGGAAAAAAACCATGTATGCCACTAACTTTTTTAGTTTCTTATAGTTGATGCAAGGCCAGTTAAAAGCTAATTAAAATTTGCCTCTTGGGACTTTTCACTTTAAACTTCAGTCAGGAGATAAATGCATTTTTTTTAGCATGTGAAATAAAAATAATCAAACGAAAAACGTAACCGAAGAAATAATCCTAGTATACTACGAATTAAACAAAACAGGATCCGATGTCACTTTTAACGAAGCATAAGAGTTTTTAGCAGTTTATTTTTGTAGCTACTTCTTTTCGAATTTGATAATAAATTTGAATTATTTTGTTCTTCCTTTTTTGAGATTAGAATGACTTTTATTAATTACCCTTCAAGTGAATTGACTGATATTGATCCGCTATTGGTTTATGGTGAAGCAAAACAAATATCGAGAAAATTCGTTCGGCTGTATCATCGAAAATGTCCTCAAAAATTGAATCGTTGAAATATCAAAGGGGCTAAGTACCAAAAACTGTTTATTATTTATGACATTTTTCTCTAAAGGGTTCGGTAGCCCTGTGGACCAGAGCGTTAAGTGACAAACGTCGTTGGTTTACTGCTTATTGACTCGCGGGTTCAAATTCCGATTTCGATTCTGACAAAGTCCAAGGGTTTGGTTGTGTGTGTCCATGTTTTTTTCAACAGTCTAGCTCCTGTTCATGTAGCTTCGACTTTGGTTTACAACGGGGCTCACACTGTCATTAAAATAGTTAAATAAAATTTAGTGAATAATACAAAAAACTAATAGCAAAATGCATTTATTCCACAATAGCAATATGTATGACTCTTTTATCCAGGCATGGGAAGCAGAGTAGTTAACTAGATAAGTCGAATAAACTCAAAACTAAATGAATCAAAAAAACCAATAAAGATCTATATAGCAATTGCCAATTCAAATCATACGAAATATTAATTCTTCATAATTAGTTGTTTCTGGGCGCCACCATATTTTTAAATTTAATTTCTTCAAAGAAACGATTGTAGGTTTTTACATGTTACGTGTAAAGTGCATGCGTTCCATCTTGTAGCAGAAACGATTCGAAAATGTTTTCCAGAGGTAGATGCATTAATAGCAAATACAAAAAAAGTATTTCTCAAATCTCCTAAACGGCTTCGAGCATTTCACACACTGTGTCTTGGTATTCCGGAACCCCCAGAGCCGATTCTTACACGTTGGGAAACGTGGTTGAAGGCAGCTTTTTATTATGCTGAATATTTTCAACAAATAAAAGCTGTGATACTACAGTTCAACCCTAACGAGGCTGCAGCTATTAAGGAAAGCCAGACAAGCTTTCAAGATGTTTCCCTTGAAACAGATTTAAAAACTATTTATAACAATTCTGCCCTCCTAAAACAGAAGGTCCTATCTGAAAATAGGTGGAACTGAGATAATTGATTAAAGGTGGCTGAATATTTATTTAGTACAGAATATTCTATGAGAATTTGTAACCTTAAAACATCAGATATGGCTCTATGACTTAGTAAACGTGTAGGCAACATACTTGTAAATCCAAAGCAATAAAACTAAAAATCAATAATTTACAGATAGGACCTTTTGTTTTAGAAGGGCAGAATTACAGAGGACTACACGACGCAACAGAAAAATTGCAAAATACTTCGTTGTCGTTAGTGGAATCGCTGCAAATAGTGGACGACGTAAATACACAGCTACAAACTATAAATGACGCAAAAAAATAAGCCCGTTATTGAAAAATTCGAGAGTGTATTACGGAAAGATCCTGATTTTACCAAATTAAGACAAATTTGTAGTGGTGCATCTATAGCTGCGTTAAGTGAGTTCACAGAGTGTTTTACTTATGTCTGTATTACTTCCGTAGATGTCGAATGGTCTTTTTCAAAATACAAACATATTTTTTTCACCACAGCGAACACAGCTTACTGAGACAACTGTAGAAACATATCTGATGCTACACAGTTATTACAGAAGTGCTCCAGTTTGTGATAACGATAACCAAGCTACTTCATAAATCTGCTTAAGAAGGTGAGTTTTGTACATATTTTTATAGTGTACCAGTATTAATAAAATTTATTTCCATTTATTTTATTTATTTATTATTAGTTATCACTTAGATATACAATGTATATGTGTGAACGTCATTTAACAGTTTAAAAATAATGTGTAGCCCTAAGCTTACAAAATATAAGGAAATACATAAAAAAGAATTTAAAGCGAACGAAATAGTACAAAAACATACATCACAATACATAAAATATTTCTGTTTTTATTATTATACTTATTCAAATATTAAGATATGATGCATACCCAGTACGTCTCTGTAGGATTAATGACCTTGGCCAGGCTTAGACATTACCTTGTGTTAGTTACGTTGGAGTACGTTATCTGATGGTTTTATGTGGGGAGACACCGTTGAGCCACGGGATAAAAAGAGTCTCTATTTGTGTTCTGTTGTTTTGAATAAATGCCATTGTAAACAATTCGTTTTTTAATATATTGACTTTAATCTAATTTAAACAAAAAAACGGGAAAGCGTTGTCATACCACGCGCAAGCATAAAATATCCCATGTTTTCGTTGAAAATCCCGCCAAGTTTAAATTATGTTCCAATTAGTTTATATTAGGTAATAAAATATTATAATATAAAATAAAAATTAGTTAATGAAATATAAAAAATGTCAGACTTTATATATACACTGAAAATCTCCTGAGGCCTATTTATAACTTCGGGCAACATCAATTTTCCGGGGAAGAACATAATAGAGCATCTGCGGCACAAGACCTTATGTAGGTAGACGTGGGTAACTTGCTTGGAGGTAAAACTAAGAAGAGGCCGTAACCTCAAATGCTATGGTCACATAATAGTTTGGTGATTGGATATAATATTTTATAATGAACATATTCCTGTGTTTGCTCTCAGAAAATTTAGTTTTGATCATTTATAGTGATTATTATCACACGCCATTTGATTATATTGTTTATGATTATCAAAGACTAATGGAATTATATAAAAACTACTGTCTCTTGCCACGTTATTTTAACAACCCACCACAGTACAAAAACTTGGCATTTTGATAAAAAATATAAAAATTAAAAGTTATTAAATAAATACAAAGGTATTTTTATATCAATTATGAGGAACTGAAATGTGGTTATGATTTGTTATTTGTTTATCCTCCTAGCAACGACCTTGAAAACCGTGACATCATGTGCAGATGCTCTATTTCATAAGTATAATATTAAGTTCAAGTTCATCACATTTTCACTAGAACTAAGTGGCATACAAATGAACCAGCACAATATTTGTTGATTCCCTTTATGACCACTAGATGGTGGGAATGATCAATTAAATAAAACAAAAGCAGGAATCAATAACAAAAGAAATATTTAATTCATTTATTGCAACAAAGTTTTCAAAAATCCCACAAAATTAAGTGAATATCTCTTTGCCCTTGTGGACTTCAAAAATCCCTCGAATCGGGATATATCCCTCAAGGTGGCAACACTGCACTAAAAACACCCACCGAACTCGTCCTTTCGCCGCGCGCGTGCCATGAAACTTCTTAGTAAAAATTTTTTCGCACAGTAGCGGCGCAGTATATGGGTAGTACAATAGGGTTTAGTGACATTATTTTAATTGAATTTGGAAGTTAATCTATAACTCAAACCATTTCATCTAATTTGTGGGGAATGTGCTCCAAATTATTTATCTTACAAAAACGGGCCTTTACAGGTTTGGGGGTTGTCTAATTTATGTGGTGTGTATTTTATGGTCTTACTCTTGAAAAAATTTTACATTTTTTAAATTTTTGACCACCCTGTATAATTTTTTGAATATTTTACGATTCTTGAATTTTCAAAATAACCAAAACTTCATTTCCGATAAGCAAAACTTTTTATAAAGAATGAGTTTGTTCGAAAAATTGAAAATTAAAAAATGTACAAGTATTGTGAACTCCATCCGGAGACACACTGTATAGTGAGTAGTAACTGGCTAAGAACATTGTTAAATTTTAATCTGTTGTGTGTCTAATGTCTACATATATGTATATTTTATTGACTTTCAAATTGATTGGTCTTGTAATTGTTATGCCTACAGACGTGGTTTTTTAAAAAAATGTTCTGTTGTGGAATTTTACATCATTATTTGGCTATTGAGCCCTGAAGAAGTTTAAGCATATTAAACGAAATGTAAGCAAGGTATCGTTTTATTTTAACCTATTTTCCTGGTTCCGACAATTTCAACCTGTAATAACTGTTACGCTCATCACTTGCAAAAACCAAAGTGCGTGACATAACAAAATTTTGAATTTCTTCTCACTGTTCTTAAAAGATATGGGGTTTATTTATTCGTTTCTTGAATTAAAATCCATACTGGATGCACAGGGGTAGTTCTCGGTATTTTCTGAAAGGGAATATTTTTCCTGTAGAAATGTGTAATTTGTGGCATGAATTTTATTGAAACACGTTGTCACCGAAACGGGCTTTGGTGTCAATTTTTAAGAGAATTTTATATTTTTTTATATTCTGTAATAAATTTTTGAGAAAGAAACCGCTCATTGGTGCATGGACCTGCTCGGAAAAATCGAGATTTTGGTAAAAATCGGTGAGGCAAAATGCCATTTGGTGTAAAGATAGACACATATTTGGGCAATAAAAAAAATGAAGGCCACATCAAATCTGAAGCTTTACAAAATGGCGGCGACTAAAAAGGTGGCTGTCACCCCATAGCTAAAAGCTGAAATATCTCGGCTTCTGTTTTTTTTGATTTTGATTCAACTTTTTTTTTTAATGTAAACCCTTTTAATAGAGTAGATTTTTGTTTATGTTTATTTGACATAAATATCTGTCATAACTAAGAAAAACTAACAAATATATAAATGTCACAGTTCTTGTTATTTCTTAACGCTGTAACATTTGAATTTGAAATTTAATTAAAAAAAAAAAAATGCTTGTGAACTATTAGGTCTTTTAACGACATATATTTGACTTATTTCCATCGAACATAAATGAAGTTATTCGTGAAAATTAGACAAATGAATACCTCAGGAAAGTTACAAATTTTATCGATATGTGAAAGTGATGGATAGAAAATATCGATAAAAGTGTCGAGATTTTCGCCATACATACATCTTGTGGGTATCCAAGGTAAATCCCTCAGTTATTTATTTGTTTGAATTTCGCGAATTGCATTTTTAAACATAAGTAGCAATGTTATTAAGCAATAATGCAGCTGGCAGTTTGTTTGATCCAAATAAAATATTGTTAAATTTGCGAATACTTAATCTTCCATAAACTTGGTTATCGATATCTGGAAATGATTGGGACATTCGTAATTATTAAACTGGTATTTGGAAGAGAAGGTATGCAAAATTTCCAACAATACCAAATCCACAGCATGTCATGAATGGACCAAATACGAAGAAGGTGACCTCAGCGTACAGTGGATCTGGAGCTCCTGCATCTGAATCGGTTCTTGAACTTTCAAGCTATTCATGCACTAATTCATGTAAACTTCCCTCCTGTACATGTCTCTCAAATGGCTTAAAGTGCACTTCGGCATGTAAATACCAGGCTTGTCAAAACATGGCCTGTGCTGGCACAAATGAAGTATAGTGATAAATATTTTTTTTCTGTTTATGATGGCCTTGGGTGGTTCCCATTAGCCAGCTACACATATTTAGTGATTTGACAAGATAAAGAGAAAAATAGAAACAACCACAATAAAGTATTGGAATGAAAAATGGACAGGAAAAACACATAGAGACACACTTCACGCCAAGGGGCCGTTCATGGCAACTTGAAAAATACACTAGAAGGCCACGGTAAAATAGAACGAAAAGGAAAGGAGGGGTCTTTTTTTTTTTAAATTACAATATTAACTCTTTGCAAGTATTCCACAATAATTTTAAATGCTTTAAGATTTTTGCTTGCTAGAATATGATTTGCACTGAGGGGCATTTTAAAACCTATTTCCTGTAGGTGATGCATTAAGCGATTAGATTCTCTCTGTTTGAGTCTGCAATTGAACAAAATATGGTTTACATCACCAATATCTCCGCATTCGCAGAGGTTGCTTACAACTATTTTAATTTTGTGCAGGTGGGAAGCAAATCGGCCATGATTAAATTGCAAACGAGTTATTGTCGTGTAGAACCGCCTGGAGATGGAGTGCTCCTTATGCCAGTTATGTTTGGTTATAAGGGGATTTAATAAAAAGTAATTGGTGGGATTCTCCGAATATGCATTTTCGTATCTATGCTGCCATTTCACAGAAATTGATTTTTTAAACCTAACATGTAAATCCGATGAAGGGATCTTGAACAAGGAAATGTTGCCTTCTGTGATTGCATTCTTCGCTAATTTATCAACATTTTCATTGTGTGATAAACCACAGTGACCCTTAATCCATACAAAATTGACCTTAATATTGCCATCTGCTAATTGTGCAAGTTTATTTACGATGTCTAATATCAAACATGAGGTTTTTATCCCAAAATTGGCAATGTTGGTAAGCACGCTTTTTGCATCTGAATATATTGTAATTTTAGAGTATTTTAGTAAACTAGAAGCATCAATAGCCCCAAGAATAGCAACAGTTTCAGCAGTAAAAATTGGTTTCTTTTGGGAGTTTTATCTTGTATTCTAACTTCAAACTCGGAATGTAAAAGGCACTACCAGTACCTGTATCGTTTTTTGATCCATCTGTGAAAATACATAGATGATCTTTATATCTGTTTAAGATACCAAGGCAAATATGGGGTGGCTGTGTTTAAAAAGATTGTTCTCATAGTCAGAAGTATTACTGTAACCATCAGCTAGTGGAGGGCTTATTTTCTTCTTCCAAAATTTATTTGTTAAACTTTCTATACAGATATCATGTATACCTGTATTAAGATGGGAAAGATTTGTAGATGTACGGACTTTGAGTACAAATTTAGAACTAAACAACTCCCTTCTTAATGCTACAGCAGGTTCATTTGCTTCCACATATAATGCCTCTATTGGTGTAGACTTCATAACACCCAAGCATATTCGTAATGCTTTGTTCTGCACAACGTCAAGACGGCCTAGCAAAGTTTTGCATGCGGAACCATAAAACAGACATCTATAATCTATGACCGATCGAATTATCGCCCTGTATAAAAGCAAACATGTACTAACATCTGCTCCCCATGATACTTTACTGCATATGCGAATAAGATTGATCGCCTTTGCGCTTTTATTTATTACCGCTTGTACTTGTTCTTTCCATTTCAATTTTTGGTCGAGTAATGTTCCCAGATATTTAACGGTTGTTTTGAAGGGGATAGCAATTGGTGGTAAATTAATAATTTGGAAATTGGGTAAACGGTGTCGTGTATAAATTGAAGCAACTGTTTTAAGTGGAGAGATGGTAAAACATTTTAAATTACACCAATCTACAACTTTTGTCATGATCTCGCCTAAGGTCTGAATGCAATTATCCAATTTCTTTTCTTCACAATATACGACAAAATCATCAGCATATTGCACGACTTTACAATTAATATTATCTAAAAGTTATTAATATTATCTATAAAGTATAGTGATAGAATACAAATATTTCATGAAATTTTATTTCATTTATGATTTTAACTAATCCGTTACAGTTACGAACAAAAAACAGAAAAATTTTAAGAGCCAAATCTGAAACAGCATTCAAGGGCTTTCATTAAAAAAAAGATTAAATCAATTAATAGCTGAGATATAAGCACTCACTCGCAATCTTTAAGAGGTCACCATTTTGGAAAGATACGGATCAAGTTGGCCATGACCTATTTTCATGTTGTTGAGGTACTGTGACTGTGCTAAACGACGATTTGCCGTAGGTGTAGTGGTTTTCATAAAAAATGATGAAAACCAAAGTATGGCGCTCTTGCAATAATAAAACTGTTAATTTTGAAAGTTAAGAATATTCATACCGGATCATATTTATTTGCCACAGGAGACGAACAAAATATCCAGTCATAATATAAATTAGATATAGAATTAAAGCATTTTAGACCGTAAGTTTCATAGCGAATTAATCCTATACGGTTAAGGATTAAACATTTACCTAATCACCCTGTATTTATATATAGAAAAATAGTGAAATTTAAGAAGGAAAAATATTTAAATTATAAAGTACATGACAAATAAATTAATTAACAACTTTTTCTACCAATAATGTTTGACAAAAGAAGTTATTGGTACACAACTCCAAACGGTACAAACTATTGATCTCACTAAAAACGCACATGCGCAATATAAAACTCTAAATAATTCAGTTAAATGCAGTGCGTGCAGCCTGGAAAACAATATTTATTTTTACAACTTTTAAATTTTCCTGAAATAACAATATAATCTGTAGGAACAAATTCTCGTAGTCAATCTAATTTGATAAATAAACTTGTGCTTATAAGAATATCCGTACCTATATCAAATTATTTTATTACATTCGCTCAAATATATAAAGAAAAGCAATTGTTTACAATTTAAAAGTTTCATTAAATTAGTAATTTCTAAAAATAATTAAAATTTTATTAAAGCGTCTTGTAAACATTAATAACAATAACAAATGGAACTTACTATTTTTAATGCAGACTATAGCGACTAACAAAAATCCAAAAACATACTGAAGGACACCCATTTTTAACTATTATTGTTTTTAATAACTAAAAACTAGGATTATTCACACACTGAAGCTGAGTGATGTTAAGATCAAAGCCGAACTAAACTGAAAATGTGTGTTATGGAGTCTGCGCCAGATTACTGCGAGCGGAAGGCCTTGTTAGTAAATAATGAGGTTTGAAAATTTAAATTATAAACATGTCCTATGAATTTACATTGCATGTGATGTGCAACAAGACCTCATGTAGTACACGATTGTGTATTATTTTCGATCTAAGCTAATTCGCAACACTATGCAGTTTTTAATATAGATATTTTTTGTGCCAAAAAAGAAAATAATTATCTCTCCCCAAATAGAAACTCAAGAAAATATCGACTTTTTTAAATTATACTAATTTTTAAATGAAAAAAAAAATCTTAATTTTTTTCACACTTTTTTTCATATACAGGGTGGGGTAATAGTGCGTCGGACCTCAATATCTCGAGTTCTACGATAGCTAGAAATTTAAAAAAAAAATTGCAAGTAAACTAGATAAAAAAGTCTATAACTGGAAATTATTTTCGAACATACAGGGCAAGCCAAGACGAAATTACAGGACCAAGTGCCTTTTTTTTTAAATAGAATGCTATGTATATCAGTACATTTTTTGAAGTCTCTTTTTAGGCTCTATTCATTCCTATATTATTATTGGCTATCTCCCAACCACTTTGATGTAATGAATTTTTTTTGAAATAATGCCATCTGCAGATGGATATTAAAAAAAATCACCACAGTGACAATTATGGGTTTTAAGAAAAACTTATGTGAATACCAGTTACGAGACATCTAATTAATGTTTTTGAATCATTTTCATTTCCTAAAAATGTACAGGATGGCCAAGAATTAGTATTCAATTAAGAACTTTTTTAAATTGAATTTTCTCAATTTTTTTCAAATGGAACAGCCTGTATATTTTTCAACGATGTGATATAAAAATGAAAATCGATTATTTTTTGTAAGTACTTTTCTATGGCTGGTTGCAACTATTTTCGTTTTATAAATAAATAAGTGTTTATTTTTCAATTAAGAACTTTTTAAATTGAATTTTCTCAATTTTTTCAAATGAAACACCCTGTATATTTTCCGACGATGTGATATAGAAATGAAAGACGAACATTTTTTGTAAGTACTTCCCGATGGCTAATTGCAACCATTTTCGTTTTATAAATAAATAAGTGTCAAATTTAAGAATAAACTTAAAAAAAGGGGTTCCCTCAAATAATTCATTAGAAAAATTTATAATAGGTGTTCGACGTGTTGCCCATTTTGATTGACACACGTCTTTATGCTATTTTGAAATGACGCCATTTAGTGGGACCATTTCTATTGAAATGAGTAAATAGTATTTAACCAGTCCTTTACTGTAATGTTTTTTTTTGTACATTTTTTTGCTGTTTTCGTTATTCGACAAGCAATAAAACCTCAGTTTGGTATAAATTGTCGTGTACAAAGGAGTATTTATCACACTTATTGGTCGTTAGTTACAGTTTGTATTGAATTTAAAATATTTGGAAGTTTACAATATGAATTTTAAAAAAGCGGAACTTGTAGACATGACTTTTGTTTTGGGCGAGTCAGACAGAAATTGTTTACTTGCCAATAGAATTTATCATCAACGTTATCCTGAAAGAAGGCTTCTTGATGTTAGCAGCTTCCAAAACCTTCTCGATAGATTTATGGAAACTGGAAATGTCGATTATAAAAAAAGGTGAAAGAATAAAACGTGTTGTGAACGAAGAAAATGAGTTTTCTGTGGTGCTGGCAATGATTGAGAGTCCCCATGTTAGTCAAAGAGAAGTGACCTCATTAGTAGGAATAAGTAGACGGTCTGTGGGTCGAATCTTAAAAACAAATAAGTTGCATGCATATCATATTCAAATGCACCAGGAATTATCTGATGACGATTTTCAAAGGCGCCTACAATTTTGTAATTGGGCCAGAGGTAAAATGCAAGTTAATGTCAACTTCTTCAATAATGTTTTATTCACTGATGAGGCAATTTTTCATAAAAATGGATTTGTTAATAGGCACAATTTCCATTATTATGCTTCGGAAAATCCTCACTTTTTTATGCAAGTTGATAACCAACACAGATGGTCTATAAACGTTTGGGGAGGAATTATTGGAGAACATCTAACAGGGCCACATTTCTTTGACGGTACATTGACTGGAGCTATTTATCTTCATTTTTTGGAAAACTATCTGCCACAATTATTGGTAAATCTCCCAGGAAGAATTCGAAATAGGATGTGGTTTCAGCAAGATGGTGCTCCACCACATTATTTAAATGCAGTTAGAGACCACTTAAATAATACCAACCCTCATCAATGGATTGGAAGAAATGGACCCACTAAATGGCCTGCTAGATCCCCAGATCTTACAAGAATGGATTTCTTTTTATGGGGATACGTGAAGGAAATTGTTTATAGAGACACACCAACAACAGTACAAAATATGAAGGAAAGAATAATAACTGCCTTTAGATCTATCACACCGGCAGTTTTAGGAACAGTGGGAACCTCATTTCAAAAGCGCATAGAGATGTGTGTCAATCAAATTGGCCAACATGTGGAACATTTATTATAATTTTTTCTAGTTATTTGAAGAAACCTCTATTTTTAAGTTTATTTTTGAATGTTGTAATTATTTCACAATAAAACGAAAATGGTTGCAATTAGCCATAGGGAAGTACTTACAAAAAATGTTCGTTTTTCATTTTTACATCATATCGTTGAAAAATATACAGGGTGTTCCATTTGAAAAAATTGAGAAAATTCAATTTAAAAAGTTCTTAATTGAATACTAATTTTTGGCCACCCTGTACATTTTTAGGAAATAAAAATGATTCAAAAATATTAATTAGATGTCTCGTAACTGGTATTCACATAAGTTTTTCTTAAAACCCATAATTGTGATTGTGGTGATTTTTTTTAATATCCATAGCATTCCATTAAAAAAAAGGCACTTGGTCCTGTAATTTCGTCTTGGCTCGTCCTGTATGTTCGAAAATAATTTCCAGTTATAGACTTTTTTATCTAGTTTACTTGCAATTTTTTAAAAAATTTCTAGCTATCGTAGAACTCGAGATATCGAGGTCCAACGCACTATTGCCCCACCCTGTATATTTATTTTCAGAAAATATACAGACTGAGTAATTATTTTATTGTGAGTACTAGTCTTACCGTTAAAATTATATACAGGGTTTGTCAAATGTTCCGCAGAGGCTGAATTTCTCCGAAAATATAATATGTTCCTCTGCGTTCGTTTTTGACATATTATCAAGACGTTATAGATGTTTTGTAATTATAACGTTTTTTTTGCAATAACACATGGCTTGTCTCATGATGAAAACATTTTTATAACAATTTTTCCGAGAAAAATACTCATTTTTGTATAATAAAATTCATGCACCAGAAAATTATCAATAACAGGTATTAATTATGTGAAAGTAATTTGCGTAAAACCTAGATATAATTCTTTTGGGTGTTATGTTGTCATAAATCCAAAGCTAAAGAGGGAGAGATAAAAGCAAAGATAAAATTGAAAATTATAAATCATGATCCTGGAGTGGGTTGGGACCTTTGATGTGAAGATAACACTGACGTAGTTTTCCACGAAACACCAAAACACTATACAGGGTGTCCCAATCAAAAGTAAGCACCCTGAATAACTTTGGAGATAAAATTTTTTTTTAAAAATTGGTGAAATACTTGTATCTATCATCATCCCTCTACCCTACACGGCCACCCCCTCAAAAAATTCAAATGACAAAGGGGGTCGAGTGATACATCTTTTGAAAGGTCTTTCAATTCTCTACATAACTGTGTATTTTTTCAAACTTGTATCGATTCGTTCCTGACAAAAAATTGTTTCATTATTTTAGGTTCGGGAAATAAAAATAAAAGAAGCAGTTTAAATTATCGTATGTATTGTTCAAAATTACCCCCACCGACTTCCATACAGTAGTATAATCTGTCTTGAAATTCTGTACGAACATTTCTGAACACATCTGGATTCAATAAATGGCATTCTCGAACAATTCTTTCACGTAACTCTTCCAGAGATGCGGGTTTTGTTGCAAATACTTCCGATTTCAAATGTCCCCACAGAAAGAAATCCAAGGGAGTTAAATCGGGTGACCTAGCGGGCCACTCCACAGGACCTCTTCTTCCAATCCATTGCTCAGGAAACCGATTAACCAAAAATTGACGGACTGCTATAGCAAAATGTGGGGGTGCCCCATCCTGTTGAAAAAACAGTTCGCCCTCTAAAAGATTATCGTCTTTTTCGAGGATTTGAGTAATCATTGGGTCGATGTTATTCTCTAACAGATCGAGGTAACTTTCGCTATTTAAATTGTCAGGAATAAAAAACTGCCCGACAATGTGATTCCCTAAGATGCCAGCCCAAACATTTAACTTCTGAGGCCTTTGGGTATGAGTTTCCATGAACAAATGAGGATTGGTTTCACTCCAATACCTACAATTGTGTCTGTTTACCTCCCCATTTAACTGAAATGTCGATTCATCAGAAAAACACGTATTGTACAGTATTACAGTATTAGAGCATTACCGTTTAATTGTTCACTAAAAATCTCACAGAATTCAAGCCGACAATCGGGATCATCTTCGTTTAATTCATGTACCAATTATATGGATGAGATTTGTGGGCCTTTACAATTCGATGAACACTGCTTCATCATACACCGAAAGCCTCAGCTACTTTCTTGATCGATTGAGTATTATCCATCTGTAAATGATCCAGAACTGCCACTTCGACTGCTTCATTCCTAATCGGTCGCTGACGGTCATGCTTTTTGTTTCCTACAGAACCTGTTTCCATAAATTTTGTGAATAATTGTAAAACATACCTAGAACCAACCCTTCTATCTAGATTTCTATTGAATATTCGCTCCGTAGCTCTAGCACATTTATCGTTTTTAAAATAAATGCTGACAATTTCTATTCTCTCCTGAAGGATATAAACCATTTTGAAAACTCACTCTGATAAAATGTATCTCGATTTAAAATTAGTTGTGAACAAATTAATGTTCAAGGACTATCAAATACTTACGAGTCTTTTATTATTCTAAAACTAAACGGACAAGGAAAGTGTTTTTTGTCGAAAAAACTCGTGTTGATTTGAGAGCACTAAAAAATTTAGTTTTTTTATAAATTCCAGTGCCGTGTATTTTAGATTTTTTTAAACGATTTCGTTTGTGTGTAATCATCAAAAAATTAAATTATTTTCCTTAAGAACGAAACGATAAAAGTTAAAAAAAATACACAGTTATGTAGGGAATTGAAAGACCTTTCAAAAGATGTATCACTCGACCCCCCCTTGCCATTTGAATTCTTTGAGGGGGTGGCCGTGTAGAGTAGAGGGATGATGATAGGTTTACAAGTATTACATTAAAATGTGTCCCGCTTGGAAACAAGTTCGACGCGTTTCACCAATTTTTCAAAAAATTTTGATCTCCAAAGTTATTCAGGGTGCCTACTTTTGGTTGGGACACTCTATATACTGCACTTGAATCATTTTAAAAGATATATGTATGACAGTGGCTCATTCATCGGGAAATAACTACAAAAACTTTTAGGTATTCCAAAAGACAAAATTGAAACAAACAAAAAGTCGAGATTTTACGAAATTAGCTGTAAGGACTGCAATTAAAAGTAAGTTGGACAAACTAGACGATCAATTCAAACTGGATTCAAAGAGCATATGGCCCATCTAAAATATGGTAGAACAGATAAGTCTAGTGTTGCCCAACACGCATTTGAGAACAACCATAAAATAGTTAGCAGTTTAATTAAAAATATAACAAATAGTAGACAGCTGGATGCATTTGAAAGCTTGAAAATCACAAAGTGGATAATATGTATGAATGGTGACAGAGAGCCAATGCCAAATAGCTCGCTCTATTTATTAGTGGGTTACGGTTCGAACCGTGACAATAGTTTAGGTATAAATAGGATAAATTGTTAGCATAAGGTTAGTTTTAATCATCTCCAGATGATGCCAACTTGATTGGCGAAACGCGCGTCGAGTGCAGTATGTAGTGTTTTGGTGTTTCGTGGAAAACTACGTCAGTGTTAAAAATCATGAGACAAACAGTAAAAAATTTAAAGAACAGGATCATAGAATACAAAAGAAGTTAAACAATAGAAAAGAAAATATTACTAGATTAATGACACGCAACATTGTGTTCTTCGCCTCTGGTTATTTACTTAGAAAATTTCCGGAAAACTTAACTTTTTACTAACGTTTCAAATTTATTGTTAAGTCTTCTTCAGAATTAGTGGAACTTACATAATCCACCTAGTGTTCTTAAGCAGTATGTATGTGTATTAACAAATTGTTTAATATTATCGAGAAACAGACCTTATTCTTAATACATTCTTAGGAATCTCGAAGTAAATATATGTACGTTATCCATCCGCGAAGGATGGATAATGTATTTTTAGATTTATTGTTTGATTTATTTTGCAGATTACCAAAAAATTTTCGCAAATTTATCGAGAAATTTTTAAGAGTTGTATATAATTCCTCTAAATTCATACAAAGCATCTTGATATATTTTTTTACTAATAAAATTAAACGGAATAGTTACAAAAGTTTTCAAATTATTTTTAAATTAACATAAACAAAAATAGACTTAATTATGGGATTCATTTATATGTGGCGTTATGAGAAAAAGACAACATGTAAAGATGCTCTAAAACCCAATTAAGATTACAAAATAGTTTGATTCAATTGGATAATGTTTAATTTCCGTCCGGACTGCTACCTACAATTGAAGGTTTATTTAATAAAGGCCACGAGTAGACTATACAAAAATGCTGTTCATTTATTTTATCATTTAAACAACGTGGGTTTATTTTTTCTGGACAAAGCATGATTTTAAAAAGTTATAGTAGATTATTATACCGGGTGGTTGTTAAAAACATGAATCCTGTTTGAAAATCCATAACTCCGGAGTACATTGAGAGGTCGATTTAAAATTTTTATATCTTGCAGAGAAAAGGTTGAAAGGTATTCCTAGCAAATTTCAAAACATTTGTTTAGTAAAATAAGAGAATAATGATTTTTATTTTCAGTTAAAAAAAAACAATTAAGTATACGGAATACCAAAATTGAAATGGATATTTTAATACTACTACTACTTAAAAATATGTTACATTGGACCTTCAGTCTGCAAATTTACTACTTTTAGCTTATAACACTGACGTAGTTTTCCACGAAACACCAAAACACTATATACTGCACTTTACGCGCGTTTCGCCAACTTGGTTGGCGAAACGCGCGTCGAGTGCAGTATATAGTGTATTGGTATCTCGTGGAACACTACGTCAATGGTAACCGTCATGGCACACTTAAATGGAAAACTAAAATTTATATTATAAAAAATATTGACGTTTGAAATGTCACTTATTTGGTATCGTTGGATTCAGAAAATTATGCAGAATTCAAAAAATGCAATAATATACAGGGTGTTTCATTTAAAAATCGAAAGTTAGTATAACTTCCGGCGAAACCGGAAGTGAAAAAAATCATTTGTATGTCAAAAAGTGCCGCTATATAGGATATCACAAATTTCAATTAATTATCTTTAAAACTTAAGGAGAAAAGGGGGTGTACCATGATCCTGTTACACCTGGTATATAGGTACTTAATGGAAAAAAAGATAGTTGCAATACCTAGAGTCTTGCCGACTGCTATAACATACGACGTAAGACCAGTGAATTAAATCGTTGTTACTTATTCGATGTTGGCCACAGTACTTAATTTTTAGATATTTTTTGAAATTTACTACTGGAAGAATGTTAAGACTAATAAATACTAGGATTTAATACTGAATACTATAAAAACTTTGAAAGGAGAAAAGAGTAAATGATCCCCAAAAAATGTCACTGTATAACATTTTCGAATTTTAAATCGATGTACCCGAAAATAAAATTCGAAATAAATTGAAATATTCAGTGCTTCGTACCTCGAAAATGAAAGGTTCATATGAACTTTTCTCCATATAAAATCAATTGGGAAATTACCTACACAAATATTTTACATTACCTGGGAAACAGATTGTATTTTATTGTTTTTAACTTGAGCAAAAGCGAAAGAAGTAGAGACCACAACTTAATACGTTCGATTTCTTTGTATGAAATAATTATATTTTTTTTTTGTTAACTAATTTATCCACTCCACTGGTGGTTCTTCTATAGGGTCATTTGGTTAATGATCTCCCATATACAAATAAAAAAATGGAGATATTCATTTTCTGAAGTTTAAAAATATATAATATATATATTTTTAATATTCTTAAAAAATGTATTAAACTTTCAAGTTCATTCTATGCACAATATTATTCAAATATCTAGATCGCAGGATTTCGTATCCCCGAGCACCGAGCCTTTACATTCAATCTTGGGTCAATCCACAACTTGTACTCAAAGCTAGCTAAGGACCGAATTTACAACGAATTAAAGTAAAATAGACTTATGCGCGAATCATCAGAAAGAAAAAGAGACAAAAAATACTGGTGGGGACAATGTCCCTGACACATTTTACAGAAACGGTAACGCACGAAGTTCAGCACTTTTTTCTGTTCTGTGGTTCAGTAGAGCTATCTTAATGCTGACTAGGTACGCGTTGGTCGGTAAATTCTGTCCCGTTGTTTTTAATGTTTTTATTTGTGAACATTTTATTAGTAAATCTCTACTTGTCGTGAAATTAAGTAAAACAGTGTTTTCGGTGTTTACTATTAAATATGAGTGTTGTACAAAATATATTAAAACTGAAAGATGGACATAAGTTGGGTTATGAAGACCGAGTGAAATTCAAAGGTGGTGGTCATCCAAAACTTAATATGACGATAAAGCAAACATCTCTTGATAAAAAAAGAAGTTAATAGGTATTTTCAAAATTCAATGTACGATTTATCCAAGTGGATTTGCGGATGCAACTAAATTTAATTTTACAAAAAGCATCAAGTCAGGATAAAAGCATAAACATTTTTTTTGCTAATTTACATAGCTTTTCTTCATTCTTTGGAAAATCACCAAAAAGAACAGGCGTGTTAGATAATGTTGTTAAGATGAGATTACCTAAAGCGGCTCCAACACGATGGAATTTTAATGCAAAGTGCATAGAGACTGTTTATACCTATCGAACAGAATTATTAGATTGTTTAGAAAAAATCATTGATAATGAATCAGAAAACAACACTGTAAACCAAGCTATTGGTTTAAAAAACTACTTACAAAATTAACATTTTCTTTACTGGTTAATTTTTTTTCATTTAGTTATGCCTCATTGTGATATATTGTTCAATCAATTACAAAATTATAATATCGATGTCATAACAGTAAATAAGTGTATTGGCGTTTTTAATAGTAAAATTGAAGACATCAAAAATAAAATTTTGAATAACTATTTGGAGGAGACATCCATGCAGTCTGCCCAGAGATGTAAAACGGAAGAATCAAAAAGGAGAATTTCATTAGAAGTTTGTGATATAATTACATCTGAGATCAAAAACAGGTTTGGCTTCAGTAATCATTTATCAGTGTCTCAGTTATTTCACGCAGATCGATTTAAAGATTATAAAAAAAGCTTTCCTCAAGATATGTTTAAATTAGTTAAAACGGAGTATCCAGTCATAAATCATTTGAAACTTAAAATTGAATTAGAAATATTATATAGCCGAGAAGATTTTTCCAATAGTGAAGGTGCAGTTGCTTTGTTACAACTTTTTATTAACAATAACTTGTGCAATACTTTTTCTGAAAGTGTCAAACTGTTAAAAATCTTGTGTACTCTCCCTATGACTACCGTCGAAAGTGAACGTTGTTTTTCTACCTTAAAAAGAATAAAGACATTTTTAAGAAATACCATGGGTCAGGAAGGTTATGTTCTTTAGCTATGCTTACCATAGAAAGGGCATTAATAAAGAAGATAAAAGACTTTACTGAAAAAGTAATTGACCACTTTGCATCTCAAAAAGACCGGAGGATCGACTTGGAATTTAAATAACTTTAAAAGGTAGGTAATACAGTAAACTTTTCTAATTGACCTCTCTATTTCTTGACCCACGAACCGCCACTGCACTCTACAACCCTTTGGACGGTGCCAAAACTTAAGATCAAATTTCTTCATCAAAAATCTTAACACCAGGTTATTTTTCACTTTATGCGCGTGAACATAGGTAGAAGGGCCCCTCGATTTTAAACTTGTAAATAATCTCATGATAAGAAACATTATAGCAGAGAGTCTCTGATTATAGCAAAGATTCCTAGATATGCCTAGTACCGTAAAAATTAAATTAAACAGTTTCCATAGTGTTTCTAATGCATATTAATTTTATTTAATCTATTGGTACAATGATGTCGCTAGCTTTACAATTATTTATTTAATCAGCGTAATAATATGTACTAATCAAGATAAAGCAAAATATTGAACATATTTAACGTTATCCTTACGAAACTGGGTCATGAGCACAGTTAAACAATCATTGAGCTCGAGCTCCCGGAATGAGATAATAAAGTGGCATTTGAGTGCCTCTACTTTACCGTAAAGTGGCTGGTGATGCTCAATAAAATGAAATTATGCTTTTATTACTTCCCCACTCCTCAAAGTGAGGAAGTTATGTATTCGTGAAAAAAAATTTGAAAATTTTTATTGCATTTTTTGGACGAATCTCGACGAATTATGACGATACACAAAATTTCAGACAGAAAAAATTTTCTGTCTGTGTGTCTGTGGTTCGCAATAGCAGCTATAGTTTTTGAGATAAAACTTTCAAATTTGGTACACACATTCTAGGGATCAAGGAAGATATTGAGTTCATTGATGAGCAAGATCGGTCCAGAGGAACGGGGTCTACCGGGCTCCAACATTTCTATTTCTAACTTTACAAAAAAATGTATTGGTGATGAAAGTTTATAAATCAGATCTGTTATACAAACCCATTATAATATTGTGTTCAAATGTTTAAATAAAGTTATAAATTAAAATTTTGTAAACATTTTGGCAACACCATAAAATTTGAATTTTGATTGACACTTCTTAAAATTTGAAATGTCTAAAAAAGTATTAGTGACATTCCACCAATGTGACTTTTTTGAAACATCAAAATAGCTATTTGCGTATTAAGAGCGCAAAGTGATATATTGTCGCTCTGAGCGAGAAGCTTGACGAACGTCGCGTAGCGGAGCGCGGCTATCTCGCGAGAGCGGCAATATCACTTTGCGCTCGAATTACACACAGGATTTTTTCTACAACCGGTGTTTTTATAAAAATGTTTGGTAAAAATTAATAATTATTGATAACCTCAAATTTGACAGTTCAAATTTCAAAATGTGAGCATCAATTTGAGCTACACATGTTTTTCTAGAAATGTTTCCGGAGAAGTGCACGAAATTTCACTAATTTCATCGATTTTCATTGAATTTTCAAGTAAAGACATTTTTATTGTATCAAAACGATCACGCACTGGTCACAAAATTGTCGACATCTGTCAAATACCCTCAATGCTTACTTTTGTGTCAAAAGTCGCAGATACACTAGACGTTTCTTTATTATGGTTTCCATGGTAACTAACCGTTTACTTTGTCGCTCGGCGAGCGACAAAGTAAAAAAACGCTCGCTCCTCGGAAAAGTGCAACTTTGCGCTTTCTTTTGGAAGCGCAAATTTGCACTTTTCGCTCGGTTGTAGAAAAATTATTTTTATTACAAACTCCACCACACATCGAGTTTTACTACGGTAAGGAAGTTCTGATCCCCAATTAATTGGCAGCGGTTTTTATGCAGTGTAACCGTAAAACAACTTAGATTAGCTGAGATCCAGTTAGAAAGGACGCATCTATTCAGGGTGAATGATGATCCTATTTGTCGGATGTGCAAGTTTGAAGAAGAAGAAACCTGTATGTATTATGTAATTGTGCACCATTGGGTGCATTAAGACATGGACATCTCGGAAGGTAATTTATAGAACCGAATAAGTTATGGGATCTACCTTGGAATACACTGCTCCATAGATAAATACACACCACTCTATTTTGTACAGAAATTATAAAATAAATATATTGCATAACATTACAGGGAATCTTTTTTTTAACTTTTAGAGCATCAAAAATTAAGAAGGAAGTTCGTTTCATTAGCTGTGGTGGATGTAAAAGAATTGATTCTGTTAAATAATAACAACGTTGAGATGTGAACAGATTTATTCTGAACTAATATTTCCATTAAGAGATGGTGCGTTGTATCACCTGTGGTTTTAATCCACAAGAACTTCAACGAATATTGGTAAAACGAAAACGAAATCAAATCGCAATATGCGACATTGTACAGGTTCGATAACCTCCTCGTAATTTAAAAACAAATTAAATTCCTCTTCTTGGTAAAAGTTAAAATATAGAGTGGAATGAAAAATAATATTAACTGAAAATTTTTTTGCTAATTATTATTTACTAACTTTTATAAATCTTATCACAGATAAGTATAACATATATCTTTTTAAACAATTATTTTCCCGGCTATTTGCCAAAACGCTGAAACTGGATTACAAAAAAGATAATGTGCATATTATGTTCAGTATAACTGATTCAATAATGTTATTTCTAATTTCAACTATTCTGTCTAGTAAAACCAAAAATAAATAAAACACAAGGCACTCACCAGTTGACACTCACTTTAAAGTGAGTGTCAACTAGTGAGTACCTTGTGTTTTATTTATTTTTGGTTTTGGGGAGTGCTTGCTTTTTCGGCCTTTTGACTTCCATATTTTACCATGAACTGGTCTGTGTTGACAAATTTTGGTATCACAATGCTATTAAAATTTATTGAAATATCACAATATTAAAAGATGTAAAGTGTGAAAGCCTGACCCTACACTTTGTATAAATATTATATATTATATCACGTTGGAAAGTGCATGAGAATTAAAAACCATGCGGGCGGAAGGACCCGAAACTCCCCGCGCTACGAGGATTATCAGGACAACATAAGAAGCAAAAGCTGTAATCCATACCGCCTATAATAGATTATCAAGAAATACAATGCATATACTGTGTACCACCAAGAAGAATGTATAAAAAAAGTTTTCATTTTCAAATCTATGAGGTAACATTGAACCTCTTAAAAAGTGCTTTAGTGTAACACCATTATTTTAGAAATGATCAGTTACTTCTGGAGGTCATATCTAAGAGTTATTTTGTGACTAACATTTATAAATCTAACGGCAGTTAATAATCCTCATATAAGATGTCAAGAAAGAAGTTTTAACTCAAAAAAAAACTTCTTAAATAATACTTATAGAAGTAACATTTTAACTGGGTTTCAAATGCATCCAGCTGTCTGTCCTTTGCTACGTTCATATAATTAGTCCTAAATTGTTATTATCTATCTTGCGGTTTTCTGAAATGCATGTTGGGCAATACTAATGCTCTTTAAAACTATTCTGAATTGATCGTTTCGTTTGCCCAACATACTTTTAAATCAGTCCTTATAACTAATTTCGTGAATTCTCGACCTTAGATTTATTACAATTTTTTTTTGATTTGCATAAAATTTGTAATTTATTTCCCGATGTATGAACCATTTTGAAAATTTTTTTCTTAAATCAAATAATAAAATTTTCCACACCAATAAAAACCAATGCATCATCTGTTTTCCTAGTTAATATTTTTGTTTTTACGGAGTATTTCATGATTTATTGCCGCCTCTTAAGTTTTTTTATACATAGGGACTTCCAGAAACGTTATCTACCTGATTTAATGTAATGATACATCAGATGTCGTAACATTCTTATCAAACTGAGCTGCAATGATCGGCGAGATTAAAACTCCAATTGTGTACATTGAATTTTATGTTTTTGCTAATGCATTTAAATATATTGTTTCAATTTAATGAATTTCAGTTCTCAGAAATATTTCATCAAAAAGACTTATCAGAGCAGGATAATTGCAGATAAACGAATGCAACCATTTATAATTTTTAATATTGAATTAATTAAGTACTTTCATAATATCTATATGTTCTAAATATTTATTAGAGATAACTGTGACCACTTGTTATTAAAATCTATGAGTATTTTCAATACATTGTTTGCAAAACTCAAGTGCAACATTTTCTATCTGATGTAGCCAGCGCATAACTTTCTTATATCAGTATATATCATCCTGATGCAAAAAAAAATCATTCTATTTAATTTTTCACTTACCTCAATTAAATTTTAATAGCTTACCGTGAAATGTTTCATTAAAATTTTCAAATAATTAATTATCATTGCCATTCGATATTCAATATTCATGTCATATATTTTAATAATTTCTTCTTATTGACATTGACATTTTTGTAACTAAATTAGACATTTCAAATGTCAACCTGTTAAATTTATCCTAACCCCATTTTATGAGGTCAATTGTGGAAAAATTTCAGTTTACCAGCATTATTTAAGTACTTGGAAAATATATTTTATTGGCTTGATATAGTAGACATGATTTATATATAATCTTTTATCAAGAATGTATTTTTTTGTAAAGGCAAATAACAAAAAAGTTTGGGTCCTGTGGACCTCCTTTCAACTGGCCAATTTTGCTCATCATCGAATTTATCATTGTCTTTGGTCTTTAGGATATGTGTTTGGTACACATGAATTTGAAAGCTTTATCTCAAAAACTGTGGCTGCTATCGCTATATTACAGACATGCAGACAGATTTTTTCCCATAAAGTTGTTTTTTTATTATAATTCGTCGAGATTCGTCCAGAAATGCAATAAATTTCTTTTTATTTTTTTTTCCCGAAATTGTACCTTTTTTCTTCTTTCATTCATTATGTCTCTTCTGGTGGTACCACATTCACCAAATTTAATGTGTCACTTAAAACGTTTTTGACAATCTTAACTGACAAATTTGGGAAGTCTCCCATTAGTATATTTTGAGTTATCGGGGATACACACATACACACACAACTACATCCACACACATGCACACACACCGATAGATATCATTCGGAAAATAGTCAGAATGGATTCAGGAGGGTTCAAAACTTATATATCAATCAAAATCTCGAGGTCAAAAAAATCACGATTACTATACTTCCTTATATTAGGTATAAGAAAGTGAAAACTGTAACTGCAACTAAAAAATCAAAATAGATAGAAATTATATTAAAGAACATAAAAGGTGTAATTTTATACTTAAATTTGTCCGTTGTAGTTTTTGGTTTGGTTTGTGATATTTCCGATTAATATAAAATTTGTTATTTAAAAAATTTCTAGTTTTCACAAACATGATCTTTTTCAAAACCTACTTCTTTAACGAAAATGTTGTCAAAATATCTGTTGAGTAATATTGTCAATTTTTGTAGTTACTTTACTCGTAATGGTAATGGTAATGGTGGGGGAGGCAAGTAGGCCGCAGGCGGGCCCTTTTTATCAACCCCCAGCTGTCCCTCAGCCATGTGCTTTTCTTTCTCCCTCGTCGAATCTTTCCAACCTTCTAATGAAGGTCAGGATGTCACTCTTGCGAGGGAGTTCATCTCTTCCTTTAGAAGCGCCTCAGAACCGAATATGTCTCAGGCGTCCAAACGCTTCACACTATCTCAGGAAGTGGTAAGATGTTTCCTCACCACTTTCGCATCCTGGACATGTAGGATCTTCCTCAATACCTATCAATGATAGATGCCTCCTAAGTCTGCAGTGGCCTGTCAGAACTCTGATTAAAAGAATCTCGAGTTTGCCTGCAGGCCTTGTTGGTCCTCCAATGCTTCTCAGTGTTTCGTGGGCCCACTTATTAAGGGCTGTTGTGGCCTGCCTTCTTGTAATGCCTAACATAACTCTCAGACCCGAGACAGGGTTTCTCGGCTCCAAGTCTAGCAAATTCATCGACCTTCTCGTTGCCTGGAAGTCAGATATGTCCCGGGATCCGTACCAGCCTCACTTGTATGCCTAACAAGCTCTTCTAAGGCGTTCCCGCACTCCTGAATGAGAACTGATCTCTTCCTGCGGGATCACACCGCTTTTAGAGCAGCCTGGCTATCGGAGCAGATAGATACTATCTGTTCTGCTCCGTTCCTAACCTCAGCCTTACCCGCCACGGCTAGGATGGCGTAAACCTCTGCTTGGAAGACCGTGCTGTCCAAGCCTAGAGCAAAGCTCTCCTGTACTCCTCTGCCTTCCAGATATATTCCCGCCCCGGAGGACGGTCTAGTGGCCACCCGAGATCCGTCTGTGTAGCATACCAGAGAGTCCGGGGAGAAGTCAATTCTACCTTCACTCCACTCCTCCCTACTGGGAAGAGTGACAGTATATTTCTTTTCCAAACTTAGCTGATCTTTCGCTTCCCTCACCTTTAGGACAGAGATGGGGATTGTCCTCTCCGCCAATCCAGCAATTACTGCGTGACCTTCAGCTCTACATGAACACTATAAGCTCCCAAGAATAATATGTTTTATTTTCAAATTTTATTTAGAGTAGGGAAATTGAAAGTATCTCAAAAATATGTTACCTGAACGAAACGAAACAAGTGGACCTATTTTGTTTAAATTATCCCAGATTTAAAGATTACATCATTTTTTATTATCAGTGACCACTTCTTTGTGACCGAAAACCCAAATATGTGCAAATAACTACCAAAATTTGTTAAATAATTTTTGATATCTGAACAATGATGTTTGAAAGTTTTTTAAAAACGACAAAAAAGTTACAGATACTATAACATTGTTTTATACACTCGTCTACTGGCTTTTTAAAAGTTTAGTAACATTTACTAAAAAAATAATAGGCAGAGTGATGTTATATCGGCACTGAGAGCAACTTTATAAAAATTTTGTCTGATTCTGGAATTTTTTTTAAAAAATTATGCTTTTGATTAGACTAAAACAGGATAATATTTATATCAAATGTTATCCAAATATTTAAAGCCGTCCTAGAAATATGGCCGATTACAGTTTTAGTCAAAAACCATAAAACGCCTTGCATCTCAAAAACGCTTCACATTCAAGGGTAAGTTTGGGAATATTTTAAATTCAGTTAAGTGTGCTCTATCTCCTATTACACTATATCACTTTAAATCTGAAACACCCTGTATACATCATTCAGACAAGTATAATTACAGATGAATATCTCAACTCCTGCAGGTTGTTATAGTTTTCACGCATAAAATACAGAGTGGGACCATTTTAACAGATTTGTCCGCGATGCAGTGAGATAGAACTTTCTCAAATTATGAATTTCGACATGGAACATAAAAAATAAATTGTTTTAAAATTTGGGAATAATTAATTTTACTGCTTATAAGTTTGTTTAAAAAAATTAAGGACTACATTTTTCTGCGATCGTTCAATTTAATATAAAAAATGTATTCAACAAATGTTGCTGAGATTTTAAAAAAACATCTTTAAGTATTTTCAAAACTTTCTGGATAAACAATGTATCCTTGCTATATTATAACTGCATACTTCAACTTAGACTTAACAAGTGCATTAAAAAGTAACAATAGTATCTTTATATCAGTGAAACCATGACACAAATATATCTAAAAAAAAAGTTGATTGAAGATGAAGTTAATTTGTGAAAATCCATTTTGATTTAAAAAATTATAAAAACTTTTTATTACTTGTCTAATTTTCACTTTATTTGTTATTTTACAACTAGTTTCATCCTATTCGGCATTTTCAAGTAAACTAAATTATACACAGATTTTACTTTATGGTTGATAATATAGGGGAAATATTTTATGCACGACATAAGAAGTTTTCATCACGTCAGTACATGAGCGATAGAAAATGTGCCATTAACTAAAAAATAGGTTTTGAACACGACAAATTCCACACGATGAAATTTGGTAAATTCACACCAAAACAAGTTACTGTAACACGACTAAAATAAATATTTAACGACGGTTAATGTGATCATCTATGCAAACAATATTCGCGCGATTAAAAATTGTATATCACTACTTTAAAAGTATTCAATAACGACGGTGAGGTCAGTATCACGGCAGAAAAATAATATTCAACATCATTATAAAGTTTGCCCGCCAGAAATATGCATTTGCACGACAGAACATTTCATCAGCTGATTTGTCATAATACATGCGCATTTAGTTATCCGATGACACCAACTTTTAAAAATTTTTCGGAAACCCCTACTATAATGTTACGCTCATGGACTGAAGCATTCCAATGGGCAACTTTGAACCAAAAAGTTTTAAAAGAAGACAGAACATTGTTTGCTAAATTTTATATAAGAGCTTCAAAATCAACAATGCAGTCTATTTCGCCCGACTTTGTGGAAAAATTCAATAGTGCTGAAGAAAATTATTCATGGGAAACGTTCGATATTTTTAAGGAATATATTTCCGGTGTGTGGGTAGTAACTATTAATTTTGAAAATCTAAATGAATCGTCTTGTACCTGTCCATATTCCTTAAACACTACACCTGTAAACACGTTCTAGGAATGAAAATTCGTCTTAAATTAATATAGGTTCCTCCAGAAACCAAACAAATACCTCTTGGAGCAAGGAGAAAGAGAGGTCGCCCTTCTAAAGCAAAAAGGGCATTAATTATACAATGAAATGTTTATTAGATTGTTTTTTTTAAATGTTGGATTTGTGTGCTACGTTTATTGAGAATTTGTTCAGTTTGTTCGATTTATTTCCTTTTTTATTTTTCAAATACAGCTTGTTTATTTACTTGAAAATAAAATATTTTTAACTTAGAATAAATTACCATTATTTTGTACTAACCATTCATTAGATATTTTATTCTATTTCTACATTTTTACAGCTTCAAAATTTTTAACATTCATCTTTATCCGTCTTTCTATAATACATAATCCTTTTAAGCAGAAAACTCGTGAAAACTATATTTTTTGGATGTGCAATGTATCGTGTTCGAAAATATATATTTTTTAGTGTATTTGTCATATTTTGTAGTTTAAATTACGGTGCCACGAATATATTATTTTGAGGGGAAAGTGGTTATTCTGTCGTTTATAAAGCTAACCCATCGGGCGATGTACTTTTCTGTCGTGCATAGTCCTTCTCTGTCGTGGTAAGTACTTTTTTTCTGTGTCAAATATTTATTTGTCGCGTGAAACACTATTTGAGAGTGCATTTAATTTTTTTATCGTGTTTATCGCCTTTTTTTGTCGTTTTCTAACCCTTTTTTGTCGGGCCGAAAAATGGCACCCGATAATATAATTCAAATTTGTTCAGATGTTATGTCTTTAAATGTAAGGGTTTTTTTCAAGATAGTAAAATTATATTATGGTGTGATTCTTATTAGCAGCAGGTTATCGGAATAAGTTTAATAACGGAGAATTATTTACATCTATTTGGTCGTTTAATATGTTGTAATTTTTATTCCTATTTAATCTATTAATTTCTAGCACTTCTAATAAATTAAGTTTTTTACTTTTCCCACAAATATGTAATATTTTAGGTTGATGGTCGTCAGTTATTGTATGACCAGAATCTCTTAGGTGTTTATAAAAGTTGGAATGTTGTTTTTGTGTGTGAATGTGTTCTCTATATCTTACTCCGAACGATCTACCCGTTTGACCTACATATGAGGGGTTACATTCTGGGCAATCTAACCGATATACACCACATTTTTTAGAGATATCAGTTTCTTGTTTTGCATTGAAAAGATATCTGCCTATATTTTTGTTAGAACTAAAAGATGTTTTAATATTAAATTTGGAAGAGGTATTGCTAATTGAATAGGAGAGTTGACCTGAATATGGTAATGAAATGTATGTTTGAACTTTTTTCTCGTTAATAGCGGGATAAAGTTCTTTCAAGAGGGACTTATTTTGTTTTTTGTAGATTAGACTGTTGATTATATTTTGACGGTACCCGTTATTATGTGCTATAAGTCTTATTGTGTCTAATTCTTCTTTTAAAGGGTGTAGTGGCGTCTGTAAAAGTTGGTTTGCGGTAAATATTATAGGAAAATGATGTTTTATGTCTTTTTATAGTTAAGTCGAGAAAGTTTATTGATTTATTATCGTTTTCTGTTTCTAAGGTAAAAGATATATTATTATGTGTGTTATTGATAAAATCGAGGAGTATTTTTAATTGACTGTCTGTCCCTTTAAAACCTATTAGGATGTCATCAATGTACCTGTACCAAAAGATAATATGTTTTTTGATATTGGGGAATCCAATATAGTTTTTTCAAGATTATCCATGAATATATCGGATAGAAGGGGGCTAAGTGGCGAATCCATAGGGAGCCCTGTTTTTTGTATAAAGATGTCCTCATTAAATTGGAAATAATTTTGATCTAAACACAACTTGAATGTTTGCAGTATTTCATTTTTTAATTTTGGGAGAATTTTGCATTTTTCTAGTATATTTGAAATTAAAGGAAGAAATTCGAAAGGGGGGATATTAGGAAACATATTCGACACATCAAACGATACTAATTTTATAGAGTTGGGATCAATATTTAGGCTGTTTAATTTTACTGTTAAGTCTAAGGAGTTATTAATTGTATTTTTTGGGCTTAAATTTTGTAATAGATTTAAACTCGTTATTAAGTAATTCAGATAACTTACGTGTCGGTGCATTTGTGTAGGAAACCACTGGTCTAATGAGTTTATTTTCTTTGTGTAATTTAACTAAGCCATACAACTTAGGGGCTTCACAGTTCATATGTGTAATTCTTCTTTTTTCAAATTCGGAGTGACACAAATATTCAAAACATTGTATTAAGAACTTCGTTTCTAAATACAATACAATACAATACGTTTCTTAATACAGTTTCACACAAGCCCATTTTGATGAAGAAAAATCTATCCCTGAATATGCGAGTTCAATATGTCATTTTTGAAAATTTAGAAAAATTACTTCTTGCCGCACTGGTTTTTATAAAACAAGGAAAGACATATATTGAAGCAGAATTTATTTATTTGAACAATAATAATATCAACATTTATTTATTTATTTATATTACCATAACAATACGTACATTGATCAATGATCACTTTGCTGAAACTGAAAATAATTTGACATTTTGAATTTTACGTAAAATTTTCTGACATTTTTAATTTTAATTTGTCTTCTACATAATAATAAGAACTTATTATTTTCACCGACGTAGTTAAAATATTGAACAATACACGTTTGATTATGGTATTACGAAACTTGTTTGATTACGGCAGAACTCGGCTTATCGTCTTTTTCTGGCAATTAAATTCGTTTCGTCATCAATGCCATAATCAAACTTGTATCGTTAATAAGTACGTTTCTAGTTTAAAATAGTTGGTAGTAAAAAAAAATCATGTTAAAATTCGAATATAAAACATTTTTTGTAATTTTATTAGTCGGTTTGGATAAAATTGGTAAAGAAAACCTCAAATTTTCATTTAGTCGACGTTTCGACAAAATTTATTGTCTTCCTCAGGACTAAAGAGGTCTTTGGTTTTCAGTCAACATAATCATAATTGTCAAATAAATAAATAACGTCACTTATAATAAAAGGATTCTTGGGTCAAACAATGACCACTGGGCAATAAATTAATGGTTTTTAACTAGTTTCAATACAGATCGATATGAAAAGAGTATAAAGGCAAAACAGAAAATTTTTTTGTTTTGCCTTTACACTCTTTTCATATCGATCTGCATTGAAAATAGTTAAAAACCATTAAAAAAAACCATTAATTTATTGCCCAATGGTCATTGTTTGACCCAAGAATCCTTTTTATTATAAGAGACGTTATTTATTTATTTGACGATTATGATTATGTTGACTGAAAACCAAAGACCTCATTAGTCCTGAAGATTGTCTAAACGTCGACTAAATGAGAATTTGTTTACTAATTTTATCCAAACCGACTAATAAAATTACATTAAGAGATCGTGGAAACGAAACTCCTTAGCTGAAAATAAAACATCGTGAAATTTCTCGTTCCAAAAAATACTCACGCGTGCAAAAAAAGAATTATCTGCCTGTTTATAATGTATTTGTTCGACTACGTTACATAATCATTTGTATGTATGAGAATTGAACATGATTCATCTCTTGTACATAAGTTTTATTATTGTTTAATCATTAATTGTTTTTGATTTAACCATTAACGGTATGTGCAATATTTGCACTTTACAAGCGCAGTAGAATTTAATCTTTTAAATTTATCATTTAACGACTCGAACAGGAAACACTTGGAATAAACAAAAGTATAACAGTTAAATCACTTAGATATGAGGGATTATTACGTCACTTTTTACCCCAAGCTATGGATAAAACGGAATACAAGATGCTGCTACTATCTACCAATTACATATCAAATGTTACGATGTAGGTGATAATATAGATATTTCCGAATGAAGTGAGAGAGATTAACTAAAAAGTGAAGTGCATAGATGAAACTGAAGAAACCCTTACGACCCATGCATAAACGAAGATTTCATCATATTCTTAAATGATGAAACAGGGCTTATGTTCTTTTGAAACACTCTGTATTTTAGTAACGCGTCATCCCTGACAGAAAGTTTCAAGTAAATATTCTTCAATAAATTGTTTGTTCAACGTGCAAAGGTGATACTAAATTTCCTGAAACACGGATGAACGTACTGGTTCAGTATCTATTTTTGCATAGTGCAGATCAATAATCGTTGTCTCATGTCTGAGAAGACCAGTCTAAACAATTTAATGTTAATGATGACAAGTTAATCATCATTCCCTCCGATCTAATTAGCCATTAAGAGATAGTGTGAACTTGTAATTTATAATAACATTAATTAATTTGGTTTCTATATGGGATGACACGAGGCCATCGTTCCGATAAGTTAAAGATTGTTTGGAAAAAATTATAATTTTGTACTGACCTCTTTTCCATTTGACGATAAGAAGTGAAACGGACTTGTCACATTTTACTTTTGGTTCTGTCGAATTAAATGAAATTAGTATTTTAATTTTATCGTGCTAATTTTTGAAGTGTTAATAAATAAATAATAAACTTTCATTTACTATTTATAATAATTGCTAACACGTTGTGAGGAAAAGTGATTTATACACCATATATAGGTAATTACATATTTTTTATTTTTATAATTGACGATACTTTCATTGAAGTTTAGCGGTGATATTGATGGTGTGATTTTTATAACCCATAAAATAATAATTATTAGTGGAGTCTATTAGCAATAAATAGTGGAGATTACGTCTCTGACAGATTGACGAGGGCCAAATAATGAAAGGAAACATGAACTTCATTAATAAAAAACTAATTTATTAAACAGTTATTTGGTATTATAGGGTCCAACACTATACGCTAACAATCCATAAGTAGAGAAGTAAGAGAAATGTTTAATCTCCCCCCTCACTTTTTTCCAGTAAAACGTAGATACGAGCGTTTTATTATAGCAATTAAATAAGTTTTCCATTTTGTTGGGTTATTGGGAACTAAGATCACCAGGGCGCACATAACGTTGCGATCAGACGAGTAAAAAGTCAGCTGATTCTTGATTTATTTACATTCATTTTATTTGTTTGTGTGGAATCTTTCTTAGATAGAGAAATATATGTTATTACACTAATCGAAAGTCAATTCAATAAGTTTAACTATTTAACTATTTTTTGCTAATTCGTGGGAGTACCTAATCTAAAAATGTCACTATTACAACTTTATATACCTTTCGTATTATAGTCCTCTAGCTTGAAATTGACACGCATCGCCGAAGTTAATGCTTTTTCCATCAATTATGCATTCTCCTATGATTTTCTTACATCCATTTTCTCCACGATACCACAGCTATTGGTGATATAAACAAGCCTCCACATTTTTCTTTAAGTGGCACTTTACACACAACAATTCGTATTAGGCGCTGTTTTCTTCTCGGCATATTGTGGCGTTGATAACATAGAAAACCGATAGTAAAGCTCCTACAAACAAACCATACAATCAAACAAAGGAGATTTAGTGCCATATCCCCCCCCCCCCAAAAATGCAGCGTTTTGGAGTTATTTTAGTTCTTGTTCCTGATCTATCCCATCCTAGATTCAATTCCTTAGCTACGCTGATGAGGGGCAATAACTCCGAAATACATGTCCCTAGCTGCATAATTGTTTTCTTTTTTGGGATATGGTACTAAACCTTCTTTGTTTTGTTTTGAACCCTAATAAATCTATCTTGTTTTGTTGTATGTGCCAGGTAGAAATGAACAGTACACATATAGCTTTGTGTGTCGACTGTGCTCATCGAGGCCCCATTTGTCGCATATGAGATCATGAAGGCACTAATTGAGTACTGTGTACTGTACTTTCCAGCCTCATTTTAGTTCTTGTTGCTGATCTATCCCATCCTAGATCCAATTCCTAAGCTACGCTACGCTGATGAGGGGCAATAACTCCGAAACATGTGTCCGTAGCTGCATATTTCGTTTTTTTTTGGGATATGGCACTAAACCTTCTTTGTCTTATTTTGAACCCCAATAAATCTATTTTTAGAGCGTTTTTTATTTTGTTTGGTTATTTATATGTCAGTCATGATTCGACGGTTGGCACAATGACTTTAAAAATGTAAATTGGTATTATTTGCGTTAAAACAATTTGATTGTTTGCAAGAATCAAACATTAAAACCCTTTCTTCCCGAATGGTACACATATACCACCAATATTGTAAAACACATGTAAGCTAAATTAAACATTTAAAGTGGCGAGAAATACACCATACCGGAATATTGAGTTTTCATTATAAACATACGACTAATTTTGATGTTAAGGTCATTTAGTGAGCAGATGTAAGTGTTTTTCCCGCAAATAAAACATTCTAGTGCAATATTACAATAAACATATTGTTAATTTGTTAATGCATCTGTCAAAACTTCAACAGCGTCTACATTCAGGTATAGGTTAGGTTAGGTTTTCTGTGAGTGTGTCCTCGCGGACCTTCCACTGCGGCTTTCACATTCAGGTATAACATAACAAAAAATACCACATAAATTAGACAATCCCCAAAATCAAAGCAGATGTTGCACGGGCGGCGGTTACACATGAAAAATGCGGACACGCACCTATTATGTCATCTAGTACCTGTTGATATATCTAGGTATCACACTATAACCCTGTTAATACATATACGTACCATACTTCCTTTACCTTGCCCTACCATACCCTATCCTACCCTGCTCTAACGTACCGTACCTTACCTTACCTCACTTACCTTACCGTACCTCACATACCTTACCTTACCGCACTTACCTTACTTTACCTTACCTCATCCTACCTTGCTTACCTTACCTGGGCTTACCTTACCCTACCGGACCGTACCTTCCCGTACGGCACCTTACCTTACCTTACTCTCTAGATAACCCCACAAAAAAAATTAAACGTTTGAGGACAGGTAACAGCGTGATTTGTGAGAATTTCCACCATCCCTAATTTTGTTTTTGTTATTATTACAAAAAAAATAGTACAAAAGTTTTTATGCATACCAGAAATACAATCAAAGTACACACCAAATTGCTACATTTATTAATTTCATATTTTTAAATTGAGTACCTTATATGTTTCTACATATTTAAACAGGACGCTTTCTCTCGAATATAATGATATAGCGATTGATGATGATATGAGGGAAACTTTGTGTGAGGCCTACCCCCGTTAACTTTGTTATTTCTGACTAATCAAAAATAGTTCATAAATATGTTACAAGATTTTTAAGAACATTTTGAAAATCGTATTACCAAGATAGTTGAAACTATTTTTAATAAAATTTATATTCCATTGTCTATATACAATGTGTCTGATATAAGAAAGCACAGCATGGGAATCTTGGAAAAAGTTGTGTAATAAGGGAATTATTCAAACAGTCTTAATAAATCCCAAAATTTGCTTTTCGCTTTTGACTTATTTCGAAAAAAGTGAATTTTTGGAATTTCCTTTAAATTTCTTTCTCACTTTATTATCAAAAATAGGGAAAAACTAAAAACACTTCTTCATTGAAATTTCTCATAAGCTTTAACGTGGCAATGTCACTTTTTTTCTCGTTTCGTTTCGTGTCCGTGGTACTATTATCAAAGGATTTTGGAGGTTTCCTTCAAAATAATCCCAGATCCATATTCCAAAAATCCTGATGATGTCTAACTAGCTCAGAACATATTTACACGCTATGTGCCTCTATTGTTTTCTGACATGATTCTCAAAATCTATATAAAAAGTCTTATAACTTTTGCATCTGTCATTTTTTCGTAATAATAGAAATAACAAAATTAGGGGGGAGGGGTAATTCTCACAAAATCACCCTGTACATACATATTATGGATATACCATACAAAAATTTTAAGTGTTGGTTTTTGCTGCAATTTAAAGCTATTGAAACAGTTGTACCCCGCTTGGTATTTAACGAATTGTATATGTTTTCTATGTGCAAGTAATGCAGCCAGAAAATCACAAAAAACTTTTATGCAGTGCCATCAGCTTGTGTGTTCAGAGCATTCCAAAATTAAAACTACTTTTAATGATTGCAATAAATTAACTTTTAGCTCGTGATGCTGTAATATCTTTATTATCTTACATAATTTACTAATAATTCAGGGTGTTTCTAAAATAAGGTTCAAAGCTTTTACAGCGTGTAGTACTCATCAAAATATTGGTGTAATTCTATAACTCAATGTAGCACATGTAAACGATGTAAAACAATAACCTTGATAATTTAACATATAGATATGTGGTTAAGCATAGAACAGATAAAGAAAGAACATCGATGTAAGCGTATGGCACAGTAACGCCGAATTACAAAATGGCGTCATAAGTCGAAAAGTTCTTATCAACATCACTGGCGGTTCTTCTATAGGGTCAATTGGTCAATGGCCTCCCACATACAAATAAAAAAATTGAGCTATTCATTTTCTGAAGTTTAAAAATATTTAATATATATATTTTTAATATTCTTAAAAAATATATTAAATTTCCTAGTTCATTCCATGCACAATACTATTCAAATATCTAGATCGCAGGATTTCGTATCCCCCCGAGCACCGAGCCTCCACATTCATATTCATTACATTATTCATTTATAGAATTTAAAAATCTTGGGTCAATCCACAACTTGTTCGCAAAGCTAGCTACGGACCGAATTTACAACGAATTAAAGTGAAATAGACTTATGCGCGAATCGTCAGAAAGCAAAAGAGACAGAAAACACTGGTGGAGACAATGTCTCTGACACATTTTACGGAAACAATACCTAACGCACGAAGTTCAGTAGAGCAGTCTAAATGTTGACTAGGTACGCGTTGGTCGGTAAATTCTGTCGCGTTGTTTTTAATGTTTTTATTTGTGAACATTTTATTAGTAAATCTCTACTTGTCGTGAAATTAAGTAAAACAGTGTTTTTGGTGTTTACTATTAAATATAAGTGTTGTACAAAATATATTAAAACTGAAACATGGACATAAGTTGGGTTATGAAGACCGAGTGAAATTCAAAGGTGGTGGCCGTCCAAAACCTAATATGACGATAAAGCAAACATCTCTTGATAAGAAAAAAGAAGTTAATAGGTATCTTCGAAATTCAATGTACGATTTATCCGAGTGGATTTGCGGATTCGAGGTAAAAAATGCATTTTTTTGTTTCCCATGCCTGTTATTTGGTGATGATCCTGAACCTATATGGTCCAAAATAGGTGTAACTGACTTGAAACATTTAAAAATAAAAGTACAGAAACATTCGCTCGCATCAAGTCATATGAATAACTGTTGTAGTCTAGCAACACTTGTTACAGTTGATATTAGAACGCAGTTAGACAGTGCCTATAGAAAAAGATTAAAAGCTTACAACGAAAACGTTTCAAAAAATAGATATATTTTAAATAAAATAATAGACTGTGTATTATTCTGTGGAGCTTTTGAGCTAGCACTACGCGGACATGACGAAACTGAGTCCTCTGATAACCCGGGAATATTTCGAGGTCTAGTAAATTTTGTATCTGAACTAGATGCCATTTTTAAAGACCATTTGCAAAACAGTACTGTGTTTAAGGGCACTTCGAAGGCAATTCAAAATGAACTTTTAGATTCGATACTGGTGATTATTCACGAGGAAATAAAATCTGAATTTAATCAATCTTACTTCATTGCAGTCAAGTGGATGAAACCACAGATAGTTCCAATAAAGTACAAGTAGTTTTTGTGTTTAGATATGTTTTAGACGGTGTTGTATGTGAGAGATTTTGGAAATTTATTTGACAGATGTAAGTTTAATAGAGTTAGAATGTCTGAAAATTAATGAAAGTCCTGAAAAATTGATAGCACAAAGTTACGATGGAGCATCACTAATGAGTGGTGCTTTTGGAGGTGTACAAGCCAAAATTAAAAAAAGCTATCCTTCAGCAAATTTTATTCATTGTTACGCTCATCAACTAAATTTAATTTTATAAAAAGCATCAAGTCAGGATAAAAGCATAAACATTTTTTTTGTTAATTTACATAGCTCTTCTTCATTCTTTGGAAAATCGCCAAAAAGAACAGCCGTGTTAGATAATGTTGTTAAGGTGAGATTACCTAAAGTGGATCCTACACGATGGAATTTTAATACAAAGTGCATAGATACTGTTTATACCTATCGAACAGAATTATTAGATTGTTTAGAAAAAAATTATTGATAATGAATCAGAAAACAATATTCTAAACCAAGTTATTGGTTTAAAAAACTACTTACAAAATGAACATTTTCTTTACTGGTTAAATTTTTTTCATTTAGTTATGCCTCATTGTGATATATTGTTCAATCAATTACAAAAATGTAATATTGCTGTCATAACAGTAAATAAGTGTATTGGCGTTTTTAATAGTAAAATTGAAGACATCATAAATAAAATTTTGAATAACTATTTGGAGGAGACATCCATGCAGTCTGCCCAGAGATGTAAAACGGAAGAATCAAAAAGGAGAATTTCATTAGAAGTTTGTGATATAATTACATCTGAGATCAAAAACAGGTTTGGCTTCAGTAATCATTTAGCAGCGTCTCAGTTATTTCACGCAGATCGATTTAAAGATTATAAAAAAAGCTTTCCTCAAGATATGTTTAAATTAGTTAAAACGGAGTATCCAGTCATAAATCATTTGAAACTTAAAACTGAATTAGAAGTATTATATAGCCGTTGTTTTTCGACCTTAAAAAGAATAAAGACATTTTTAAGAAATACCATGGGTCAGGAAAGGTTATCTTTTTTAGCTATGCTAACCATAGAAAGGGCATTAATAGAGAGATAAAAGACTTTAATGAAAAAGTAATTGACCACTTTGCATCTCAAAAAGACCGGAGGATCACTTTAAAAGGTAGGTAATACAGTAACTTTTCTCATTGACCTCCCTATCTCTTGACCCAGGAACCGCCACTGATCAACATGTAGCATAAAACGCAGAAAGTTAGTTGTTTCTAAATGGGTTCAGATGAAATTTGTTTGTTTTCTTTCTATTATTTGAAGAATGGTAAAAGATAAATAGGCAAAATTTTTGGTATTCACTTAGTATTTCATGCTGAATAAAACGTGCTAGTTCATTTTTGGTTATTAAAATCATGAGCGTCCCATTTAGTGGAGGACAACGGTGTTCCACTCTGTAACTTTTTTTATTCAACTTTCTTTTAATTGTTACCATAAATTTAGAATTTTTGGACATTTTTACTTAAAGAAGGCCCTTTTTGTTAAAGTCGATATTGGTAACCTTTATTGAGTAAATTGATCTTGAAAATTATCTTGACGCATGATGGTAAAAAAAATAAAGCAGCAAACCAGAAACGTTACTATTTATTCGAAGAAAAAAGGGTTTTTAAGTCCCTAGAGGTGCGTCTCATGCCACGTGTTTATGAGAACTTTTAGACTTATTTTCGTGAGTACTAACATGCTGTTTGTATTCCTATTTTAGAAACACCCTATATGCATTAGGTAACAATTACAACAAAAAAAGTTGCGGTACCGTTGTGCCCCGCCCCGCCTGGTATTTAACATTATTTTTTCACCCTGGCTTTATGAAGGTTAAAAAAAAAACAATAAAATCTTACTTTCTATTAATAAAAAATAGATATCAGATGGGTCTATAATTCTATTTATTATATCTGTATTTTATTTAAAATGTAGCGATTGTTTTAGTTATTAGTTATCATTAATGGAAAATAATGAAAACCTTAAATTGTTTCATATTGGATATCAACGGCGGTTCGTGGGTCAAGAGATAGGGAGGTCAATTAGAAAAGTTTACTATATTACCTACCTTCTAAAGTGATTTAAATTCCAAGTCGATCCTCCGGTCTTTTTGAGATGCAAAGTGGTCAATTACTTTTTCATTAAAGTCTTTTATTTTCTTTATTAATGACCTTTCTATGGTAAGCATAGCTAAAGAAGATAACCTTTCCTGACCCATGGTATTTCTTAAAAATATCTTTATTCCTTTTAAGGTGGAAAAACAACGTTTACTTTCGACGGTAGTCATAGGGAGAGTACACAAGATTTTTAACAGTTTGACACTATTGCACAAATTATTGTTAATAAAAAGCTGTAACAAAGCAACTGCACCTTCACTATTGGAAAAATCTTCTCGGCTATATAATACTTCTAATTCAGTTTTAAGTTTCAAATGATTTATGACTGGATACTCCGTTTTAACTAATTTAAACATATCTTGAGGAAAGCTTTTTTTATAATCTTTAAATCGATCTGCGTGAAATAACTGAGACGCTGCTAAATGATTACTGAAGCCAAACCTGTTTTTGATCTCAGATGTAATTATATCACAAACTTCTAATGAAATTCTCCTTTTTGATTATTCCGTTTTACATCTCTGGGCAGACTGCATGGATGTCTCCTCCAAATAGTTATTCAAAGTTTTATTTCTGATGTCTTCAATTTTACTATTGAAAACGCCAATACACTTATTTACTGTTATGACATCGATATTACATTTTTGTAATTGATTGAACAGTATATCACAATGAGGCATAAATAAATGAAAAAAATTTAACCAGTAAAGAAAATGTTCATTTCTTTAATTAAACATCACCTATTCACTTCTTCTTCTTTCTCCTTATCAAGAGATGTTTGCTTTATCGTCATATTAGGTTTTGGACGGCCACCACCTTTGAATTTCACTCGGTCTTCATAACCCATCTTATGTCCATCTTTCAGTTTTAATATATTTTGTACAACACTCATATTTAATAGTAATCACCAAAAACACTGTTTTACTTAATCTTACGACAAGTAGAGATTTACTAATAAAATGTTCACAAATAAAAACATTAAAAACAACGCGATAGATTTTATCGACCAACGTGTACCTAGTCAACATTAAGACTGCTGACTAGCGACTGCTGTACTAAATTTCGTGCGTTACCGTGTCAGGGTCATCAGGGACATTGTCCTCTCTAGTCTTTTCTGTCTCTTTTGCTTTCTGTCGATTCGCGCATAAGTCTATTTCACTATAATTCGTTATAAATTCGGTCCGTAGCTAGCTTTGAGGACCCGTTGTGGATTGACCCAAGATTTTTAAGTTCTATACATGAATAATGTAATGATCTAGATATTGGAATAGTATTGTGCATAGAATGAACTAGAAACTTTAATATATTTTTTAAGAATATTAAAAATATATATATTATATATTTTTAATCTTCAGAAAATGAATAGCTCTATTTTTTATTTGTATGTGGGAGGTTATTGACCAAATGACTCTATAGAAGAACCGCCAGTGTTGGATACCTAGTATATTTGCGGTATTAATATTGTTTTGATTTAAAATTTTTGAACAATTACATTTTTTTTCATAATAAAATTAGTAAAATTAAAAACAATTAATTGAATTTTGTTGAGAATATACCTATATACCTATAACTGCATTGATTATTATTTTTTTAAACTTTAAGTTATCTATTAACAAAGTTAAAGATAATACAAAAAAAATATTGCTATTAAATTAGCAATTTACTATTATCTATACAAATATAACTATGTAGGTATTGGTTTTAGTTAATATTTGAGATAAGATTGTCTGTGATATTATCTCTAAATAAATATATTGTTAAAAATAATGAAACAAACTGACGCATGCATATAGATTATAGAGAACAATAATGTCACTCAACAGTAATATATGAAAACACGGAAAATATAAATTGTAATAGATAAAATATAACTTCCATTTATAATAGTAGGATGGTCAGCTAACACCATCGACCGAATCAAATACATAACTTAATGCTAACACACCACTACTTGTAGGCACTAAGAACCATGCCTCTTCGGTAATTTTAAAGACAATATTACAAAACCATAAACAAACCACATAATGTTGGTAGAACAATAATAGTTATATATGAAAAAATACAGTTTTCCCGTATGCGCACTAAAAACATTTTCGTCCGAGTGCCATACACTATTGTTTATTCGATTGTAAGAAGAAAATAATATATGTTTATTTATATATTTTTTTGGCACCGTGCGAATGGCCACGCTGCCAAAACCATACTTTTGATTGTAGATAGATAATATTTATTTTAATTGAAAAAATCTGATCGTAATCTACTGCACGTCACTTTGACACAATTCAATAGTCTAAGCAATAGCGTGCAAATTTAACGATGAAAGGTTACCGTCTGCCGGACGGTTATTCAAAGAGACCATATGAGTACCATTTCTATCGGTCGGTTTTTGAGCAATTTGCCATCAAAGTGGCGAAAAATTGATCCAAATTTGAAACGTTGATAAAAATAGTTAAAATAAAAAAAAAGCCTGCCCAGCCATTATGTTTCACAAGGCACTAAAAAACCCAAATCTTGGCTGGCAGACATTTTCGCCAAATTCAACCACCACAAACCACCCTTGAAAGGGTTAAAGAAGCTCAAATTTTTCGTATTTTCTGCTGTAATAATAAAGGACGTTTTTTAATATTTATAAGAAAAAAAGTACAGACACGAAAAACTGAAATTTTTTAAAACTTTTTAAGGGGTGGTTGGGGGAGTTAAATTTGGAAAAAATTTCTGCAGCCTAGGTTACGGTTTTTTAGTGCCTTGTGAACCATAAAGTGACTGGGCAGACATTTTTTAATTTTAACTATTTTTTATCAACAGTTCAAATAGTGAACCATTTTTCGCCACTTTGATGCAAATTGCTCAAAACCGACCGATAGAAATGTCTGCCACTATAATACAGTACTATACAAACCAAAACAAACATTTCGCGCTAAGCTTGGTCCAGTTACGAAAAATTTTTTTTTTATTTCCCGTTACTGCGCGCCGACCGGAAGTATTGTTTGCCAGCGTAATTGAGGTATGTGGAGTACATATACTAACTACCTATGCAGGCAAATATCGGTATCGATTTTGTCACCTAAGGTTTATTCCTATAAATTTCAAGTTTCTAGCTTTTGCGGTTTCAGCTCTGCGGTGACGAGTTCTATTGGCAAGTAAATAGGGGACGACGCGACGGTCCATCTGGTTTTAAAACGCGCAGTAGAACATTTGTTACGTTATTTCGTTTTGCATCCAGCATTTCTGTTGCCACTTTTGCCAAAATATACGGTACGGTTTTTCTGTCGATCACCCATAGTGGAATATTACAGGTACTAAACATAAATATGTCACATGTACTCATATGTGAAAAGTCACGTTATTTATTTTGCTGATGTAGCAGTGTTTGTAAATATTTATTTTCAACTATACAAGTTCGTAGAAAGCAAACGGACGCCACAGACATTGCATTTGATCGTCAAGTTCTAAATCTGGATTGAGTTGGTGCCACAAGTGGCGCTGGTGCTGGCGTTGGCCACTGTATAAGCAGCGTTATGCCCAGTTTTAGTTATAAGTTAAAGAACTGGGTCACCAAGAGTGGCTGGTGGTGCCATCAGCGTATGTCGTAGGTTATTTATTTATTCTAATTTTCTATTATTTATTTCAATGTGCATTTTTTATTCTCCTCTGAATAACATTTCACTATATTAATATTTAATGACGTTTTATTTCTTCTTATAAAACGGTAGGTGCTTGTTTCTCTTACATATTTTTAAACTCAAACTAAAGTTATCATACATTTCCTCCATTTATTACCCCGCCTATGGTTTTTCCAAAACTGAAACGCTTCTATGCATTTATTTTTAAACAACCGCGTTCCGAAATGGATTTATTTTGACTCTGATCTACTCCGAAGTACATCTGTAAATATAATTGAAGGTAAACCAATTAAAGTTCAATTGTCTTGACAATATGTTAGACTGATGGGGCGAGAACATAGTTTTGAAAATGAAAATAATTTTTGATGACTCGGTATTCTGATGAGAACACACGGTATATTTTAATGCAAAGTTACTACGACATACAATAAAATATGTGTACTTTAGATTACCTTTTCTGTGAGCAAATCCCGATTTATGAGGAATCGATAATCATACCGTTATCCTTATCATGTCAAAATTATCAGACTTTTTATTAATTAATTATAACACTTTGGCTTTACCTTTAGGATGCTTGTAGCTCGTAATTTGTATTAACTTGTCTTTACACAGTATAAATTACGATAATTTAAAACTAAAACTTATACATATACAGGGTGTCCTAGTTCAACGAGGATATTATGGGCTCAAAATTGACCGATTGTATACAAGTTACCTATATACAAAGTTAACTCGATTTGCCGCTAAACGGCCTCAAAGTTCGACGAAAAAAATGTTTTCCTAGGTATCTTGAAAACCTCTGTTAGGACATTGAGGAATTTTTTTATGAATGTAATGATTTATTACCTCCATTACCTCAATTAAAATCAATCAAAAATTTTTTTTAAGGGTCATTATTTCCATCCCGATATTTTTCTTAGTAAATACACATTAATTTTAAATATATTACTGCTTCACAAAAACTTTGTTATCTGTGTCAGTTTTGGCGGAAAAAATATTTTATTTTATTCTTGAATACTAAGTAACATTTTTTTTATCAAAAAGTAAAACTATTTACCCACTAATTTATGTTTTCTTGCAGATATAAAATGATCACTATCGAGGTGTACCGAACAGCTTTAATTTTTGCTTCATTATTCTCGATTGGTAAGTTTTTATTTATTTGTAGCATATTTTAACACAAAGAATAATAATTATCAAATTTGGTATTAATCTGATATAATTCAAAAAAATTCAGTTTTATTAACCATAAAATAATTTTTAACTTTTGCTGCTTTTATCTTGGGAAATATTTCACCAGGATAAGAGTTGGGGATTCCCCTGAATTCATGATCCCATGTATAAAATATTTTTCTACTTATAAACTTGTCAACTCGAAACAATACAACAATAATTGTATGTCACTAATTATTTCTAAGATTATTGGGAACAACGAATGTGTCATCAAGTTATCATTTTGTCCTCCTTGATTAGTTGATAACATGTTATCATTATTAACATACATAAGACTATAGGAAAATCCTCCCATCCTTGTAGTAAAAAATTATTTTTTATTAACATTGACATCTTTCTTGCCTTGTGCTAGATTTGTTCAAACTTGGTATATGCATAATACTATTTTTTATTAAGAGTGAATCTGATAAAATAAATACAGGAGTATACGAAAAAAGTGAAGCAGTGTCCATGTAGCCTTTTTCTGATGAGATTAAAAGGGCGAATAGGGGATGCATCATAGAGTGCCATGTGTGACAATTACATATTTCCTAAGTTACCGAGAGTTACATAAAAGCAAATTATAACTATCACATATCAAATAACATATCAAAAACTGAAGTAATTGTCTAAAACTTTACTAGTTAATTAAACAAGAAATAAGTCAAAGCAGTTATACGAAATGCTAAATCACATGTTTTGTTTCGTTTTGTTATGGAAATTTAATAAGCTTTCACAGGTGAACTCTGTTTTTTCCATGACAAGAATCCTGGAGGTATTTTTGCAAAAAACATTCACAAAATTGCATCATAGGTCGCAAATCCTAAAGGTTATGTGCTTGCACCACAAATTATATGGATGAAGCTGTTGTTTATGCAAGTTTTCCCAAACAGTATTCCTAGGAAGCCCCTCCTTAGACGCAACCCTTCTAGTATTGGTCTCCGGATTAGTTGCCATTCGGCCTAGAACACTTTCCTCTAATTTTGGGCCCGAGTAGAATGATTTCTTCCACAACTGATTCACCTAAGCTTGACAGTGAAATTGATGAAAATTGATGAATGATCTTTAGCAAGGAATTTGATCTGGAAAAGTCTCTTCATACAATCTAAGAGCTTCACGAGTTAGTTATGCCCTACATAAAATTCATATCGGTTATTTCTAACAGTGTGTTCTGAATTATAGATTTTGAAATACAATTGTATGAGCAGCGCTATCATCAATCTCTTTTTTTGAACAATTTGGAAAAGTTACCTCTCTGAGCAATTTTTTAAGCCAATTTTTCTCGAGAACGGTTATGCAGCCGTGTTATTAACAACAGAATCTTTTTATGCAAAAAATAACAGAGGAATCAATCTAAATTTCAAAAAAAGTAGAAGATTAAAAAATTAAGGCAAATAAATATAGAAACCATTGCCAGTTATCACGCCCTTGAAGTTTATGTTAATCATTATCACATTATAAGAGCCTTTATTGATATTAGATAGTAAACCAAATTACTCAGTTGTGATCAAAGCGTTCCAAAGATATTAAATAAAAACCACTATTTGGGTAATAGTGCAGTCAATATGGTTTAAAAATTCCCTTGACCTGGGCAAAATTGCAACACAAATGATTCTTTTTGCATTCTATTGTGAAAAGTGTCTATTTTAACATATTCAAAATCCCCATTAATCCCGGCGCAGGAAATCAGTCAAAATCCAAGATGGCGGCTGAATTTTGTATTTTTCATTACAAAATTTATAACTGTGTATAACTTTGTATTTATAAGGTGTAACTTGGCAAAAATGTTTAAAATACAAAGATAAAAGCATAAAATAGGTAAGGTAGGTATTGAATCACTCAAATTGCAAACTTTATTACACATTAGACTTACAAGAACAAAAAACCATAATTTGTTTCTTGACACTGACCACATGAACTGGTACATTCCAAACCATTCTTTCGGCAACTACATTTCATGGCACCACAGCCGGTTTTGCAGTTACATCTTACTATGCGTAATATACTTTTAGGTGCTGGTGGAAAATCCATTTTTTTCGGTACATACATATTATCATGTATACTCCATCCCCACTCTGTTGGGTTCAAGCCTTCTTGCATTTGCTTCCATATACAAATTTGCAAATATGCACGGAGGCTATGGTACTTGACAGCTGATTCCGTTGGGCGAAGGTTGTGGCTGAACGAAACATTTTGCCTTCGATACTTTATCAATAATAGTTCTATACCTAAGTGTATTTAGTGTATCATCTGGATTTCCACCAAAAATACATACCATTATCTTCTTTCCAAATTATTCAACCTGACTGGGATTAATGTTTGTTGAGCTGAACGATAGTGCAAGTTCACGAAAGTATTGATCTTCAACAACACGTTTGAAAACTGATTCCTTTCCAATATGGAATATTCTGGAGGTGCTGTCACATCCTGTATACGAATGTATAAAGAATAGACTGTTCGCTAAGTCATTTCCCAGCGAATATCTAATGACATTGATATCATAAATGTTATTCTGTTTGGAAGGTTTTTTATCACTTCTGAAAAACAGTTTGTGGTATGCTTGATTACACCAATAAATCAGCAATACCAATAGGTCAGTGTCTTCTCCTATCACTGTTGTATTTTTAATTTTTGAAGATTCCACTGCAGTTTTAACAATGTCAACTTCAGCATCATCAACTGCATGAATTACAGAACATCCCTGTTGTCGTATTTCTTCAGCGATTAGAGTAATTATTTTCTGCTTGTTTCCCTTATTAGTGAGAAACATTTTCTTACTTCCTGTGAATGTCATATCTGGTGTGAAGTTCACGGAGGAGAAAATTGTATTTGTTCGGCGATTATGGGTCATGTCTTTTATTGTGTATTCTGATGTATAACCATCAAAAACTACAGTTGCTTGCCCATAATTAGCTGTCACAAACTACGCATAACATCTTGCTATATCCCTGAATGTACTGTCATTATGCCATGGCAGGCGATGCAGTAAGGACCCTCCATCGAAAACATAACTTGTATCACCTTCTCCCGCTGTTGCAAATGGCTGAGAATTATTTGCAGTAACATGCGCAATCAACGCCCTTGATAGCTTTGGCTTGTCTGCTTTCAACAATACCGTTGGACTTTGAAATAACGCAGGAGGAAAGGAGCACAGTTCATATTTCATTACTTCCGCAAGATCAATTTCACTCGAAGAAGATGACATAATCATACATTATAAATACAAAGTCATACAGTTATAAATTTTTTTAATAAAAAAAAAAAAATTCAGCCGCCATCTTGGATTTTCACTGACTTCCTGAGCCGGCATTAATGGGGATTTTGAATATGTTAAAAAAGACACTTCACACAGTATAATGCAAAAAGAATCATTTGTGTTGCAATTTTGCCCAGGTCATAATTTATTTTTACTGCACTATAACGCTTTCAGAGGACTGCTCCCTCAGGAAACACTTCCAGGCTCATGTTAATAGAAACCTTTGCTAACAGTTGCTCGTGCAGAATCACCACCTGAAATATAATAATAATAATCTTTTTCTACAAACACCATTAAAAACTAAATTTTTAACACGGCATACTTGAATTAAAAATGTAATATTATATAAACTCGCGTTAAAAATTATCACATGATTTACTTTTAACACTAGTGCAAAAAGTAAAATGACAAGTCGTCTGTCATAATGACATTTATATATTTATTAACAAAAAATTACAAGTTATTTAGAAATATTTATATTAATTGTACAATTGGAGCAATTAGTAATATTTATCCCTTGTGAGGAAGGTACTTCACAAGAAGAAATTGTTGAAGTTGAACTTGAAGCAGTGGAGGCAATACTATTTAGTTTTTCACATTTGACAAGCATGTGTCAAACAACGGGCAAACTTGATTTATTTATTTTATAAATCCTACAAACTACTAGAATTATGAGGTAACCATTAAAAGGATTTGAAATCTTTTTAAAGAAACTTTATTATTCTTTTAATGGTGTTTGTAGAAAAAACATTGTATGATACACGTGTTAAAAATGACTTTATTTTATTTCTTCAATAAAAAACAGAAAAACTTTATTTCCTATTTTTATTTTTAGAGGACTTCCAGCCAGGTATATGGACAATTTATCCTACGTTTCGTCCGAGTTGTCGGACTTTTTCAAAGGTTGAAAACTAATATAACTACTCCTACTCTTAAAAAGCACACATCAACGACGACACCAAATACGGATCATTCTCTGCCTAACTCGTCGAACTACACGTACAACACATACCTACCAAATAAAAAAAATGATGAAAAACAAAATAAAACCAGCCCATACAATGAAATTTAAAATAGAAAATTTATATTAGCTTTTAACCTTTGAGAAAGTCCGAAAACCCGGACGAAACGTAGGATATATTGTCCATATACCTGGCTGGAAGTCCTCTAAAAATAAAAATAGGAAATAAAGTTTTTTCTGTTTTTTATTGAAGAAATAATTTCTACTTTAACAGCCAACAACTTGTAAAATATCATCTATGACTTTATTTTGTTCGTGGAGTTGCTCCACTCGCTTACGCTCGTTAACACTTGTATCATAAATAACTAATCATTTGCCAACAAACACATTTTACAATAATTGGGACTTTGTTCTTAATTGCTCAGACAAAAGGGCGAAGTTTAACTTGTAAATCAAGTGGCACATTAAGACTATGACAATAACTGTTATAACAATTACTAAATCAACCAGATTTGCGCAGAAATATGCATTCTTTAGAGAAACGCTTGCGCGAGTGTGTACGTGTCAATGAAGGACACTTTGATCAGTTATTGTCATAGTCTTAATTTTAATTAACCTGTTTTTAGGTAATACAATTTGTTTCTTGGTAATTTTCATTTGTATTTGCAAAATAGTATTTCAAATAATGACTGCTGCTGCGACATATAATTGAAAATATCTCGAAAACGGACGCCCTGGGCAAATTAAACAAGTATACCTTTTTTTGTAGAGATTGAGATTACGAAAATTAAAAGAAAAATAAAAACCCAACCGCAATTTATTTCTATAGTATAAAATGTCACATGACCCCCTATTAGTACGGCACTGGATTTTTAGAATGCAATGAAAGTTTGTCTGATTACTGCTCTTACTAAGTAATTATTACATAAAAAAAAATGATTTCCATTGATTTACTCTGTTAAAAGATATAAGTAATAATTTTGATATTGTATAATATGTTTAAAATTTAAAATTATTATTAAGTGTAAAAAGGAGCGATTGCAAAAATTCGGTCGTGCAAAAATGCAACATCAGAAGAGATCAGATGTTAGAAAGAGTAATGTTTAATTTTCAAAAGAGAATAAATTTGTGTACTGCAGAGAATAGTGGACACTTTGATCAAAATATTTAACGATTTTTTTATTTAAAAATTCAATATTTAATAGATAAATCATAGCCTACTTCTATGTTTTTGTTTTTGTTTGAATAAAACAATTTTTACTTTTCTATTTTTCTCCTAATTCTTTTTTTGAAAATCATCACGAATAAAAAAAAATCAAAATGAAATTATGATAACCTCAAAAAAAGAATTTTTCAAATTAATAAAAATATAAAAAATGTACGCCTTAAATTAGGGAGGACTCACCCCCAATAACTCCTTGCGGTCTTTCAATTACTTTCAAATTAATAAGGATTAAGCTCTGTTATGTACTTTAGTCCTGTGCCAAAGAGATTTAAAATTATGATTTTTTTTCGAAATTTTTGGAGCAAATATCCCCTCAGGAGTGCAATTTTGTATATATGTAGGTAAATTAGGTTATCTCGTCATATTTTGAGCTAAACTGTACGCAGTTAGTCTATGTCCACATATTAACGAGACACCCTGTATATCTGTAATTGCTAAGTGAAAATCCCATTTTAATTTTACATATTCGGTCCATGAAAAACAATTACAGATGAAATACAAGCAGACGACGTGTGAATGTGCGCCAATATTCTTGGTGGTCTAGGATAACAGGGGCCGAACAGGACTATTGCTTTTTACCCCTAATGCATCCACTAGACCTGAATCAAGTCTCGTAAGAGGTGGGCCTGCTCTCTCGTCCACTCGTGTGAATGTCTCAATTTACGTAAAAGGTTTTTTGGCTCTAATTTTAAAGTTATGCCAAATGAATTTGGCATTGCACCAGAAACAAATGTATCTACTTCATATTATGGAATACGAGATGCTGAAGTGTTTTTTATTCCTTATTAAAAATTTAAAAATGTTTGGTTTGGGTAGTAAGCAGGGGCGTGCGGTGAGTTTTGATACAGGGGAAGCAGTTTGTGATATAGCGTGATGGGTAGTGCGAAGCCCCGAGCGAAGCGAGGCAAATTTTTTTTTAAGAAAAGGGGCGTGGCTTCCGTATGCTCATTTTAAAGCAAATTTCGAAAGCTGCAAAGTTATGATATCTAGAAAAAAAGTACACTTGTAGGACCGAAACTCCTCAATAAACATAAAACATAAAAACACCACAAAAATTAGACAACCTCCCAGAACTTTTCAAATTCATTTCTTTTGTTACAAATCAAATTTTTGAATTCTTCAATTTTCTTTACACAAAATCCAACGTCATTTGATTTAGTTTGCAAAATATTGAATAAATTGTCAGTAAATGGGAATATTTCGGAGAAAATATTTAACAAAAAAATTAAAATCAAAGTCTCAGTGTCCCAATCATCTTTGCTTTGTAAAATATTTTCAAATAAATCAATTAGAGGCTGTCGATATTCAGATACAGTTTGTACTAGCCTCCCATTGTAATTCCATCGTGTTGGAGCAACTCTGGGTAGTATCTTCTGTACTTCCAAATCTAAGGCTCGTGTCCGTTTTGATGATTTTGAAAAAAATGCAGCCATTCCACTAATACTTGAAAAAAATACTTTGCACTCTCTAAGACGCTGTAGATTAAGCAAGAACTAAATTTAATCAATGCGCAAAACAATGTACAAATATTGCATTCTGAAAAGTCTCTTTTACTTTGGCCTACAGGCCCCCCAATTCACCAGCCATTACAGCGGCCCCATCATAACTTTGGGCGATAAGTTTAGCACCACACTGTAGATCATCGACTATCTGACAAACTATAGTATATAAAGCTGCGGCCGTTCTTTGCGTTGTAACGTCTAAAAATCTTAAAAAGCGCTCTTGGATTTTCCCATTTGGATTTATGTATCGTACTACGATTGACAACTGACTAATATTCGTAATATCGGTTGTTTCATCTAACATAATTGCAACAAAAGGAGCTTTTTTATTTCTTGCTTGATCTTTTCTAAAATAATATTGCTTATCGACTGAATCAAATCATTTTGAATATGATTTGATGTACCGCGAAATATCGTGGAGTGTTCCAGATGGTTACTTAAAATTGTATCGTATTTTGCTAATAAATCAGCTAAATTGATAAAATTGCCCCTATTAGCAACGCTCCGAGATTCAGTATGACCTCTAAAACTAAGTTCATTTTCGCCGAGAAAACAAACAATGTCAATAAGTCTTTTTAACACCTCGATTTTTTTTTATAAATTCATTATGCTTTCTTACAACTGCTGATCTAATGAATGCTCAATTCGTGATTTTCCAAATGTTTGTTCTTTTAGCACCGCTCGCAAATGAGTTTCACACTTACCATGCCTTTTTGTCACTTTGTGAATGTTGTTTAAATCTGAAAAGCCATTTTTATTTCTAACACCTTTTTCATTTGTGAAAAGTACACATGGCCAACAAAATAATTTACACAAATTTTCACAACCCGTTAACCACTGATTAGCACTGTACACTTCAATATTAAAGTACCTATAGCATGATTTAACTTTCGTTTTTAAGAGTTTTAAATCAGGTGTTGGTCTCCCGTTTCTAATAATATCCAGTTTATCTTGAAACGAATATGTTGAAAATCCCCTTTTCAACAAATTGCACACCACACAAACGCAAATAATATTTTCCACAGTGCTAGGATCAGCTTCCAAATTTAATAAGCAATTCTAAAACTGCTTACACGCGCACTAATGTTCAACGTTTTAAAAATCACTTGTCGCCGCACCACAGGTTTAGAAACACCAAAAAAGTTTTTACAAATATAGCACAAAAGCTGAGAATAATACTAGGAAGATTAATATTAAGTATAATATTTAAATCGATTTTAAAATCGAGATTAAAATAAAATCTATAAAACAAAACGCATTACGATGCTATACAGCTCAGATATCAAGATTATGAAGTGGGGATGGGATGCATTTCAAGAAGTTGCTTACATATATCGAAGTCGCGCGAGTTCGTGTTGGCTCGATTAATCGAGTTCGTCATCGTTACGGTTTTATCATGCAACATTATCTCAGCTGTTGAAAAGCAGGGCCGTGTCTATTGAAATTGGGTAAAAGTAAATTTTAATGATTAATATATGTGATAAATAATAATTGGGTTCTAATTATGTGTTTTTTTAACAATCCCAGGGGAAGCACTGCTTCCCTTGCTTCCATGGACCGACCGCCACTGGTAGTAAGCTTACTCATTTTTTTTTAAATGCTACAGGACGCAAACGTCAATGCTAACGGCGAACATGTCATTCAGTTGTGGATATTGCTGTAGTTTAAAAAGAAATTTGCATAATCGTCCACACCAAATCACAAAAGTATACAAATTTTTTGGATTTTTAGCACTTCAAATTTTCATACTCTGATAATTAATATAACCACTGAAATGTATAACTTCAGAGTTTTCCTACAAAATTCAAATTATTTAGTTTGTAGAGATTTGATAGTTGTTGAAAAGATTACCCCAACTAGCTTTGAAGGCAAATTTAACATCTCTAGGGCAGTGGCGGTTCGTGGGTTAAGAGATAGGGAGGTCAATTAGAAAAGTTTACTGTATTACCTACCTTTTATAGTGATTTAAATTCCAAGTCGATCCTCCGGTCTTTTTGAGATGCAAAGTGGTCAATTACTTTTTCATTAAAGTCTTTAATCTTCTTTATTAATGTCCTTTCTATGGTAAACATAGCTAAAGAAGATAACCTTTCCTGACCCATGGTATTTCTTAAAAATGTGTTTATTCTTTTTAAGGTGGAAAAACAACGTTCACTTTCGACGGTAGTCATAGGAAGCGTACACAAGATTTTTAACAGTTTGACACTTTCAGGATTTGTATACAGAACTCGACAAAAATTATGAAAACGAAATTCCGGCCTATTTTATTAGAGACTGTGCCTGTGTATTTGCATATCCTCTAACAATCCTCCTTAATTTATTTATTAAAACTGCTGCTTATCCAGAAACTTGGAAAACCTCTAGAGTTGTCCCTGTTTCCAAAAAGGGAGATCGTGCCATAATACAAAATTATAGGTCTATTACTATAGTTAATAACTTCTCTAATGTTTACGAAATTCTGGTGTATGAATTTATTTTCTTTTACATGAAACATCGCATTACGTCTTATCAGCATGGATTAATGAAAAGGAGATCAACTGTTACGAATCTCTTTTGTAGCACGCAGTATTTAACGAATTTTTTAGATGCAGGGCTTCAGACAGATGTCATTTATACAGATTTCTTAAAAGCATTCAACAGACGGATCATAATATCTAATTAATGAAATTGCAGAGTTATGGATTTTCGCAAAATATGTTAAACTTTATTACATCGTATTTATCCGATAGGAAACAATTTGTGCAATGCTGTGGAATCCAGTCTGTTGTCATTTCTAGAGTTCCTCAAGGCTCGAATTTGAGACCCTTACTTTTTTATATCTTTATAAATAACATATCTAATTTAAATTATAAATACTTAATATATGCGGATGATTTAAAGATTTATTCTATTATTAAAAATATTGAAAATCGTTACACCCTGCAGAAAGATTTTGAAAATCTTAATAATACGCTTAACAATAGGTGCGTTCTTTCTAACTGAGATCTCAGTTAATCTAAGTAGTTTTTACGCCGCCACAGATAAGAAAATAATATAATGCACTACTGTCCACATTTAGGACAGTGCTCTTTCACTGGAATTCTTGGCGTTGAAATAAAAATGGCTGTAGTTACAGGTGGTGACGTAACGTTAGACTTCTTCACAAGAGACAAATTTTACCTGCATAGCACCAAAGATTAGCACATCACTGAGCGTACCAAGCAGGCACTATAAAACTAAACAATATTGCTTTTCATTAATCAATAATCAGGTACAACAGTTCAGAAACAAGATAAATTGGCACACTCGTGCTTACACATACTTCCTACCCCGACCGAGTGCAACTGGATTCTTCTCTCAATTCCCACGATTTTGCTTACCTTCGCAACTTCTTTCTCCGCGTCATCTCGCTATAAACGTATTCACTAAAATTTATCTAACTAGACAACCTACTATTTAATGGGACAAATAGGAAATTGCCTAACTGACACGGTCAAAAATAAAATTATATATTCTTTTATACCAAATACGAGGCGATCAAAAGTGCACCGTCACAAATGAAACCAGGCTTCGCCTGAGAAGTACGTTTTTTTCAAAGAGCTTTCATTAGAATTATTCAAAAGCTACTGAAAGAATGCTATTCTACGTGGATAGTAGACTTCATGAAGTTCCCGGACGCAAGGCAGTATGGAAATACGTGCAAACCAATTTCAAGCTTATCTTATCATGATTCCTGTAGTGAAAGAAAACGTATGAGTTAGGTACTATTTAAAAAAATGTAATTGTCGTTTAAAAACAGGAAAGAAATATTTTAATTTTTTAAATAATTTTACGATAAGATAAACACTTGCCTCAATATTACATCCAAAGTTTAAAAATAAGCCATATTATCATTTATAATGCCTTTATTTGGTGAATTTTTATTATACTGAGATTTTCAATTGCTTATTTGCTTTTCATGAAAAATTAAAATAAGTTCGCCATATTTAAAAGTAATGTCAATAGTTGACATTCATCGTATAGCAAATTTTATGCAGAATCCGATTATGTAAAAATATACAGGATGTTCCATTAAAAAATTCAAAGTTAATAACACTTCCGCTGAAACCGGAAGAGTTATTAAAAGTACACGTATGTCAAATTATGCCTATTCGCTTCTAATACATGCCATGTTACAAAATTTTATTACAATGCAATAAATAAAAAATAGCGGGCTGATATAGGTATATAAACCTCATTGACACCCTTCATATACACTTTATTTTTTTACATAACTACTAACTAAATTTATGTATTGCTTTCAGGTTTGTGCATAAAATGTTACCAGTGCAATTCTGCTGTGGAGCGAGAATGTGCAGATTTAGCCGTAAACGATACAAACAGCGAATATTATAAAGAATGTAATGGGAATTACGATAATCACATACCATTTTGTAGGAAAATTTTCACAAAAGGTAATTTGATGTACATTTTGTTAACTATTTAATATTAATTTTCCGTATAACATAATTCTCATATTTTTAAACGTCTATGAGATTTATAGTGTGTGTTCATGGGCACAAAAAGCGACACAAAAAGAAAGAACGGCATAAAAGTTTGGTGCCAATACCAATTTCTTATCGAAATAATAAAATTGACTGGGAAATTGGTCTTATATTTTTACCTGATTAACTTTTTTCCTACTAGATTTTCCGAAATCTCGTAATATAAGGCAATTTACCAAAAAAAATATATAATTTTTTTTTGAATTAATACTATTGCTGTTTTTACACGAATTATGGAAAGTATATACGGCTTCATGGTCGCGTGGTAACAACATTTACTTCTCATTCCGTACTACCGGGATCGAACCCCGGTCGCGAAGCTAGAACTTTTTCTAAAGGCAGTAATTAATTCTAGTATTGTGACGTACTTCCGGTCTGTATAAGAGTGGAAGTGTCACTTTGGCACTCTAGAATACGGCGGTCAGGCGAACATTTATTGCGGTATGGACTCGAGCGCCAATTCCTGTTTTAAAATGTAGGAACAACACTTTACTCCATTAGCGGTATAATGGAGGCCGGGTAACTACAGTGAAGAAACGGAAATGTCTAGGGATCTAGAAAAGATGATCCCGGGTTGGAGATAAAATAGTAGTGATAAAAAAAATACACTTCTGTCACTATATGGAAATTTATTATTGCAAAGTACTATATATATATATATATATATATATATATATATATATATATATATATATATATATATATATATATATATATATATATATATATATATATATATATATATATATATATATATATATATATATATATATATATATATATATATATATTGTATATATATAATATACGTTCACTTAAATTACACATACTAGCCAGCAGGTATGCAGTAACGAAATGTGACGGTTAGCAAAAAAGAAGCAACATAGCCAAATAATTACAACGAGCAATGTACAAATACCAGAAACGAGGAAGCAAACACCAGTTATATACAAGCAAACTATATCTATATTTACAGAGACCTGGCTATTGGTTGGTACTTAACGAGCACTATAACTGTAAGAAAATATATGGATTAGCAACAGGGTATTGAGGGTACCTTGAAGATCGAATAATAGAAGGTACGTATGTCAAAATGGCGCTACCTTGAAGATCGAACAACACAAGGTCACCAGCACGCTCGGGACACAGCTGATCTGTTAGAAAAAAATTATATTAATATTAAACTTAGGTGAGAAAATAACAAATTAGTAATACGGCAACGGAGTCCCAACAATAACCAAGTCGGCTGCTTTGTCCAAACTTTCACTTACTGTTACTTCCAGATTTCATGGTGGCGGTGCGGTTGACGGATCGGTATTAACATGACTGGATTGACGGAACGGCAGATCATAACTGCTGGATATGATGCTCGGAGAACAATTGTCTTCACTCTGTGAAATTTCAGATATTCGATGCAACGTATTGGTTGTGGTTGGTAATAAAATTTAATCTACACTCCTCCTCTCTTCGAGACTTACTGACGAAATTACACAGCGATGTTAACCAGAGCAAATATTTTATCAGTAGATAGTAGGCGAACTTTTCAGTAGATGATGTAGAAAATCGGTAGATTTATCTAGGCTTTTTGGTAGATTTAAATTTTTGAATAAATTACTGTAAAAAAAAATTATTGAATGATGGCTGTTTAAAGTTGTTTCTCTATTATGATGTAATTTAGTAGTGAAATTTTTCAGATACAATTATGTATGCATAGTTGCATATATAGGTCTCTGTAAACTGTAAAGCAGATTCAAATTAATGTGAAAAACATTCAGCAGATCAGTCGTTGGATTTCTAGTTTCTGTCTGCTTTTCAGTAGGATTTGTGTGTGGATCGGTAGAATTCATTAAAAATCGGTAGATCTTCCAAAAAATCGGTAGAGTTAACCACACAGAAATCACATAATGCTGCTATGCAAAAGTCTGTGAGAGCTAACCACTAGGTTGACTGTATGTCTGTCTCATTATTCCATCCTTTACAATAACCGGGGCGCACAATTTGTTTCCAAACTGTATATTAGGATGTTTTAATAAATCAGGTTGTTCGAGTGATTTTGCATGTGTTTTATAGTCAACATTTGTCTTAAGTTGTCAGTATTCTCTCTGTATATGAAATAATACTACTAATATTTATTATTATTAATATATTAGTATTTATTATTAGGTATTAATACTGAACTGCGTACTGTACATTAAAGTAAAAGTGTTTCCGAGGTAATAAATAAAATTCAGTTTGAGAAGCATTGATTAAAAAATAAAATACAACAACAAATAAACTATACGACGACAGGACAAGTTTTGAAAATTATTTTTAAATTTGTGTATTACCTTACTGTGATGTACACCTGACGGTGGCATTTAGTTTTTATAAAAATGTTGTGTGAAGAAATAAACAAAATTTCAGGAACTCTTCAGTTTTCTTTTCTATTTTATTTTTATCTAATCTTTTAGTTATTAGCGTAGCATAACACATTTTTAATATGATATATTTAAGCTGCAATAAATAATAAATGTATGCCGATTAATGACATTGTTAGGTTTTCTAAATTCGTTAATCAATCAATCAATATATATTTGTAAAAAAGAAAATTTTTTTATTGATTTAACTTATAGCATGTAATCACAATAATTAGAAACGAATAAATATGTGATAGACACCAAAAAATAGCTAAGATAAACTTAATATTTCATTCCAAATCTTAGTTTACGTGGGCTTTGGAAAAATTTCAATAAAACACTGCAAGCGTTCTCCTGGCGGCATAATCGTAACGAGCGCACATTATAGCGACCTCGGATTGCACGATTCGGGTCTAAAAGGTGGGGCAATAGCAAGAAGATTAAACTTTAATCCCCATTTAACAATGTAAGCAAATTAGACAGAGACAGATAATGTCATACTGACGTCACCGGTAGACAGTTGGCGCTTATGAAAATTCTCTGAGTGATTACAAATATCATTCTCTTTATCTAAAACTATAAGAACAACAAAGACGGACATCTGGCCACTCCGTTTATTTTGGTGGTATTCATAGAGGCAGGTTGTGTGATTTTTAATTACGATTTTACTGATTCTATGTTAATCATGTTTAATACTTTATTATTACATTTAATGAAAATACCTAGAAGAACTATATCATAAAAGACAGACTTTAGTGCATGCGCGTTTTACTACATCAACATTATAATAAGGGTAATTTTTTGGAAACTAGGTAAGTAGGCCTCAATGGTTTTTTCATAAATAAAAATAAGTTTAAATATTTTTTGTTTCCGCTAAGATAAACATTAAGTAATGGTTTTTAATAATATGTAATCGTAGCCAAAACAGCAAGTTGAAAATTGCAATGAAACAATCGGATTTTTTTCGTTTCAATTTAAAGATAATCTTCATCTAATCAAAAAAGGTAGGAATTAAACTTTTTCGACTCTATTGTAGGGTACAATGATGCTGTGTAAAGTACTGTCTCGATACAAGTGTTGGAACGATAAATATTATCCACAGATTTCCAAAGAATAAGGAGCTGAAAAAGAAATGGCTTTTATTTTGTGAAGATAATGCCGTCTCTACTTTAAGCCAAATCTGTTCGATACATTTTGAGAAGTGTGATTTTTTAAAGAGATCTACGAAGGAAACTAACACGTATAATTAGATTCCTAACTTTTCCTAATCATCAGCAGTCAGTCATAGTTCATCGAGTAGTCGAAGCGAGCAGACCTACCTAGTAGAGTGCAGAAGCAAACAGTGCGTGTGTGAACAGCGAATCAAGGCAAGCAGCGACTGAAGTTTGACAACGGTCTGTGTAGACGGGGCTGACGAAAGTTAAGCAACGATCTGCGCGGTCTGATACCAAATTCGGTTACAACGTGGGACAGAAGAACCAGTTGTTCTTTTCAGAACAAACTCTGTTTTTAATAAAGACTCCCACCTTGGAGTCAACAATTTCAAATCCCAAAATTACTAACCAAATCTCTTACAGGAAAGATAGGACGAAGAACCAGGAAAAGCATTCTGTGGAGGACAGAATGATGGACAGCGATGAGGCGAGATCAGCAAGAACCAAGGCTTCCAGGAAAGTCTAAAAGATGCGTAACCTAAAAGAAGAAAACAAGAGGCTTAGGGCGCAAATAGACGAACTCTTGGCGGAGTTCAAAGCTTTCAGAGAAGAGGAAATACAACGAAGAGAAGAGGAAAAACAACGGAGAGAAGAGGAAAAGCAACGGAGAGAAAAAGAAAAGCAACGGAAGGAAGAGGCTGCGGAGCAGATCAATAGTCTGCTGGCAGTCATTGCACAGCAGAAAAATAAGGGCGCAGTCCAGGCGGCACCAAGCACACCTATGGATGAGGACGTGGAAGAACCCAGGATGAAAGGACCTGCTCTCAAGAGAAAAAAGACGGCACGTAGCAGCGATGCAGATTCCGAAAAGGACACCAAGAAAACAATGCCCATCCCAACCGCAGAGGAAACGCGGCGCGAGGGGACCACGACAGCACCACAGCCAACGGCTGCAGAGGCACTGACCATCAAATCTCCTAGGATACCTCCGGTCATTCTAAGGAGTAAGGATAAATGGAACCACATAAGCCTGCGGTTCAAGGAGAGCCGTATCAACTACGTCAAGGCGAAGCTGACGAGCAAGGATATAGCCATCGAACCAACCAGCGTAGATGACTATAGGAAGCTCACAAGACTTCTGACGGAGGAAAAGCACGAGTACCACACGTACTCGCTGCCAAAAGAATGTCAACTACGAGTAGTGATGCGTGGAATTCCCAGAGGAGTGGAGAACCACTATATAAAGAAGGACCTCATGGACCAGGGCTTCGCGCCGTCAGCCGTACAAAGGATGACTAGCAGGAGATCCAAGACTCAGATGCCGCTGGTACTTATACAAGTACCCAAGGATCAGGAGGCCATCTTGACAGTCAACCGATGCTGCTCCCTGGTAGTGTGGATGGAGCGTCAACGAGTGCAGCAAGATGTATTGCAGGGAAGTTCGCTAACTGCGAGGGAGCGCACCCTACCAGTTACAAAGGGTGCCCCAAGTACCCCAAGAAGCTGGCGAGGCTCCCTCCAGGACAAGTGCCAAGGACTCAACAGGAAGCCAGGAGATCTAACACAGGAGGACTGAACTACGCGAAGGTAGCTCAAAGTAAAGCAGACACCAGTGTCAGCCCTGCTAAACAACAAAAGTACGCGTTGAGGCCAAAAATCCTCACCGCAAACTTCACTACAACAAATTCAGCAAATGTAATCAGCAATGAGCGCATTTTTTGCACAGATGCCTTTCCTCACTAATGTGTGATGTCCTTTCAGGAGAAGCCGAGCAAGATGACGCCACCACTACCTGGCGGACACTCCGTGGCAATCAGACTGAAGTAAATTTCGGATAACTGGTGAGTATAACTAACCTTTTCCTTTACAGATGGACCAACCCACAGAAGAGACACGACACACCAACTACCTACCCACAAACCTTGCAAGCGTTAGACAAGAAACCGTCTAGCATCTGTTGTCCCACCGGCTCCGTGCAGGATGAAAGTGATAAGAAAGCACTTAGGCCTGCACTTCCTCGAGCTACATAGGTCAGCCTTACCATCCGATGATCCGGATGGCAATGTGTCAATTGACACTGCGTACCGCAGTCAATCCTAATCATAGCAACACTTACAGTTTCCTAACTGACCGAAGACTACCCCCGGGGGTGACAAGCTGGCGAAGAAAGAAGACCAAGACATAAGAGCGCCAGAAGAGGCCCTAGCCAGCAGGGTTCATCAGACAGGACCCAGGGAGGTTGGCCGAAATCTGCGGCACCGCTCACATTTGTGAGTGGGGCCGTTTTTAAAATAAGCTAACCCACCCTGCACGAAGCCGGTCCAGGTCTACAGCGATGATTAGGGTAAAAGGCAATAGTCCTGCCTGGCCTTAGCATCCGAGACCGCCATCTAGTATTGGCGCCTAATCATTAAAGGTTTGCACCATTTATTTAGATTTGTCTATTTTTTTATAACATTATTTAAATTCAATTATCGAGGTTATCTGAAAACTAAACAAAAAATTGTGTATTCTTTTGTAACAATTGATATTTAAATGAATAATACCCTCAATGTTTTATGACACTTTAATTTATTTATAGCTGGAGCATTATAAAATATACTGAAAGAAATGCTGTTCCCAGTATTTTATTTGAGGATGATAAGGCGAGTGTCAAAGAGAAGATAGAAGCAATATTATTGGCAATATCTTGGAGAAGGCAAAAAAAGAAAAAGCAGGAGCTTTGAAGTAAATAAATATAATTTTACAAGAACAAGATGAAAATGAATAAATTATTATTGTCGATACTAATGAAGGAAATATAATAACAGATAATTATAAAAAAAATGTACTTGAATCTTTTTGTAATATTGTATTATTTGTAATATTTGTATATTTGTTTTGTATGTGTTTAGGTATTTTGTAAAATATATTTTTTTTCAAATTATTATATCGTGGGAACATATGAGGTTTGTCGTATAACTACACATACATATCTTGACAATCAAAAAAGTGGATAATAAATTATCTTGTCATATTGTTTTATAATATAAACAATTGTATATATTTTGTAACCTCAACAAATGCAAAGTTATTTGTGGGCTAATTCTATTTTATTTGTCGCATCTTTCTCGACTTTCTCTTACTCTTCGCAATCTATTTTGTAATAGTTTTCTTATTTTTCATGGCCCATGTGAGAGAATTTTTGTTTATATGCTTTGTTTTATTTGTAAATAATTAAAGATAATAAAGACTACTTCCAAATCTACATTGTGCATTAGACTTTTTTTGTTCAGATTTTCAACGTTAAATAATCGGCCCTATTTTATTTTTATATGGATTAATTATGTCGTGATTTTAGAAAAAGTATATTCTATACTACATCTATGTGGGTTAACTGATCTAAGACTTCAGAAACTGGATGTTTTGAAAATGTTTGTATACGTACAGTAACCAACAAATATAAAACCAAAACTTTACCAACCTAAAATATATTTTATTATTCTTTATCTGTATTTCACAATTTTGCAGATTTTGTTTATTTCATGAGAAAGTTTATAATATGTTCATTCTTTATATTCCCACAACACTGATTTTAAAGTTTTTGACATTCTCAGTCAACAATTAGTTAACGATCTTTATATTATGGAATCTTACACTATAATCATTGTATTAATTTAAGATTGTTTTAGTGTAATAATTTGAGACATGCTATATTAGGTTTTTTGGGCCTCTAATTGGCTACCAATGACGTCATCGTGACACCTTAAATTTTGATTGGCTAAAGTCTGATTAAGCACGCCTTGTTAGTTTATTCTTCTTGGGGCAATAGTGCGTCCGACTTCGATATGTTGAATTCTATGATAGCTAGAAACTTGATTTAAAAATTATTTCTTCAATAAAAAACAGAAAAAACTTTATTTCCTATTTTTTATTTCTAGAGGACTTCCAGCCAGGTACATAGACAATTTATCCTACGTTTCGTCCGAGTTTTCGGACTTTTTCAAGGTTAAAAGCTAAAAATAATGGTTTTACATAAGTCGTAAATTAGATTAGTGACAGAATGCATATCTAAAAAAAGTGTTTTCTTACCTAATATAAATTTACTATTTTAATTTCATTGTATGGGTGGATTTTATTTTGTTTTTTTTATTTGATAGGTATGTGATGTACGTGTAGTTCGACGAGTTAGGCAGAGAATGATCAGTATTTGGTGTCGTCGTTGATGTGTTTCTTTTTAAGAGTAGGTAATTATAACAGCTGATAGTATATTTATGGTCCGAGTGACAGAGTTATTGTAAACATTCTCATGATATTAGATAGCCGTTGAGAAGAAGTCTTGCAGTTAGCACATATACAGGATGTATAAAAATTGTTACTATTGAATAAGATTGCATATATGCAAGTTTTGCAGTTAGCACATATACAGGATGTATAAAAATTGTTACTATTGAATAAGATTGCATATATGCAATCTTATTTGATCAGTTAGCACATATACAGGATGTATAAAAATTGTTACTATTGAATAAGATTGCATATATGCAAATTTTGCAGTTAGCACATATACAGGATGTATAAAAATTGTTACTATTGAATAAGATTGCATATATGCAATCTTATTTGATTGTAACAATTTTTATACATCCTGTATATGTGCTAACTTGCAGAACTTCTTCACAACGGCTATCCAATATCATAAGAATGTTTACAATAACTCTGTCACTCGGACCATAAATATACTATCAGCTGTTATAATTACCTACTCTTAAAAAGAAACACATCAACGACGACACCAAATATTGATCATTCTCTGCCTAACTCGTCGAACTACACGTACATCACATACCTATCAAATAAAAAAAACAAAATAAAATCCACCCATACAATGAAATTAAAATAGTAAATTTATATTAGGTAAGGAAACACTTTTTTAGATATGCATTCTGTCACTAATCTAATTTACGACTTATGTAAAACCATTATTTTTAGCTTTTAACCTTGAAAAGTCCGAAAACTCGGACGAAACGTAGGATAAATTGTCCATGTACCTGGCTGGAAGTCCTATAGAAAAAAAAATAGGAAATAAAGTTTTTTCTGTTTTTTATTGAAGAAATAATTTCTACTTTAACAGCCAACAACTTGTGTAAAATATCATATTTGATTTAAAAACATAAATAAACTAGACAAAAAAGTCTACGACCGGAAATTATTCTCAAATATAAAGGGTGTGCCAAGACGATTCTATAGGGTCAACTAAAATTTTTTTAAATGGAATGCCATGTATATCAAAATATTTTTTTGAAACCTCTTTGTCGCCTCCTTCCACTCCTGATTTTTTGTAAAGTTATGACATTTTGAAATTTACGTTCTTCATTGTGTAAATTTCAAAATATCATAACTTTATAAAAAATCAAAATTTTCGAAAACCAAAAAAAAAATGGGGTGATAAATGTTCCTTCTGATTACGACAAAAAATAGTTTGCAAATATCTTACCAATGCAATGGTTTAGAAGTAATCTGGAGTGCGCATTTTCGTAACTTTTTTCTCAATTTTTTTTTTCAATTTTTTTTCTGCAATACTTCTTTATTCAGTAGTGAGATATGGCATAACCTAAATATACCAGCCGCCACTGATTATAGTACAAAATGAGGGCAGACAAAGTTGATGACATATTTTGCAGGAGCTTGCATTTTTTGAAAGGGTTATAAAACTCTAGATTCCGTGAATCAGCGTGTGAGTATTTGTGAATATTGATGAGCTTATCTCATATTGTAGACGATTGGACCTAATAACAAAACTAGGTCAACGTCAAATAAGTGATTAAAGAAATTGTGTTTTTAGTTCATTAATTCTCTAAATTTGTTTTGCCATTCGGAGTGTATCAAAATAATTTATTTCCTTTAACCTATTTTCGTCCAAATTACAAATTATTGGCGATATAGTAATGTAAGTTTCGTTTTATTTATTGCTGTATCTGACACCTGGGTGAATTAATCAATAATTGTAAATGTTAGTACTCAAATACCCCCCTGATAATGATTAAAAGACAATGACGTTATTAATGCACGAGCATTATGCAGAATCCCACTTAATGAAAAATATAAAATATATAGACTATTGTGATAAATCATTATATAGGTATACAGCGGAATAATCTAGAAATATGAGCATGCTTAACTTGTTTATTAATATCTTTGAAATCATTTTACGCAGTTGTACTGGAGTAAAACCTCTGTTTCAGGTATTTTTCCATGACGTTTTATCGTTAACGTTATTGCATTAGTTAAAATAATATGAATTTCAAATATTATCGGGCCTTAATAAAAACGTATTGCCTTTCTGGTTAGATATATTTTTTCGCATTGTTACAAAACGTTTAAAGAATGTTAAATACATCACTTGATAACAGACAAAAGTTTTGCCTGTTTCTTTTGACGCAGAGATTTATTTATTAACATTTTTGTACCAGTCAAAATGTGAAAAAAATAAAATCCCACAATTCCCACATGGTGCATGTGGGAAGATTGAATTAAATATCAATTAACCATGACGTGAGAAGAGGATGACTCAGGAAACATTATTGCTGTTAGTGGTGGAATGGATGTAATTGGTATGACAGATACGAATCAAAGGGATATTTAGAGTGTGTTCAGTAGCGGAAATTTAGGTTATCTTGTAACTTGAAAGGATTCAATTAAAGAAAAAAATCATTCAGGGTGATTGACAACTTCTTTATTAACCTTTTTTTCATAATTTGGTTATTAAGAAACGTGGAAAAACAATTTAAGTTTAAGTGTTTAGCCATGGGGAACCAACAATGTCCTAAACCTATCATCATAACCTCGTATTCTGGTTACTCACACTAATTAGTTCAAGTATACGCCTGGGCATATGTCGATCACATATTGTGGGATATATCTCCATAAATTGGGAAGAATATCTGATATCTTCCTAATGTTCTCTGGATCCAGTTCATGGTTTTGAAATACTCTATCCAATAAATCCCACACATGCTCAATGGGATTCGTGTCAGGATAATTTGGTGCAAGAGGATCGTGATTAATTCCGAGAGTTTCAAGGATGTTGAATACTTGCTGAGTACAATGGGGGTGAGCAGTCAACAAAAATAAAATTTTCGCCAATACCGGCTCGAAAAGGTGTCAGAATGTTACTGATAATATCATAGGCATACATTTGTCCAGTCAAGGTCCTCCTGTAGATGTACAGCTCGGTGCATTCTCCAACACATATTCCTCCATATACCGTAACACTGCCTCCTCTAAAAGCTACTGTGGGTTGGACAAATCTTTGGCTAGATTTTCCCCCTGACATCCTCGAAACTCATAGACGTTCGGTATTGCTGTGCAATTCGAAGCGAGACTCATCGCTGAATAAAATTGAACCCCATTCCATGTCCTATGCCCACTTTAAACGGGCTGCATAGTTAGCTGGACTTAACCGAGGAGCTCGATATGAAGGATGATGACGTGACATACCAAACTCCCTGAATCTATTGCGTATTGATTGGACACTTACTGTTCTTATTTTAAGTCGAAGATAACGATCTTGTCGCGATATTGTAGACCGGGGTCGATCACTTTTTCGCCGTTCTTGTATATCAGTTTCCAAAAATCAATTCCAAAGCATACTAATGACGCTTTGGTTTACTCCTAAGTGAGCTTGGAGCATACCAATTGCCCTATTGGCATTAGGTTATGACAAATGACGCCTTACTTCTATATTTGTTCAAAAACTCCACAGAATACGTTTTAAACACACTTGAATGCAATTAACTAAAGAATGAGACCTAATTGCTTCTAGTCAAAAATTAGAAAAACCAAGAATGTAATGAGAAAGAGACATAACTTGTTTATTTTGGACATGTGAAAACCATGAAGCATATTCACCGAAACGAATTTTGCAGGGATGTATTCAAGGGTGATTTTACCAATACCCTTAAATTCCTTTCGATATGTATTAAAATGATATGAGAGAGTTTTAAAAAATAAAATTTTGATTTGAAACAAAGCGAAAGAAAGTTGCAAGAATATCGCCATCAATGTTATTTCTTAGACAGTTAGCAAAATATTTTTAAAATACTTATTATCGTAATCAGGAGGAAGATTTATCGACAGATTTAAAATTTCATAAATAAATTGATTTTTTATAAAGTTTTTTGAAATTTACATTTTCAAAAATTAATCTAAAATAAAATGTCTTCATGAAAATTGAAATCAGTCAACAAGTGTTTCTCCTGATTATGAAAACAAAAAAAAAATAGTTTATAAACTCTCTAAGAAATAACTTGGGATTTTTTGCAAATTTCTTTTCGCAAATTTCAATCTCAAAATAAGTGCCTACTGCTATGTTATCAAATTAAATGTAAGCAGAAGCCATTTAGGAATTAACTACACCTCATGAGCTTTAATTCTGCTCCAAAACTGGGTATGGAATGTGGACGTTAATAGCACATCAATTTTATGTGCATTTGATTTATCGAGGCGTTATATCTACAATAAATAAACTATGTGTAGAGAGGAAAGGGGCATGATGAGGCATACCCTCGCCTCCTTGCAAACACACGTACAAAAAGCCAACAGCGATGTATAATGTCTCTTTCTGTTGCATACATGACTTTCCTATTTTTCTCCTTTATGCACATGCATTAGGTTTTCTAATTACATTTTTTCCAATACTGTATATATGAACACAATGGTACTAAATTTTTTTATGTTTTTTAGAATAGAATGTAAATAATTAACATAAATACATGACATCAAAATAAATATCTTTATTGTCATAGATATAATTTTTGATATACATGCATGGAAGTTGTCAAACAAGAACAAAAACACAATCCAATTATTACAATACAAAAATTAAATTGTATAATGAAATACACATATATTTAGTATACAATAATAAAAACATAAATATTGAACAGATTAGAAAAAAATCAAAATATCAATGATATAATAAATTGATTTGAAAAGGGTCCTAATGTCTGATGGATATCCTGGAGATAGTGGTCAAGATTATCACTTATACTGCACTTAAATCTGACTTCAATTGGTTATTTGCCTCTATGCCATATGATGAGATACGCCCCTCAATCTTTATAATGACGATATATTCCAAAAACACTAAAATTCCGAAAATTGTCTTCGTTTACTGGTTTTTGGTTATATTTAGGAAAACACTAGTAGGTAAACATTAAAATGGAAAAACACAGAAACATCCGTAGATAATCAGCTCAACTGCTGTCACTGATACCATTTGGCGGAGTTTTTCCCACAATGCACTGCGGATTCTTATGAATACATTTCGATGAAAAACTCTATTTTAGTAAAAATAGATTTTGGGTGAGAAGTATTGATCGACCAACAACTGATAAATTAATTAATACACATTTTTGTATACAAAGCTAGATATCGATATCAACATATTTGTTGAGTATTTCACAAGTTCACCATTGAAATGTTGAAACGTCATGCTCTTAACTGCAATATTTTTTATTCTGCAATATTCTCATATTTTATAAGTGGCTGTCATAAAGTTTGTTTGCTGTGTTATTATAACATAATTCCATTAGTTCAAATCCATTGTAACACTTAATCTTTTATCGATTATTATTTAACAATAGCATTATATCTTTCCTATATTAATACTGATTTCGTGTGGGATAATAAATAACTATTAAGTTTTTCCAATAAAACTTTTAGAACTTGATCTACATACATACATATGGTCGCATGCGAACCGTAGGATTCTAAGCAAATTTTTTTTCAAAGCGGAGATTTTATTATAACCTACTGTAAATATTTTCCTGCATCTTTTTGGCTAGGAAATGTATTATTGAATGAAAGGTGGCGCCATAAATTTTATTTCCATATGACCCTAAGTAACTATGTATTTGCTATAATTTATACTTTCTTTACTCTTTGAAATCTTATATATTTTCTACAGTTTGTTTAACGAATATAAGTTACTGAAATGTATACTATATCTCCATGTTTTATAGTAAAATAGACCTTACAGAGACATGGTTTGAAGTACAAATGCAACGGTTAATTAAATTTTCTATATTTCCTATAATTTTGTGTAAATTTAAACCATTATGCATGGTATCATTTTAGGAAAATATTGAATTAATTCGTTCCATACTTTTCACATATAAAAATAAAACCAGTGACTTTTTAATTTTAGATATTATAATCTTAAATTCGCTCTCCTCTAAAAACAGTAAATTGTTACTTAGAAGTATGTAATTATCATGAGACGATATGTATGTAATAATAAATAATATATTTACCATGTAGACCATAAATTACAATTCTGAGCTATAAGTAGACATTAATAACACTACTCTATTCAACATTGTTAAATATTTTTAATTTAAAATAAAGTATTTAAAAAAATATAGTAAAAATTTCTTTGTGGCGCAAACTGACCGATTAGAATTCTAACTTTTCGATTCTTATACACTGTATTAATTGTAAATATATTTACACACACAAACGGCTTTTGTGGGGACAATTCTTTGTATAAAATAGCCCTTATGTGGTTTTATAGTCACCTATATAGGTATGCAAAAAATGTGGGGAGATTGTAAGCTTGCGCAAAATAAATAAATAAAATTAAAGTAGAACTATTTGAATTTTCTTGCAAATTACCGGTGATTTTGAAAGAAAATAGGACTAGGCACTTTTTCAAGAAATTTTTGTTAATTGGATGTTGTTATGCAAAATGGAATCGACCCTGAAAATTTGGTTGATATTGTTATCCTCTGTGTCGTTTGGAATAAACTGCTCGACGTACGGTTGTTCACCCAAGTATTTTAGGAAGTGCTAAGCATATAGTTGTTTACAATGTTCACCTCTGCGTCGTTCAGTCCACTTGATGATTGCTTCTGGGAGAATAAACTCAAGATATACCTCAGGTCTGATTAGCTCAAACGTTTTAAAACAATTCTGAAAGGGCCGAAAATTCAGTTTCCAACAATGAGGACAAGTTAGGGTGTTTTCAACAACTGGAGATTTTAAAATTCTAATGTAAAAATGTCAAATATTTTTTGGAGTTTTGACAGTCAAAAACTTCTTTTACGATAACTAAATTTAGTTCGGGATTTTTTCTCTAGGTGGCGTAATTTTAAAATTCTACCCTAAAAATTATTCAATGACGAACGTCCCGTGTTGTAAATTCTCGGATCAGTGTTCTTTTTGATAATATCGGAAGTCTTAATGTACTTCCGTAGGTAGCAACGGTGATTTCCGAGTGGGTACTCTTAGGTCCAATCGCTTGGCACCAACCAGTCCTCGTCCACAACCTCTCGAGCAGTGACTCTAGTCACTGCTCGAGACACAGCGAGGTAACTGAATCTGGTTCGCTACTGAACAGCTGGAACTAAATATATTAATGAGACAGTTTCCTACACCACGTAGAAAGAATTTAATTATCAACCGCAGATTTATCTGCAAAATAAATCTACTATCAATTACTGAAGGTAAATATAAAAAAGAGTGAAGTTAAATATCAAAGTTAAGTTCCGAGGTTAATTAAACAAACAAGTTGCAAAGAAATTTTTATAAGTTAATATTCCTCACCTTTTCTGGCAGAATTTTTCCAATACTTCGGTCTCAGAACTGAATTTAATTTCAGTAATTAAATGTCAAAATAAAATCCAAGTTCAAAGGTAAATGGATTTCACCACTGTCGAATTGTACTCTAACAATTATTTGATTCAATATGGTTTTTATTCCACAGTGTTTAGTTAAATTTCTGAGGGCATTACTTTTTCTTAAAACCATTCACGAAAAATTTCTGTTAAAATTGTTGTAATTCGATGGTGGTTGTCAATAATTAAAAATACCTTTGTTCTAATTATTGACCCTAAAACTTACAAATAATGAACTGTAGCAGATTTTACTTCAACTTTATTTCTGTCTGTTTCTATATTTTCATACCAGGCCTATTATAGAAAAACCTGTGCTAAATAATCTCGAACTGATTTTTTTCTGACAGTAACTTTTTCGAAAAGAGAAAGATCTAATATCTGTGTAGCAAAAATCGCTCCTCCCACTACGGCGTTTAGATGAAAAATCGCAGGCTCCCGCTTCATCCCTCATTAAACTTATTTAAATTATTATTTTTAACCCCGATTTTTTCAGCTTTTAGCGCGGTTATTATTTAATAATCGTTCCCCAATTCTTGGCTTTTAATATTATAAAAAATTGAATCACTATTTATAATTTTTAATATTTCGTGATAATAAAAAGAGCTGTATTTTTTTTTATTTTACTTTAGTCTAAGCAATAGCGTGCAAATTCGACGATGAAAGGTTACCGTCTGTCAGTCGGTAATCAAAGAGACCATATGAGTACCATACTTTTTTCTCTTTTGAAATTTTTGGTATGGCGGCCGGACACGGTGATGAGATTTTTTTTTTTAATCGAACGATTACCAATATTTGTCTGCATAGATAGTTAGTATATGTACCCCACATACCCCAATTACGCTGGCAGACAAAACTTCCGGTCGACGCGCGGTAATTGGAAATTGAAAAAAAAAATTGTATTTACCGGACCAAACCTAGCGCAAAATGTTTGTTTTGGTGTGCAAAGTACTGTACTATAGTGGCAGACATTTCTACATTTCTATCGGTCGGTTTTTTGAGCAATTTGCCATCAAAATGGCGAAAAATTGATCAAAATTTGAAATGTTTATAAAAAATAGTTAAAATTAAAAAAAGAAAACGTCTGCCCATCCAGCATATGATTCATAAGGCACTAAAGAACCCTAACCTTGGCTGGTAGACATTTTTGCCAAATTTAACCCCCAAACCATCCCTTCAAGGGTTAAAAAAGCTCAAATTTTTCGTATTTTCAACTGTAATAACATAATATCAAAATGAAGTTTCAAATATTTACAAGAAAAAATTATAGACACGAAAAATTGCAATTTTTTTTAACCCTTTAAGGGGTGGTTCGGGGGAGAGGTAAATTTGGCAAAAATATCTGCCAGTCAATCTTAAGGTTTTTTAGCGCCTTGTGAACCATAAGCTGGCTGGGCAGCTTATGGCTACATGTTTAGAGACAATGGACAATGTCCGAGTATGCTAGGATTAATTTCTGGTTTAGAAAAAATCCTCGACCGGGAATCGAACCCAGGACTCTAGGGTGAGAGGCAAGTGTCCTTACCACTCGACCACGAAGCCACACAATTTAAACGAAATAGTTTGATAAATTTTTTACTTGACAACTTAAACGGATTGCTTGTATCTCATATTTCTGAATTGTAATGTTAAAAGTTGTCTAAAATTAATTATACAGGGTGTTTCTAAAATAGGATTCCAAACTTATATAACGTGTAATACAAAGTAAGTCAACAAGTTCTTATAATCATGTGGATTCCTAGGGGCCTTTAAAGGGGTTGAGATGAAATATGTTTTTTTATATTATTTGAAGAACGGTAAAAGATAAATAGACAACATTTTTGATGTTTACTTAATTTTTTTATGTTGAATAAGATGTTCATTTTTGGTTATTAAAATCATGGGCATCCCATTTAGGGGGGTATAAAGGTGTTTCACCCTGTAACATTTTTTGTTCGCCATTTAATTTTTACAAAGAAAGAGTTAGCAATTCATTAGAACATATGGCTACATTGTGTGTTTAAATAGGAGGCAGTCATTTCAAAAAATTATTCTAATTTATTTTTAATGACTTTATAATTAAAAAGTTGTATTTACTTGTCATGTCAAAATTACAACTGTATTATTACAGTTTAGTTTCAACATTATTTTAAATGTTAAATTGCAAATATGTTACTAATCCTCATTTCTTATTTTACGTTCATTACTGCTTTCTTCTTTGATAGCTGCATACTTTTTCTATCTAATAAATAGTAACGTTTCTGATTTGATAATTTATTTTTTTTATCGCCATGCATCATGATAGTTTTCAAACTCAATTTACTCGATAATGGTTGCGATATCGACATAAATAAAGAGGGCCTTCTTTAAATAAAAAATGTCCAAAAATTCTAATTTTATAGTAAAAGTTAAAAGAAAGTTGGAACAAAAAAGAGTTACAGGGTGAAACACTCTTGTTTCTCCCTAAAAGAGACTCCCTTGATTCTAATAATTAACAATAAACTAGCGCATCTCATTCAGCATGAAAAACTAAGTGAATACCAAACATTTTGTCTATTTATCTTTCATCATTCTTCAAATAATAGAAAAAAACAAATTTCATCTGAACCCTTTTAAGGGTCTCTAACTACCTGGGGGTGCGTTTCATGCCACATGTTTATAAGAACTTTTTGACTTATTTTGATGAGTATTACATGCTGCAGTAGTTTGGAACCCTATTTTAGAAACACCCTGCACCTACCTATAGAATAAAATAAAAAATATTTATACTGATTTTCAGTCTTGAAACTTTTCAAGAAAGGTTCAAAATTAATAAATAGGGGATTAACAGCCATTTTTAAACACAATCCCTATCTTGTAATGATTTCAACAAGTACTAAAATGAGCTTGCTAAGATTACAAGAATCAAAAGCTAGATCTCTTTGATGTGACAGTGACTTGTTAGAACTTATAAAATAAAACAGAATAGTTGAATTATAAATCTTGTAAACAAGTAACAAGATCTCTCTAAAATAATAAGAAACCACCTTGTTATATGAAACAGAATCGATCCGAATATACTTGAGAATTATGTACCAACATTGTCAAGTAAAAATTACGAGTGTCTAATGTCATTTACTTGTTTAGATCTCAATTTATTGGAAATTTACAAGATAAATTGAAAAATAGTGTTTAATTAAAAAAAGGCAAAAAAATTAATTACTGAATAATTTTCACTATTTTTACGCTTTGTGATTTCCAAGCTTTCAAATGCATCCAAGCAGTCTAGTATTCGTTACATCCCTGATTAATCTGAAATAGCTACTCTCTATTTCATTGTTGTTTTCAAACGCATGGTGGGCATTACTTGACTTATCTGTTCTACCGTATTTGAGATGAGCTATATTATGCTCCTTGATTCCATTTTGAATTGACCATCTAGTTTGTCCAACATAGTTTTGATTACAATCCTTACAGCTAATTTCATTTAAATCCCCGACTTTTTGTTTGTTTCAATTTTGTCTTTTGGATTGCCTAAAAGTTGTTGTACTTCATTATTTCCCGATGAATGAACCACTGTCCGCTTATATCTTTAAAAATCTTACCAATACCATGGGTGAATCGAGGATTGCATGGAATCGATAAAAATTTCTGATTTTCTCTTTCATTTTGAAATGTTGATGATTTTCGAAATGTCTTTAAATTTACGTTTTCTAATCATTTTATCAACTAAATTTATAGAATTTCCATTATTCACAGCTATATCCTTAATCAATGCATTTTCTTTTTTCAAACTTCTATTTATTGAGGGGGAAGCTTAATAGGTGATGAACTAGAAATCTCACCATTATGTTTTGAGCATAATAGTGAGAGCCGTTAGGGATAGGAAATATATGTCAAATTCTAATTTATTTTCGCTATTTCAAATTTTAATAATGACGTGAACGCCAACACTCGTGATATGAAGTATACCGCTAAGTATCTTGTGCAGGAGAGGGCTACACATTTAGAGACAACGGACACACACCTATTATTCGAGTATGCTAGGACTAATTTCTGGTTTAGAAAAAATCCAGTTACGCGACTGGAGATCAGACGATAACAACGACGACGACGACGACCACAACTACAAGAACAACAGCAATAAAACAATTGTGTTAAATAGTTACAATAGAACAAAATACTTCGTTCGCCTTGAACACCCAGGTCTAGAGCCATCCAACATCTTCGTGTATAATAACGGAATGAAGAGAATGTTTCCTTACCCTTCGACATAAAACCATTATTAGGTTATGTTAAAGTTTTTTTTTCTGGCGAACTGATAAACGTGTATAACGAAATCCCTAACGTAAAGAAATATATATTTTTAGAGATTTTCTAAGCATTATTATCACTTATTTAAATACCTCTGAGGCAGTCGTTTTGCGAATATCAGTGGCGGAATCAGCTCATGTGCGAACATATGAATATTTTCATGTGCAAAAATGATATACGAATACAATACAAAATATACAATATCATGTCTCATACTTGTGACGCTAGTTTTCTTCTGTTCTTCACACGAGCAGAAGTGTCACTTTGATGCCCAACAGTACGGCGGTGCTCACGGTACGGATATCTCGGGCGCTAGTTTCTGTTTAGAGTGCAGAAACACCACTTTACTCTATCGGCGGGACGCTAGAGGCCGGGCAACTACAGTGAAGAAACGATAAGCCAGGGGTCGGTAAGATGTAACTTACACACTACAGTTAATGAAACGACTCTCATTCAATATATTTACATTTATTCTACACACTAATTATTATTTACACTATATATACATCTTAGTAACTAGCCTACGGCTAACGGTTCTTACACTACTAGGTTATTTACAACTTATAGTACAAACGGTCTTAATTACAGGCGAGCGGGGACAGTAAGCGGGCGTACAAGCGGTGCGATACGGTAATCCGGTGATTAAGCAGTGAAAAAGGTGACCAGCAATAATGAATCGGCCATAAGCAGATGACGGACGGATACCAGGAGGGGAAGCAAGCGTTAATACAAGCACACTATGACTATGCTATGACTTACTATGGCTTTTATGTACTATGGCTTGATATGCCGAATCTAGTACCTCCAAGTCACTCTGCAGAATATGACGTGCTCAGGTAGCCTGGAGGACGCCCGGTAGTTAGCGGTGACGGTTTCGGGGGGGGAGGAGTGGCAAGCCTAACGGTTGGAAATTTAAAGAGACTACGGTAATGTCAAACTGAAATAATCATACCTCCAAGTCACCCTGCAGAATATTACGTGCTCAGGTAGCCTGGAGAACACCCTGTATAACGCGGTTACGATTCTAGTACCTCCAAGTCACCCTGCAGAATATGCCGTGCTCAGGTAGCCTGGAGAACACCCTGTATAACGCGGTTACGATTCTAGTACCTCCAAGTCACCCTGCAGAATATGACGTGCTCAGGTAGCCTGGAGGACACCCTGTATAACGCGGTTACGATTCCAACCTTCAGCCGCTCTCCCGTTCTACACTCGAACGGAAGTGTCTCCTGGTTGGGAGCTAATGATAGTACCTCCAAGTCACCCTGCAGAATATGACGTGCTCAGGTAGCCTGGAGGACACCCGGTAGTTAGCGAATACGACTTTACGCTTGCGGACTCCACGGATGGGGCGGTCGCGTTTTACAAACTCTGAACAATTTCCGGAAAATACACACCAGCCAAGTAATACCTTTTATATACCAAACCTTTATTTATCAAACCTTGATACCTACTTCCGTATCCTGAGCTGCTTCCTCTCTGATTTTACGGAGCGGTCGGCGTCGGCACGTCTGGTAGGTACTGGCGGTAGTAACGGACTCTCGTTGATGCCCTGAAAAATCCTCAAGCTACTAAACACTGCCAAAAGCAGAAGTAGGAGAAGACGCGGTAGTGATGCGCGGAATATGGCAACTACGTCACCTTTTACGAAAAATTCGGAATTAAATTTATATACCTATATACCTCTATACTCACAACACGATTACTTACTATGCTGGTCGGCGTGGTTTTTCGGTCAGCGGCCAGACGGTAACTAACTTGTTTGTTTCCAATCTCGGGGTCCTTCACTTTGTGCGGGCACAGGAGTGCCAGGGACAATATGCGCAATTCGCGTTTTGCGATTTACGTACTGTCTGCAGCTCGGCATATTTGAATGTTTTTTCAACCGGATTACTACTACCTATCTTACAAATATTAATTATACTATTATTAATGAGCAACTGACAATACCACTATTAAGGGCGCGGTACTAAAATGTTTAAAATATATTTTGAATCAGACAAATAGCACCTAGTTACAAATTTTAATTCTATAAAATAATCACTTCGTTACATACTTTTGGTAGGCGTTTTTTGTAATGTTCAAAATTATATGAACGCTGAACAAAAAACACTACTGCACTGTAAAAATTATTTTTTGGTACTAGAATAAAAACATATTATTAATAATAATTGTTCTAAATGATTTGGAGTTAGACTCCAGCACCTGTCTAAAAATTCACTTGTAGTCTGAAAATGCCCGTTCCACGTCTGCAGACTTAACTGGATCGTATTAAAAAAACTGAGTTTTAAAACGTTTGATAATTTTTTAACAGCGTTTGGAATAAAGTTCTGTGACATTATACTCTAGTTTAGGGTTGTTTTGTATCCATTGGTCCACGATATTTCGCGAAGGAATCCGTCGAGACATTTTTTTCACAATAACACAATAAAAATGCCTAAGACTGTATCTATCGAAATGTAATTACAAACTGCTGATTGTCGGGGCTGCACGTGTCTTCAATTCCGATGTATGTATGTGGTGGGGGATCTGTCTTACACGTATGTCTTCTTGTTCATTTATTTGAGCAATTATAGGCGTTTTCAATTTATAACAGAACTTTTACGATCGTACAAAACCTACATTTAATTTATTGATTTGTTATTTAGTTTGAGGCAATTCACATGGGTTTAATTAAGAGAAATTTATCTTAGATTTCTTCACTAATTCAGTACTATTCTTCTATATTTAAGAGATGACAATATAGCTTACATTTGTAACATGACGGTACTCATATTTAAGATATAGTTGTCATAAATATACATAAATGTGTTGTATCTTTAAGGAATTAGCAATATATCACAAAATAACATGAGTGAACGTTATTAATTAATTTCTAAAAAATCGTCTACCATTGCATTTCATGATATTTATTCTCATTTTATTAGTTGTACGAGAGTTGTACATAAGCTCGCAGCTGGAACGACTACCTGAGATGCGATCATTATTTATAATATTAAAAGTTATGTACTGAGTTACCTGTGTTTTGTTTATGCCACATTTTTTTTGTTACAGTTCTGGATGTGGAGGACAGCACACGAATAATAAGAAGTTGCGGTTGGCTTAATAATCAAACGAACGCAGACTATTGCAGAAAAAGCGACACAGATTTTTTCATAAAAAAGAGCTGTCAGTGTTTCTCAGACGGTTGCAACTCCTCAGAAAGAGTTACTTCGACGATAAAACTGCCATTTGTAACAGTAGTTTTTAGTTTTTTTATATTATTTTTTTGCAAGCTTTAGCGAGTCATAGTTACTAGAAAAATATATGTATATATAAATGTTATAAATTTCTAGAAAAATAATAAAAATAAATAATTTGTACTTATCTTTATTATTTATTTATAGAGCAATAATGTACTTTATGACAATCAGTTTTATGTTGAGGACTCTGTGAAATTAATATCGTATTATTTGAGTGTGAATCATCGCTTCGTATATGATATTGTTCAGTACAATCATCTTTTATGAGAAATCAGTGCATTTTAATGTATAATAGGTGATATTCAAAACTAATTAGTTAACATACCAATTACACTACTTCCTATCACTTCCTATATTTCATTTCATGCTAAAACTGTAGTTGTTGAAGATCAGCATAGATTTCTCTAAGGACGGTCCACGGTATCAAACCTTGTGTGCAAGGCTCAATTTATCGCTGAAGATATAGATCGTAAAGGTGAGGTGGACGTTATTTACACTGACTTTTCCAAGGCGTTTGACAGATTGGACCACGGTATATGACTTAGCATATCTTTGACAAATTTATTATATTCGTACCCAAGCAACATTTTACCAACTACCGACTACTTTTTCACTAATTCCGACGTCAGAATTATTACAAATAGTAGTCGAGTAATAACTTAAATTTTGTAGTTGTAATACGACGTCGAACCAAATATTGCGTCGACCACGCAAACCTACTGCTTAAGTCTGGACGATTTACCAACGTTGATTTGCCGTTAGAAAACGACTTAATAAGGTTTGATATGTTTTCAAGTCATTATCCAACTTTGATAAGACGTTGACAACTAACTAAAATAGGTATGGTTATATTTTGAATAACTTACCAACGTTGCTTAGACGTTGACAGCTGACTAAAATAGGTATGGTTAAATTTTGAGTAACCTACCAACGTTGGGTAGACGTTGGTGACTAACTGAATAGGTCAAGTTTGTTATGGAACACTTGCCAACGTTGGTTAGACGTTGGTTAGTGGCTTAATAGGTTTGGTCCTTTTTAGTTATTAACTAACGTTGGTTAGACGTTAATGACTAACTTAAGTAGCTCCGATTATTTTTTCGATAATACACCTACTTCGGTATAACCTTGGTAACCGACTTGATAGGTAGCTACATTCATCCCAAGTAATATTTTACCGACTACCGACTACTTTTTTACTAATTATTAGGTCAGAATTATTACAAATAATAGTCAAGTAGCGTCTTAAATTTTATAGTTATGATACAATGTCGGAGCAACGTAGCTTGAACCTCGCAAACCTACTATTTACATGTAGCACATTTACCAACGTTGGTTTGATGTCAGAAATCTACTTAATACGTTGAGTGTGTTTTTAGATTATTATCCAACGTTGATTAGACGTTGGTAACTGATTAAGTAGATTTAGGTAATTTTTGGGTAACATTCCAACGTTGGTTAGAGGTTGCTGACTGACGTAGTCGTCTAGCAACGTTGGCTGGACGTTGGTGTTAGGCTTTTGGACCTTGGTCTAACATGACTTCAAAATTAATGTCGATAATTCAGGTATTGGTAGATATTTAGTAATGATTTATACACCAACTGCAACAGACGGTCGATATTATCGCGATTGTTTGGAATGAACGTTAGTGTTAGTGCAGATTTCTGCACCAAAGCCTACTAAAAGTTGATGCAGGTAAAATTATTTAACCATGACGTCGCTGTTAGTAAAAGTAGTGGCACTTATTCCCGCCTTCGCCATATTTTCTGGTTCCACAGAAGGAAATAATAGACGGCCATGTTGTTTATGTGTACAATTATTTTAAATACGCTTTTTTCAAATAAAGTAAGCAAAAAAGTTTTTATTTACTCGTAAAATTAATTAAACAATATTTGAATTGCGCTTTCTTTGGCAAGGGAAAATATTTTTTTGAAAGTAAAAAAATAAAAATAGTACTTTCGTTCTTAAAATAAACATTATTCTTATGGGTTCACTATATTTTTCGACCTACTTTGTATATATGTATCAATAAAATTTCTTTCGTTTCAGTTTTTACCCCACCAGATTTATTAAAATTTTATTCGAAGTATTTTGTATATAATACGTACTCAATGATAAACACGCCTTATCCATTTTATATAAATAGATAGGTACGACAAATGGAATAATATACAAAATTGTTTAGTTTCACTACCTACACCCGACTTTTGTAAATCAGATTAAGGGCAAATTTTAAATAAGGTTGGTAATAGCCTGAGAACCAACTTAAGCCGATGTAAAATTTGGTGAACATTTGGTTGGTAATCACAACGACTAAAGTCGGTACTCTATGTTGAATCGACCCATATTTTATTGACCAGATTAGTACAAATATGGGTCAGCCCGACGTTTTGTGTACGTCGCACACCGACTTTTAGTTGCGAACAGCAACGTCGGTTCGTCGTCAGAATGTTGCTTGGGTATCTATCTCGTCGATCTCAATTTGTACAGTATCGTGCTTACCAATCTGTTGAATTTACTCAAACGTCTATAGTGCCGTAGGGTTCTATACTTGGTCCATTGTTTTTTATATTATTCATTAATAATATTATTGATAACCTAGATGTACATTATTTGTTATATGCTGATGATCTAAAATTATATTTTTTCATAAATTCTGATTTTGATTGCCTTGACATTCTTCAGAATTGGTGCGTTAACAATGGTCTCCCTCTAAATGCTACCAAATGTAAAGTTGTTTTTTTCACAGGAAACAAATCAATTTATGTTTGACTACAGTTTGGACAATTGCACCCTAGAGAGACCTGAGTTTGTGAAAGAGCTTGATATTACATTTGATTCCACATTAACTTTTTCTAAGCATATTGAAGAATGTGTATCTGGAGCATTCAAAAGTTTAGGTTTTGTTTTGCGCAACAGCAAAGATTTTAAGAAATTTTTTACTCTACGCATATTGTTTGTTAGTTTTGTAGGTCCAAACTAGAATATGTTTCTATTGTTGAGAATCCTAGCTATAATATTTAGATAACATTACTAGAAAAGGTACAACGAAGATTTTTTAAATCTGCAATTTTTATTTTGGAAGGTACATATATCCTGCTAGAGGAACATCACAAGAATTCTTTTTAAATAAATTTGAAATGTGCAGTCTAATTAGGAGTGTTGCACTCAGTAATTTTTTTGTACACAATAATTAATAATGAGATTGACTGTCCCTCTATTACCTCACTTATTAAATATAGAACTCCCAGATTAAGTGGCATGGACAGATAATATAGCTATGCTTCCTACCTCTCGTACAAACATCTTAATTGCATCTCCTATGTATCAAATGTGCTTAAATTATAGTCGTATCAAGTACAGTTTGGATATATTTAACTGCAAAATTGCTGATAGGAAAAATATTTATTTAACGCATGTTTAATTAATATCTTTTATATATTCTATGTATTGTGTGATATTTCATTTAAATTTATATTTATAAGAAGTATTCTATTTCTATGCTATTATATAGTTGTTATATTTTGTACTATTGAATTTTTATATACTTTTGTACGATATTGTTCACTATTTCGGATTTTTGTGTACCTATATCTGTTGTTTATTTATCCTGTAACTTAGTTTTATCACTAGTTGGATAAATTATTGCAAATAAGTAAATAAATAAATCACCTAAATAAATAATTTAAGTGGACTAGTAGTATCTTTACAGGCAGGCAATTTAAAATGTTTGTGTTTTCGCAAGTCAATCTTTAAATTTCTCTCTTTTTTCCATGAATACAAACGATAATATTCACGTATAAACAATAAGCATAATAAGAACGTATGTAAATATTTTTCAATCACAGTATATTGTGGTGCAAGTCACTAACCGGCTAGAGTGCGCGAGAGGTGCATACACCCAAAACATGCAGCGGAAAACAATGCAGCGCTATACAAATATAAACGTATCATTTATAACAATAAAACAAAGCAGATAATTCTTTCACTAAAAATTGTTACATTCATTTGTGTTCATATCATAGAAGCATGTATCTATCTGTAATAGTTTTAAAAATGCCTCGACGCTGAAATTTACACGGCACATTTCAGGTACTCTTTGTTTAAAAAATTTCTGTAGTATCTATTAACAATAACTTCGAGGATTATTTGGCAATACCTTACTTTAGAAAAATAAGCTTTCCACTAGTTTTTAAAATATTTAGAAATTTTAAAAATAAGCTTTTAAATGCGGTGTAAACATCAACATCAACAATCAATCTTCAGTAATAAAAAAATTTTGGAAAATTTTTTTTTACGCTTTTTTGCAATCGCGGATAAAGTGATGCCATCTATATTTAGATAAGTAAGGTCATTCTAGAAAATGTATATATTTTTCCAAAACTATATCTTAGAGTCTTTTGAGAAGCTACATTCGCGACTATAATTATTACACACACACACAAAATTCTGTACTTTAAATCAAAACAATGTTTCCTTATGAATTTTGATGTGCTGAAACTGAATCTGGCCATAAAAATTACGGTTATTGCATACATTTTTAGCTACGGAATATTTTTTAGCTACAGATAACGTAAAATCACCTTTTTTTTTAACCAAAAATATTACAATTTTGTTAGACAATTTTTTTGGCTAATCTTAATCTACGTTTCCATGGGTACTAAACATGATTTTGACATCAAAATTGCCTTTTTGACAGCTGCCAACGGTCAAACTGCCAGTTGCAGCCAATTGCCATAAATTCCAAAATTAAAAAAAAACATTATTTGTAAAACTTTATCACTACCTACGTTTTTGAGGGTGCACAACATGACTTTGATGGTTACTGTCAAAGTGCTATTGAAATCTACACATACATATTTACGATAACCAAATCATATTTACTGATTTCGACAAAGAAATTAATGAAAGTTTTTTTGTATTCCACTCAAATTATTTATCTAGAATTTCGAATGTGAGAATTGACAGTTGGCAGTTACCAAAAAGGCAATTTTGATGTCAAAATTATATTTAACACCCTCGAAAACGTTGGTACTGACATAGTTTTATGCATAGAAGAAGTTTTTCTTACAAATTTTCGAATTTTACAATTTGCGGTTTGACAGTTGGCAGCTGCCAAAAAGGCTATTTTGATGTCAAAATCATATTTAGTATCCATGGAAACGTAAATTACGACGATTTAGGCAAAAAACATAAAAATAAAAATTGTAATTTTTTTGTTTAAAAAAGTTGATTTGACATTATCTGTAGCAAAAAAATGTCTCGTAGCTAAAAATTGACGCAATAGTCGTAATTTTTATGACCAGATTGGGTTTCAGCACATCAAAATACATAGAGAAACATCGTTTTGATTTAAAGTACAGAATTTTTTTTTTGTGTGCCTTATTAATACCTATTCATTTTGAACATACAATATATTTGATCGGTTTCAGGATATTAAACCTTTGTTTAAATATATAACTGTATTTGTACGGTAATATTTTTACCATACTGATATGTCAACAATAGCCTGTACGGTAATATTATTACCATACTGTTATGTCAACAACAGTCAACAGATAATAAAATAATAAATAATGAAACTGTAGGGCTATTTATTAATAAAAACAGACAGAACTCCAAACAATAATAATTAAATAATTAAGTCTTTAACAAATAAATTTTGTACAATAAAAGACTTTATTAGTTCTAATAACTTTAAAGTAGATCACTATCTCATAGACTTGATTAAATTCATCACACGATGATGACATGGTTTTTATACCTGGATTTTATCTTTTAAGAAGTAATCATACTGGCCGTGGTGGTGGTGTTGTTGCCTATATAAGTGCTGATATTAAATTTGAAAACATTAATTTCAACCACGTATTTCAAGTTGAAATGCTTGTTGCAAATTTGTGCTCAAATCTCACTGTCATTCATGATTTATTTGAATATTTATATTTGAATGATCATAATAAGATTATTATATTAGGCGACTTAAATATAAACATGCTAAAAACTAGTATTGCATCAACATTTTTAAACAATATCATCTATGAATCCTCTTATCTTCAACTAATTAATTCGCTTACGAGAGTTTGTTCAGAATCAGTACTTTTTGACTTAATTATTGTAAGTGAAAATTTTAATGTCTCAGATTCTGGTGTTCTAGCTCATAGCCTTACAGATCATAATACTGTATTCTGTACTTTAGATATAAACTGCAAAGATGTTAATATGACAAAAACATTTCGATCCTTCTCTAATTTTAGCAGTGAAAATTTTCTTGCAAATTTGAGCACCATGGACAATAATTGTCATCTTATATGCTTATTGCTTAACATCGATACAATACCTAAAACACAATCTGGTTTTAGAAAAAATCATGGAACATCTACAGCTTTAACTACTATTCTTGATGATATGTTGATCTCGATTAACTCTGATAAATTAACTTCTCTGACCTTATTAGATATGTCAAAAGCATTTGATTCCCTGAACACTGAACTGTTAGCAAAAAAGCTAAAATTTTATGGAAGAAGGGGCAATATTTTAATGTGGCTTACATCTTATTTACATAATCGCTTCCAATATACTCTTCTCGATACTACAAAAGGAGAGAAAAATATCTAATCAACGCGAGTTAATTTCTGAAGTGTCTTAAGGCTCGATATTAGGGCCTTTACTATTTAACATCTATACGGCAGATTTACCACACGTTATAAAATATAGTTCTATTCATATGATTGCTGATGACATACAACTCTATTTTGTTTTTGACCTCTTAGAATCTGAGGAGGCCCAAACCAAAATAAATGACGACTTGAATGAAATAAGAATTTGCACGGTACTAAATTCAATTTTATTAAATCGAAATAAAACTAAAAATATAATATTTGGTATTGCTAATAAATTAAGAGCTCTTACTAATTTTCAACTGTCAATTGACAATATAAATATCGAACTGGTTGAAGAAGTTAAAAATTTACGGCTTATACTTGATAAGATTTTGAATTTTGTATCTCATGTACCTCACGTTTGTAGAAAATGTTTCTGCTCTTTTAAACTGATTTCATCTTTTACAAATATACTTGATATTGAAACTAAACAGCTTTGTGTGAGTCTTTAGTATTGTCACACGTCAATTATTGTGATTATGTATATGGACCTTGCTTAAATCTATCAGAAAAAAAATAAATTACAAAAAATTCAAAATATTTGCAGCAGATTTGTTACTAATAGGTCAATTTACGATCATATCACACCTCATATTAGAGAGTTAAAGCTGCCAAAATGAGAGCCGTTTCGTGCACTTCGCCACACTACTAAACAACATAATCGCAGTAGAGAAACCCATGTATCTATCTGACAAACTTTTTATGAGAAATTCTATACATAACCGAAATCTGAAATATACAAATAAATCATTTACATGCAATCCGTCCTAGGTATGAAATATTTCTATCCTACTTTTCATATCTGTCTACTTATGTTTACAATAGCAGCTACATAATAGTTCAACATATTACATTAAAAAATCAACTCAAAGCTCTGATTTTGAGCAATGAAAATATTAATTTTAATTTATTTTAAGAACACGTAAAAAATTATATGCTAGGTTTTAAATGTTAAATGTTTAAATGTATTGTAGGTTAGTAGTTTTTATATCAATGTTTACTGCACTGCTGACCTTTTGTGTGTAATATTTTTGTAGTTACACAATAAAGATATATTATTATATTATTAAATACTGAAATATATCACTACTGCTCTTGCTTGCTATAACATCTATTAATAATGTATTCATTTTCTGAAACCGATAAAGTACTGAAAAAATCACTGATGTTATGAATCATAACAGCCTTAGACGTCTTAAAATCCTCGCACTACGAGTTCGGATTTCAAACCGACATCTGCTGCAGTTAAAAGAAACGGTTGAAACTCTTTCAAAAAATAAAACAGTTTTCAATAATGCTCAAACACAAACTGATCGATATATATCAACAAATAGAACAACTCACACACAGCAAACCATAATAACGAAATTGGCAACAATGGAGAAAACAACTACCAAGGAAACAATCAACAAAATAAAAATTCAGAAAAAACTAACAATAAATCAAAAACCAAAAATCCTAGTACTGTCAGATAACAACGGAAAAAATTGTATTGAAATCTTAAAAAACATTTATGGTTCGTCATATGAAATTACCTGCTTCTATAAACCTAACGCGCTGCTAGAAGATGTAGTAACCGATTGCATTAAACTGGCAGAATCCTTTGATAAAAATGATCATGTAATATTATTTGCTGGCATTAATAATATTATTCATGGACGAAATGTGATTTTCATGTTTTGGAAAAACCTGCTTACAAAATTATATTACACCAACGTAACTGTACTTGGATCAACACACGTGTACAATAGAAGCGTACTAAATAAGTTTATCTTTAAATTTAACAGCCTTTTATTCAGTGCCTCGTGTATTTTGGGCACGTAAAATATATAGACACAAATAACATCTTCCATTGTGAAAATTACATTAACAAAAGAACAGAATTAACAAATGGAGCCAAACAAAAACTTTTTTAGAAATATGTGTATCAGAGACACTGAAAAAAGTGAAACTATCAGAAATTCAAATCTGACCGAGGTGAAACTTATGGAGGAAACCGACCAAACATATATACAATTTGTTAAGAGTAGCAACCCGGATAGAATTTTTTCCCAACAACAAAACAAAGCTGATTGTGAGGTCACAACGAATATGGTTATCAATTTAGAAGAAAGTGCATTACCGACGACCATCAATGATTCTACAAGCAGCAATGAGAATACTTTTTTATATCCAAGACTTTCTCAAATCAGTTTGGTAAATTAAACATTCCAATTCATGATGCTCATTTGACTATCAATCGGAGTGCTTCTGAGTGCAATTTTACTTCGCCTGATCCTTTAGTAGGACAAAAAATATACATGGGGGTGTCTCGATATTTTTAAGTAACCATGTTAAATGCATATCGTTAAATTTAAGTGATTTTAATAGTGAGCTTAATTCAGAATTTTGTGGGGTAAAATTAACAGAAAGTAAAATCATAATTCTTACGGTATACAGATCTTGTACAGGGGACTTCAATATATTTTTAACCAATTTGGAAAATTTACTGTTCAAATATTCTATAGGTAATTTTAAGATTGTACTTGTGGGTGATTTCAACATAAATTTTCATAACAAAACCTCGCATTTGACCGATCTAGTGTCACTTGTGGATTATTTCGGTCTTGATATAGTTATCAAGGACAGCACGAGAATTACCGCAAAATCCTCTAGTTGCATTGACAATATCCTTACAAATTTAAAAAATAATGATTATAAAGCTGGAGTAATTGATCCATGTCATTCGGATCATTTAGGTCAATATATCACTATTCAAGCTGCTGCTGACTCTCTTAGGGATGTATTGAGAAGGCATATCACAAATAGTGGAATTATCAAATTACGTGCTTCACTTTCTGATCTTAACTGGAACATTTTATTAAGAAACGATTACAGTGTAGACTTTTTGTCGAATTTACTCGTTGACAATTATAAAAATTTCGTGCATCAGCACTTTCCACTAAAAAAATGCGCCTTTAAAAATAGTAAACCACCAGTAACTTGGTTCAACGAGTCATTACGTAAAATGCGTGACACATTGGCTAGCGTTAAGCAAATATGTAATGTAACAAAAAACCCTATGCATTTCCAAGTGTACAAAGATTTACATAAAAATTATAAAAGTGCAATAAATGTAGCAAAAAAAGCTGCTTACGATCAACATTTTGCAAATTCAGACAATAAATCTAGAGACGGCTGGAAACTAATAAACTATGAGCGTAACAATAAAAATTCGTAAAATCGCAAATAGATCCTGCTTTATCACAGGATGATTTTAATCATTATTTTAGCACTGTAGCAGAAGATATTATTACTTCACTTCCAATCAGTGATATAAATATAAATGACATAATGTGTAAAATTCCTGTCGTAGCTGATTCCTTCTTTCTCAAGCCAGTTTCCACATATGACGTACTCGATGCAGTGAATGCTTTAAGAAATTCCCCTTGTACTGATGTTTATGATCTAAATAGTGAGATAATTAAAAAAACTATTGATATAATTTTGTGTCCTCTTACCGCATTAATAAACAGATGCTTTGAGGAAGCATTTTTCCCAGACGCCTTTAAAATAACTAAGGTTATTCCGCTTTTTAAAAAGGGTGACATGACATTAGTGGACAATTATCGTCCGATTTCGATTATTCCCATTTTTGGGAAATTAGTTGAAATTCTCTTAAAATGGGCACTGTCTCAGCACTTTGAACGTAATTCAATAATTTCACCTAGCCAATTTGGCTTTCGTTCCAAATTTTCTACAACGCAAGCTGTACAGCGGGTTGTGGGTGACATAATTCGAAATTTTGAGGAGGCAGAACACACAGGAATCGCTTTGTGTGATCTTTCTAAAGCTTTTGACTGTGTTCCTCATGACCTGCTGCTAAGAAAATTATCGTATTATGGTATAAGAGGTTTGCCTCTACTTCTATTTACATCTTATCTTAGAAATAGGAAGCAATATGTCAGTATCAACAACTTAAATTCAGACTTCAGCGATGTTAAACATGGCGTGCCCCAAGGATCTGTGTTGGGACCAGTTCTATTTATATTATTTATAAACGATATTTACTATTTTCTCCAGCCGTATAAATGTGTCCTTTTTGCCGATGATACAACTTTAATTACTTCAAATAGAGACTGTTCAAATCTTCTCGATAGTTTAAATCAAATTGAAAAAATTGCTAACAAATGGTTTATTACAAATAAACTTAAACTAAACAGTGACAAATCACAGAAACTTGTTGTATCTTCGAATCACAGCATCACTAAGGGAGAAATCGTTAAGTTGTTGGGGGCTATATTAGATGACAATTTAAATTGGAATAGTCATGTTGACTACTTGGGGAAAACACTTACAAGTGTAATTTTCTTATTACGCAAATTGAAGTTGGTATTGGGTTTCAACACACTACTTTCTGCATATTTTGCATTGTTTCATTCGCGTATTTCTTATGCAGTAACCTTATGGGGTAATTCAAGTCATGCCATAAGAATTTTTCGTCTTTAAAAGAGAGCTGTCAGAGTAATCAGTGGAATTAATAATAATAGGGAACACTGTCAACCACTATTCTTAAAATTCGGTATAATGCCTTTACCATCTTTACATATATACTTCTCTCTAATTGAAATACATAAAAACGTCAGTAGTTTTGATACTCACTTTGATTTACACAACTATAGTACAAGATCTGCAAATTTACTAAGGATACCTCGTTTTAGGCTAAAAAAGTCTGAAAGCAATTTATTAAATTTTAATTTGTATAATAAACTACCCCTGAAGTAAAGTCACTAAATTTAAATCGTTTTAAAAACAATGTTAGAAGTATTATATTAAAACATTGTTTTTATTCAATTGAAGATTATTTACGGGCATCATTCTAATAAACAAGAAATTGATAAATAATAATAGATGATAAAAGATTACCCATTTAAATACGCATTGTATTTATTATATTGGTGTGGAGCAGAACTACCCGATATTTAGTTTAAATTTGTTAATTAGGTTAATTTTGTTTTATGTGTGTTCATAGGTGTATGTATGTGTATATGTGTGTGTATGTATATGTGTGTATATGTTGCATGCATGTGTGTATATTGTATGTATGTGCATGTGTGTATGTATGTGCATATGTGTATGTATGTTTGTATATACACTGGTTTGTCATGTATGTGTTTTTATTTATACGGATATAATATGTACATTATAGCTTATGTATTTGTATTTGTGCTTTGTATATTTATATTTATATATATCAACCCTGATGATCTTTAAAAAAAAATTTTTTTTTTTAACTATAAGATTTTGTGCTCTGACTTGCTACAAATGTACAAACCTGTATATAATGTGGTTAAATAAACGATATCTATCTATCTATGATACTCATAACAACATTCCTAGATATGTTAATTCATAACTATGATTATTAATTTTCATATTTTCTAAAAGGTAACTTCCAATAATAATTTTATACATTTATTCATTTGTCAAAAAGTCATTCCGGGAAATTACAGAGGGGGGGCAACTGCTACCCTTGCCTGCGGGTGCCCATGAACCGGAGAAAGGACTTATTTAATTTTTCAGCAATTCTCAAGAAGGAATTAAGTATTAGTGAGATTTTTAGATAAAACGCAAAAATACTAAATTAAAGTCACTTTTGACCTTTCGCCTGCGATGATTAAACCCAATTCCGGTAATATTTACATATATCCTAAACCAAAATGTTAACGAATTGTCCCACATTTAACCGCCCTGTTACATATTTTAGCTGGCGATATTCTGCTGAAACTGTTTTAAATCACGCACGTTGATTTGTATACGCCTAATGTTTATGCATAAGCATTAATAACATAGCAAGACAGCCATGTCGTAAAATAAGTCGAGCGGCTACTTTTACGGTTTTTGACCAAATAAAGTTTATTTACAAATATGTATGTAAATTTGCCTGCGTTAGGGAAGGATCGCATTGAGCTGCCGAGTTACTGAAGTAATACCGAATAGTTTGAAATTACAACTAATAGGAACATTTGCATTCAGACATTGTAGGATACGAATACTATCAGTAATAATAATAAGAATAATTAAGGTGGTCATCCTATGTTTTCTTCATCTATTTAGTGCACATGATTATGGTGTTTACAGCCACTTACTCTTTGGGATGTGGGAAGTGGCTGTAGTTAATTCGCCAGCGCTAGTCCCGTGAGTTGTCAGAGTCCACAAGTCCAGCATCGGTTCTAACGAAATAATAATAATAACAATAATAATAAAAATAACTAATTAACAAGCGTCTTTCTTTTATTGTATTAGATTAGAGTATAGGGTGAATATTGTACACAAATAATGCTAATCTAATTCTTACCACTAATAACTTACCATTGCGGCCAAAACATTGCGTACGGTTTGTTTTCCCTTTGTATCTGTGGTCTTATCCAGTAGCTATTCATTCGTCAACCATTGTTTATAACTTGTCACTGTTGTCATTACAAGAATGTGTAGCCCTCTCCCACACAAGGTCATTTCAGACCTTCAGGGATAAAGGGGGTTGTAATTTCATGTGGTGTTATTATAAAAAAAAAAAGAATTAGGTTTGCAAATTTTGCATAAAGTTCTCACACTGTCATATCTTGTGCTAATCGAGGCAAAGAAGGCTTTGCCATCACAAAGCTAGAAGGGGATGGTCACTGCGACGTGTGGCCGATGAAATTGGTTACAGAAAAAGCATTTTTAACAGTTACGAAACGTATAATTTATGCAAAGCAGATGTTCCGGTGCAACAAACAAAATCAAATCAGGTGAACGATGATGAATTGATGCAATATATAACATCACATCTCTTGTCACTGCAAAAAAGCAGCAAAAGAAACATATAAGGGAAGAAGGCTCCTTCAACCGTCAAAAATCTAAGATTGAGTGACGATAACAAAAAAAAGAGGACAGTTTGCAAATGAAAATATGTTTCCAGTAAATTTTTGAGAAAATGGTGTTTTTGGATGAAAAAATCTTCCACTTAAAGTATACCACCTAATAGATAAAAAATCGAGTAGCCTTAATTGCACAAAACAGACAACAGTGGAAGATTTGCAATTTACTTATGGAGCTGGATATCAACTCAAAGACAGGGAGTTCTGTAATTTATGGAAGGTCGCTTAACTGGTATACTGCTTACCAGTGCAACTAATCAAAGATGCAATGGTCCCATCTGTGCAAGTTCGATTTTCAAATCATTTTATTTTCTAACATGTAAGAATATCCAACTTTATCTTGTTACATTATCAATAAACAATCATGTTTACTTTTAGGGTAACTCACCCGTTCACACAGCCTACAAGGTCAAAATCTGTTTGGAAGGAAACAACATTCAAGTTCTCCCTTGGACAGCCAAAAGCCCTGATTTAAACCCAATCGCAAACTTGTAAATACAATCCAAAACGAATGGGATCTTTCAGAAGGTAACTACAAAATGCAATATTTGGTTGTCTCCATGCCTAAAAGACTGCAATTACTTTTGAATTGCAACGGGGGTCTACAAAATGCAATATTTGATTGCCTCCATGCCTAGAAGACTGCAATTACTTTTGAATTACAACGGGGGTCTACAACTTTCAAGTTCATTTTGGGTTATTTATTGCATTTTTAGGTTTATAGATTTTCTTTTGTTAATTCTGTGATTGAAATGATTTTTTTGCCGACATTATTTTTTACTCAGCAACTATTTTGAAAATAAAATGTTTTCCCGCAAAAATTATAAATCTTTTACTATTTGCAAAATCTTATTTTCCAGTTTTATGATGACAAGCCACTGTGTTCGTCTATTTATGCCATTTTGTATACATTTTGTTTCTATTATTTTTTTAATGTACTTAAAAATCATACATCGTGTTTATTTGTAAACAAGTCATACGCCAATTGCAATGCCCAAAAAGACAAAATGTCAGATATGCACTAGGCAAATTTGGAGAAAATCTGATAACTTAACCAAAGATCGTGCGAAATTTTTTGGCCGTGATAGTACAATACCGAATGAAATAATTTAAAAACAAATTAAGTTCCTCTTCTTGATAAAAGTTAAAATATAGAGTGGAATGAAAAATAATTATCTTATCTTATCTTATTTCATTCGACCCTAAGGGGTATTTCCACTATATAATTTCAATTATTCTGTTCTCTGAAGCCATTCATGTTTATTACATTAAGGTTTACAAGTTTCCTTACTTTGGATTCTTTAAATGTGCTGGCTACCCTGATGACGCAACGCAAGCAGAAACACGTGTCGGTAGATATTTTAAAGTTTTTTAAAGTGAGTGTCAACTGGTGAGTACCTTGTGTTTTATTTATTTTTGGTTTTACTAGACAGAATAGTTGAAATTAAAAATAACATTATTGAGTCAGTAATACTGAACATAATGTGCATATTATCTTTTTTGTCATCCAAGTTTCAGCGTTTTGGCAAATAGCCGGGAAAATAATTGTTTAGAAAGATATATGTTATACTTATCTGTGATAAGATTTGTAAAAGTTAGTAAATAATAATTAGCAAAAAATTTTCAACGTAGGTAGGTTGATCCCATATGAGTAATTGTTCATGATAAATCAAAAAGAAAAATTCTCATAAAATTCCTTTATTACTGTGACCGGTTTCGTGAACAAATTAATTACTTCACATCATCAGACACAGGAATTTTTATAAATTCTCTCGATCTTATTAATATGACGGTTTGTTTTATAGTTTGTGGTATAGCAATATAACTAATGTGATATTTGTTATTTTTTTTTTTAAATAAACTATTTATTTGCATTAAGATATGTTAGTTTTTTAAAATAGGTGACAGTTTAGAATGCCTTGTTAACTATTTTGTCCATAGCGCATTATGTAGTAGAGATTACCATACATGGGATTAATGATCGGTTCCCAGAGATGGCCTTTACAGATATAATATAATATATTGCAAACACCTACTGAAACTTTCCCAAACTACAAGAACATATTAAGTGCATATTATTTAATTTTATAATGTTCATGGTAACTTAATTTTGTCAGGGAATGCATTATATTAATTAATTAAAACGTAATGCATAACAGATTCTTTTAAATTACAGTACATTGGTAATTTACATTACTGAAGGCCAACGGCCGGCCCTAGCGTGAAGGGGAGAAACATACAACACGATCAAACAGTATCTTCATTCAGACATAGGTATAAGTTTATACGAGCACAATTGAAATCGTATAAAAACTAAAAGCCAGCAAAAACTGTCGTCATCTCTTTATTGTACATATAAAATAATATATAGAATAAAGAGATGCCGATTGTTTTTGCTGGCTTTTAGTTTTTATACGATTTCAATTGTGCTCGTATAAACTATACTAAAAATGCGCAGTTCAAATGTCACAACGTACGTCACCTAGGGAAGCTACAGTAAATTCTTGAATTCGCGATATTGTCGATTTACAATTTGATGGTAGACAACTGTGTTGCACTAAATGAAACAAGGCAATTTCGTGGTCATGCAATACAAATATTAATAGACATATATCCTCAGAAAACCATAAACGGAGCGTGCAACGTAATTTTAACTTAGATATAGTGCAATTTATGAGAGGATGTAACATACCGTGGTCGAAACTGGACAATCCATTTTTTAGACAATTTTTGGAAAAATGTATTAGTGGCAAATATGACAATGTTAACGTGTCGGAGTCTACACTAAGAAAAAATATTTATTAACTGAGTGTGAAAATATTAGATAGAAAATTTCTTCTGAGCTTAATGGGAAGAACATCTGGTTTAGCGTGGACGCAATCACTAGCGGGTTTAAAGTACCGAATGTTTTAGTGGGTGCGTTGGAGGAAAATTGTTCAATGAGTGAGTACTTGATTGTCTCTAAAGTTTAAGAAGCTACAAATTCTCGCACTGTAGCGGAGGTAGTGAATTCAATTCTACAAGAGTTTTGGGGTGACAAATACGCAGAAAATAAGGACAAGTTCTTATTATTTCTTACCGATGGAGTGAATTATATGAAAGATGCTGGAAGAATTTTGAGGAAAACATATCAGAATATACTTTATGTAACATGTTTAGCACATGAGCATCGAAGCTTCGATTGTTGAAGCTATTAGGGGGTGCTACACTAATGTTGATAATTTGATATCTAGTGTAAAAAAAGTACGGTTATTTCATTAAATTCTACCAAATTCTCCATTACTTCCACAGCTCATTATAACATGGTGGGGAACTTGGCCAGAGGTAGCATCGTACTATTAGTGTCATTTTGAAAATGTGAGATCCCTATTACAGCAGTTAAATCCAAATAAGGCAATTGCTATTTCACAGGAGCAACAGGCATTTATGGATCCAACTGTTAACGAAAATTTGGAGATCATACACGGAAGTTTTTCAAGAATTCTCCTTGTTGTACGGGACCTTCAGTGTCAGCCAACATCAGAATTTACTACAGTTGTTTCAATAAATGTTGTGTTCGATCTTCGACAATATATTTTTTAATTACAGGAAGAAATTGCTGCGAGGGTACAAACAAAATTTCCAACTGTTTAAAAAAATCCCGGATTTGTTATGAGGAAAAAGGTAAACTTTGCTACACCGGGCATGAATATGGTGACTTTGCAAAAGTTTACATATTTTAAGTATGCTCCAGTTACATCTGCCGATGTCTCGCAATATAAATGGATTTTCAACGAAATTCGCCGAAGTTTAACTACAAACCATTTAGGGCAGATATTAATAAGACACTTTTATTCTTGGAACAGGCAGTAAAAAATACTTGAGTGTGTAATTTACTGTTAAGTACATCTCTCTATACCTCCAGTTCTCTTTGAATGAGTGTTTATAATAAATTGACTTTATCAACTTTGGATAATACGGAATTCACTAAAAAAAATTTCAAGGTAAGATATTGTTTCATATATGCATGCAAATCTGCCACATAACCACCTAAAGCCAACCCTGGTTTTACGTCATATCCAATTGGTAAATCCCACCTCTGGAGATTACAAACTTTTTTATGTCTTTTAATAGAAAAAAACTCAGTATGTACTATAAATTAACAAATTGTTTTAAAGAAACCAAACAATAAATGTAAAATATGCTTTTATACCTACCAAAACGTTAATTTTTACTGTAAGTATTCGACAATTTACTAACAATTAATTATGGTTACTTACCGCTGTGGTAAATTATCATTAAATTATTTTTCGGAGAATTAATTTAGTAACTATTGATCTGTAATCTACTGCGGTAAATTACCGAAAAAAATTAATCACCGTAATTTAACATCACTACATAGTATAGACATACATTTTTTACTAGTAGTGCACCGTAAAACGAGGAAAAAAGTAGCTTCCTTCTTGAAAAAAAATTTTTTAAGGTACAACCACTTGGGACCTTCACAGCATGATAGCCTAGGTCCTTGGCCATCTGTAATGGCCAATTACAACATTTTTTTGGAGGTCAAACTTTTTTTATTACGAAGAATGTCATAAATTTGTCAAAATTAAATTTTCTTACTTTTTCACACATCCCTCATGATATCTCCGGAACCAATCGAGATAATTGTAGGTATTTTTTTTTAATTGATAAAGGAAATGTGGGCGAAGGTCACTGCTTTAATTTCGTTTTTATGGAAAATTTAATTTTTTTTGTAAAACTAGGTGAAACTGGAACGTTTATCTTCCTTGCTGCATTTTTTTCGGTAAGCGAAAAACTTTTTTATTTTAAGGAATTTTGTCATACCATATGTGTATGAAATAAAGTTTACACTTCAAGGAAGTTTTTAAAAAAAAATTCAGTTCTCTACGACTTATAGTTTTCGAGATTTTGTTTTTTAAAGTTACGAGTTTTTCGATCCTAGATGCGCCTCACTGCGGCGCCACTCAAGTGTGTACAGTGTAGACTATTGAATACAAGTAATCTTATATTATACATAATATATTGTCATTTAGAAACAAGCTTTTCTTTGCGTAATGTGAATGCGAATGAGTATTATTTTTATTGAGTTTTTACATATTATTTAATGCTTAACAATGGAATGTTTATTTTATGTTATCAGAATTAAAATCAGGTAATACAAATCTGGTAAAATCTGTTGATACTGATGTCCTGATTTTGCTTTCACATTATTACTGTGAAACACCAGATATGTCCCATAGGAATATATTTATACAATTAGGACATAGTAAGAATATACAATTTTTGTCAATTAACAATATTGTGGCAAATTTAGGAGAGGAAATTTGCAAGAAAGTATTAACGATTCATTGCCTAACTGGTTGTGACACAACTAATGCCATGTATAAAATAGGGAAGAAAACGGCATTCTATGTTTTATATAAAAATTTAAATAATTTAAAAGATTTAGAAAACCTTCCTTTTCTGTCAGAGGATAAAGCGATGGAATTAGGGGTAAAATATACGCTTTATTTATATAAGAATAAAAACAAAAATATAAAATCCCTGAATGAGATGGGACTTAACAACAAGTACAAATCGGCCAGCTTCTCAGCTGCCTCCTACTGACCATGCTTTTAGACAACATTTAAAAAGGTAATAATTATTTTTCTAGATCGCCCATACCTATTAAAAAAGAAACAAAACACCTACATGTAATTATTTTCTTTTTTGGTATAATATAATAATAACACCACATGAAATTACAACCCTCTTTATCCCTGAAGGTCTGGAATGACCTTGTGTGGGAGAGGGCTACAGATTTAGAGACAATGGACACACACCCAATGTCCGAGTATACTACGATTAATCTCTCTCACAGAAAAATCCCAGTTCCTCGACCGGGAATCGAACCAATTCCAATTCCAATTTAAAACATTTATTGCATATTAAAATACATCACAAAAACTTAATTAGAATGCCACACTCGGCATTGTACAAACAAAATCGAACCCCGGACCCCGAAGTTTTGAGGCAAGTACATTACCTCTAGACCACGGAGCCAGGTGTCTGTATCAATTAAAAATTTAGTATAATAGCCATATACAATACATGCAGATGGAAGATCCAACTCGATACGGTTGGATATTTGAAGAAAATGTTTGGAAGGCAACTTTTTCTAGTCAAAAATCTGTGCCCGATATTGTAAGGCAAAGTTTGTCAATAAGATGTTCCGACAGGGTCTGTAACAACAGATGTACCTGTTTTGCTCAAGGTTTGAAATGCTGCAGTGAGTGCAAATATGCAAACTGCTGCAACCAAGGAACTGTCTAGATATTTTTTAGATTCCGACGTTGACGATTTTTAAAATATTTTTATAACAAGTTTTAAATTTATGTTTTAAAATAAATAATTATTTCGTATTTTTTTTTAATTCAATTTTAGGTTTTAATGTATAAATATAATGGATTTTAAATAATGTGCAATGTAAATAATGATAAGTAAAACCTAAGTGCTTATGAAAATAAAATTTATATTAAAAATATGTCAAAAATAATACTTAATAGTGTGCACCCACAACACGCATAACACACTGATTAAAGCACAGTAGAACCGGGGGAGATATCCTGCCCGCAGAAACTTAATTTCAAATAACAATAACTTGAAACGTACAAGTCGTAGAGTATTGCGTTTTTTTTTTAAATTTCCTTGATGTGTTAATTTTATTCCCTATGCATATACTGTGGCAAAATTCCTTAAAACAAAAAAGTTTTTCGCTTACTGAAAAAAGTACTGCAAGAAAAATAAATGTTAAAGTATTACCTAATTTTATAAAAAACTAGGTTTTCCATAAAGACTAAATTAATTCAGTCACCTCCGCTCACGTTTCCTTTATCGATTAAAAAAAAAAAAACTTGATTATCTCAATTGGTTCCGGAGATATCGTGAGGGATGTGTGAAAAAGTACGAAAAATTAATTTTGACAGATTTATGACATTTTTCATAATAAAAAAAGTTGGACCTCCCAGAAAATGTTGTAATTTCCCATTTTAGATGGCCAAGGGCCTAATCTATTATTCTGTGAAGGTCCCATGTGGTTGTACCTTAAAAAAAAATTTTTTTGAAACGTTTTTGTCGGTTTTTTCAGTGTACTATAGTGCAATAAAATTTCTCAGTATATCGACAATAGATCTCAAATTTAGTGACAAATCATGTCACTTAATTTGTATGAAGAGAAAATATTCAATTTCTTGGAACGAACATACCTTAATAAAAAATCAAATCACTCGAGAACGGCTCATTCTATCATATATCAACAAGAATACCTTTTTTTGGTACATTAGACCAAAGTATATTTTCTTTATAAATTTTTATCACAAAAGCTGAAAATAAGAAAGTTGTGGTGAGGAAAAAAAAAGAAAACTTAAAAGGGGGGACCATTTTAGGAGGCATACCCAAAAATGAGTTCCACTATTCCTAAAATTACAATTTGATATTTGAAGCAGTTTAGAAGTAATCTCCAAATAAGTGACTTTCATGAGGCTTGATTCACCATTATTATGCGATATCGGACTATGGTCTATATAATGAATTGCAATTGTTTTTTGTCTACTGTCGGCTCCCGAAGTATTGTTCCGTAATTATTAATCATCCTGTATAAAGAAATTTTAAAAAAATATAAAAGAACTGTGGTTTTTGAGAAACAATGTAACACATACGATAAACTTTTTTATACATTCGTTACGTTGTCTAAAATGTGACATAATCCCTTGCAAAGGAAGTGTATACTTTAAAGGCGACAGTATCAACGGATATCTAATTCATTCATCAATGATAACAGTTTTTGTAAAACTTTCCAAGAAATGAATATTATTGATAATTAATCTAATATTGTTTTTACTATATCTACAAAACTGATAAGAGAATAATTAGTCAGATCAGATAAATACCAATGTAGGTACAATTATTTATTCATAAATAAAAAAATTGGAGATGTGTGTAATAAATTATTAAAAAAAAACGTTATCCAGGTTGCAACAGATTCAACGTATCAAGATTTGAAGAACTCAAATAAACTATCAAGTCGTTGTCTTGTTATACTGGGTGTTCGCAGGAAAACTTCAGCCTCAAATATATCGGACAATTTTGATGATAATTGCCTCAAATATATAGTTATATAAATGTGTATGGCAATCTGCTTTGGCCAAAACTGAATTAATTAAAACATTATTTGTGTGTATGATTTTAATAAAAACTGTATCAAGCGAAAAAATATTTATGTCACTTTGATACAAAAAATTAGAATGTATATTTTAATCAGCAAATTAATCACCCTTGTTGCCCTACTTAGTCTAACACTTGTAAGTTACTTCTACAGCATCTTATAATAGTCCAATAGTAGTCTGACAATATCTCAGAACTCCATTTGCCCTGATATCTTTTCCATAAATGCACTTTTAATGACATATTCATTCTAACTTCTGGTAGCAAGAAAGAAGGTTCACAACAAGGTCTCTATAGTTTTCTGCTCTTTTATTGCCCAGAAAATTGTCGTTACCATTTTAAAGGAATCCCAAGCAGCTTTTTCATTACCTTGAAGAATGTTGTCAAATTTAGTGCCATTAAAAGGTTCCTTGGGGACCCACAAGCATCCCTTCCTTAACTTTGGTATCACTGATTCTTTGTTCATAGCCTTTACAAAGTTTCTCATAAGCCCCAGTTTTATGTTTTATGTGTAATGGTGACAAATGACAATAGGACCTTATGCAGAGTGTAGTAACATTTTTTGCTCCTGGTTCTAGGGACAGTCTCAGCGGCAATATTGTCCTATTGCAATGCTCTAATAGTGCTTGACTGTCCCGCTCGCAAAGAAAACAGCGGTATTTTATATTTCTTGCCTCATTTCAAATAAGATGGCAGCAGCTTTCTTCAAATCTACCATTCATACTTTTTGTATAGTATAATTTCCAACAATAAATTCTGTTACTATAGATTTCCTTCATGTGGACAGCATAATCGATTGGAATTGAATGTAGTTTGTTTCCATTATGGAGTAACCCAGCGTTTAGACTAAGTTTCAAGGAATCTATAAAAAGTCTCCAGTCACTAGGATCATGAAGAATATTTAAAGCATTCATTAAAACGTCAATATCCCTGCATACTACTAAGTTATTTTCCATGGAAACTTTAATATTTTGTTGGAGTAAATTTCAATGTTGCAACCGAGATGCCAAAATTTCAGCTTTTCCTTGGACGGGTCCAGATCCCTTATGAGATCGTTTAATTTGCTTTGGTCCACACAAAATTATGTAGTTCTCCCCAGGCACTTTGGGAGAAATCGGGATTTTGTGAGATTGACTTCTTGGCTGAATCATCATCTACATTATTATGCAACTCTTTGTTAGAATCAAGGATATATTCTTGTGATGGGTTAGAAATAGGCTCTTCATTATTATGGAGAACAGAGCGAATGCCAGATGGTATATTATGATATTGTATTACCATCCAATTCTTCTTGATACTATTCTGTTTAATAGGAGTATCAGGCAAAAATAATAATCTGCAATATAATCTTTAGGTTCTCGCCAGATCATAGATACTGCAAAAGTCATTGAACACCTTCTTCCATTTACCCAACTACGAAGATTGTTCGCATAATTGCTACAACACATATGAGGTGCCCAACTTTTGTACCGGTCCCTAATTTTGCAACCAAAGTACAATTGGTACGCCTTCTTAATTGGGAGTAATGCTATGTTTGTTATTCATAAAAGTCACTTCACCACAAATAAACAACAATTGTATGGTTTATTTACACAATCTCGTGACATATTCTCTAAATAGCAAAAATTAGTCGCAAAAATTAACACTTTTGATTCACACAAAGGTACAAACCCAACTAAATAAGAACTAGTAATATTTTTAGATATTAACAAATATGTATTAACACATCAAGTATAGTTTGTTGTTTGGATCTTTGCGCGTCTCAATTATTAGCCGTATGATTCAAATAATCAAAAATAAATAGAAAGGTCAACTCTACCTTTGAGCAATTCCGAGTACAGGACGTTTTGTTTACACATATTATCATTGTATTTATTGATACTATAAAGGTATTTCTGCAATATAGCAGTGCATGAGTAGGTCGTGCCTAATTTGTTATATATGCATAGATCCAAACAATAAACTATATTCCGATCATAGTAAATATACTTGAGTATCGGTAGCGCAGTGGGCCAGAGCGTTAAGTGACAAACGTAGCTAGTTTACTGTAAAGTGGTGTACAACGTGATCACCGGTTTTAACAAAAAAACACAATACAAAAATGGTGTTGCTTGATATCGACAAAGCCTTCGAAATTGTCTGGCATGGAGGTCTCCTGTATAAACTACAACAAATGCATAACTTATCTATATATTTTTGAACCCTAATTAAATCTTATCTAACCGACAGGAAATTTTCTGTCAAAATAAACAATGTATGCTCTGACCAACACGAAATACGGGCGGGAGTGCCGCAGGGGATAGTGCTCTCTGCCACATTGTATAACTTATACCTGGCTGATATCCCCACCCATCCCCTGACACTGACGATGATACGACTATATACGCACAGTCATATTACGCCCAAACCGCAACAATTAAGTTCCGGTACCATCTAGATAAACTCGTGACATACTACAATAACTGGAAGATTATAATAAACGAGACGAAGACCGAGACCGTAACTAAATTTACTAACATTAAAACTTTTATTCTACTGAAAATTAACGACAAGACAATTACTGAAAAGGATGTTGTCAAATACCTCGGTGTACCCCTCGATAAAAGGTTCTACTTCAAACAACATATATCTACAGCCATTAACAAGGCAAACATGAGTATCAATAAACTATATCCGCTGGTGAACCGACGGTTACGCCTGAGTGTTGACAATAAACTTCTCCTGTATAGGACAGTAATAAGACCGACAATGACATACTGCTGCGTTGCCTGGAGCCGGATGTCCGATACTCAGAACAAACGTCTTCAGGTAACGCAGTAACTCCGAATGATGATGAACGCTAACCGATACGTAATTATTAACGAACTACACAATAACACAAAAATCCCCCTGATCCGAGGCTTTATAACCCAAACTGCACAAAAATTCCTAAAATCTAGTATCCAACATTCCCCCCCTAACCTAAAATATAACCGATATCCGCCACCATCACCACTCCGTTTAATTCACGAAAACCTCCCCCCTATACCTGGATCCTGACTAACACGTGGGTCACACATAAACCAACTGAAACTTATCTTATACTTTAATTACCTCCCCCTAACTACCTGCCCCTTGGGGTACCAACGAGTCCCTCCCTTTATCATTCTTTACACAAACTTTATTTATTATTCTAAACAGGTTTCTTGTATATATTTTTTTCTGTATTGTCCTTATCATACTTTTTCTTTTTAATATTTAATTTAGTTCTAATTATTTTAAGCCTTTACATGTTTAAACAAAAGCATTTCATTGTCTCAGGAGAATGCCAGACTGCACCACCAATACACAAAGGGTTTCTGGATTATGTGGGCCAAACACCTACCAACCGTAAGGCGGGACTGTCGCCGTGGCGATATAAACTATGTACCTACCTACATAGTTTACGATCAAAGTACCACATTGTCACATGTTTTGTTTATATTATCATATATACATACTATTAATAAAATTAAATACCCTAGATAAGTTAGAAATGTAGAAACAGGAACTAAATAATTTAAATTGGAAATTGGTTTACTGCCTATCGACTCCCGGGTTCAAATCTCGGTTTCCATTCTGACAAATTCAAAGGGTTTGGTTGTATATGTCCGCGGTTTTTCAACTGTGTAACCACTGTCCGTGCAACTTCGGCTTTGGTTTGGGGTTGTCTAATTTCTGTGTTGTGTTTATGTTTATGTATGTGATGGGACCATCCGTAATTGGTATATACCTGCGTTACATTTCATTACTTGTATCAAGAAAACCACAGCTAACTTGAACTTTTGCTTATCACATTATTATTTAGCACGACAAAGTTACTAAGAATTGACTATTTTTTTCCATCGATACATTTTGGCTGTAGGTCAGTGAATCAGATTTTTGAAATCTCATAAAATGAAAGTTAATCAGAAATAGTAAAATACCACCAATATGAATTGTCATAACAGATTAATTGTTAAGTAATTTATTTTTGTGGTGTGATGAAATTTATTCATTGACACATTTAGTAGTTGTTAGAAATACTGTTGTATAAATTTACTCCATAGTATGAGAAGGATCTTTGGAATATTGTGAAATCTGAATTAAGATTATGAACAGGTTTAAGTTTTTCCTTAAGGTGGCCCGGCGCGTTGAGGTTAATAAAAGTCTGTGAATAAAACAAGATATTAGTTATATTGAACTATATTTTCAATTTGAAGCCATGCAATTCTTTATTTTTTTTTTTGATGTGATTGTATTTCCTTAAATTATACATAAATCGGTGACAAGTATTTTTTGTATACGATTTTTGATATTTTTGTCCATACATGGGTACTAAGTCATAGTAATATTATATTATATTATATTACATTGTATTGTATTGCATTGCATTGCATTGCATTGCATTGCATTGCTACGTTACATTACATTACATTACATTACATTACATTACATTATATTATATTATATTATATTATATTATATCATATCATATCATATCATATCATATCATATCATATCATATCATATCATATCATATCATATCATATCATATCATATCATATCATATCATATCATATCATATCATATCATATCATATCATATCATATCATATCATATCATATTATATTATATTATATAATTAAAGTTTCGCAAAGCTTTTCCTTACTTTAAATTCAAAATGTATTTGTGGGAATAAAATTTTTAAATTGATGTAAGATTTTTGATTTAACTTATTTACATGCGTACTAAGTCTAAGTTTATGATCAAAAGTTACATCGAGTATTTTTGATTCCTGGAATAAATTCGAGGGTGCATTTATTCATACGTAAATTTAATCCCTTTTGTAAATTTATACCTTTGTTCTCAGAAGAAAATAACGTATATCAGTCTTTTAGTATAATTTCAAATTATGAATAAAATAGTGGGAGGATCGATTCCAGATTTTTATTAGTTTGTAACACAGCAATTTCTGTTTACGATAGATCAAAATAATGTACTATTTGTAAATCGTCAGCGAAAGATTGAATATGGGAATTTTTAATAGATTTCGCAATATCAGATGCACATATCAAAATCGGCAGTGGCCCTTGAAGTAAGCCTTGGAGGACCCCAGATATTATCAGTCTAACAGCAGATACTTTTTTTTAATTTACTTTAACTTTTTGATAGCTTTCATGTAAGTATGTACAATCAAATAAAAGGTCAGACTGAATTATTGGAATTACCTTATCTGAAATTTAAGAGCACTTACTTAGTCAAATTGTTCATTATTATGAAATTCGTAAAAGTAAAATAAAACAATATTTCTTAATTATAGAATTCATTGATAAGTTTTATTATAAGTTACATATTGATTTTGCAGGTGTATACAAAATTGTTATTTATAACTCTATATTATTATATATTCTGATGATAACCTTATCGGTTCTCTCCTATCATTAGTTTTTCTGTATAAGATTTTAAGTACCGTAAAATTATATAACTTGAAATGCTTCGAACTTCAATTTAATTTTGCATTTTTACTAATTTACATATATTAATAATAATATTCTACTATTTAAAGTTAATAAAAGTCTTTGCCAAAGAAATTGTTGTTATAGTTACTGTTAAAATCTTTCTTCCGTATTGGAGTTATTGTAGTGGGGTACGTTCACTTACTAAACTAAACAGATTTCTATTAGTGTGGTATTAAAAGTTGAATACATTTAATTTAACAAATCGTAAGAAGTGCCCCAAATAGCACAATATATCTTATATACTGTTAAAGCTAAACCTGGAGGCCGGTGTAAATTACCCTAAGCAATATACAGAGTGCACACTAGCCGCTCGAAACGTGGTATAATTTTGCCTAGGTAAATATTAATGTAGTTCGTAAATTGTCGGTGTAATACTCCAATTTCCAATTTCCAATGTAAGACATTTACTTCATATTTCTCTTTACAATTTCTAATTAAGACTACTTAAATATATTATCTTATATATAATAATATAACAGCATGGATTTAACATCATAAATACATTATATATTTACATTCATTACACTTAATCACCGTGGCGACAATCCCGCCGGTGACGGCCGGTCGTCACGGCGGCCGATGTTAGGGCCCTGTGATGGTTTTTTCGTCCTATTTCAGTTCGAGGTGGAGGCGGTACACATATACAGTGCGTATTAATTGACAATTGGCTTTTGGCAATTAAAGAACAAAAATATTAACATAAGTTATATTGATTATATAGGAAAAATTGCAGAAAAAAACCCTATTTAAAAAAAATTCACAAAATATTTTAGGTGTGTGACATGTTCTAGAGTGCTAACGTGTCTACTCTGAGTGGGGCGGGAGGGGTATGTAAGGAAGGGTGTGCAAAAAATGGGGATTTAGGATATTTGTTTGTCGTTGTGCGTATTATGTCTATATTAGTCGGGATCGTAATAGAGAGGGAGCCAATTTAGTGCAACACCCCCGTCCAATTGTTGGCATAACACAATAAGCTGGGGGTTGTACTTATTGACCAGTAGCTCAGTGAGCAGGTCGTGAATTAGGGCTTAGATTGATTTGAGTTATCACCAAAATCTAGGCTGGGCGCCAGGACTTTTGCAAGTACCAAATAATTAAACTTTTACTTTAAAAGGTAAAGATAGTTAAAACTTGAATTCGGTTGGTAAGGAAGTGGAATAAAAAGATATTATATTAATAAAAGTATAATCAAGACTAGTATAGGTATGTACAATATTTACATGTCAATATAAATTTACGTGGTTGAAGACCAAAAACAAAAAATGATATGAAATGCTATTGAGAGAATACGAGAAAAAAAGAATTAGAGTTACTGATCTCTCACAACACAAATTTCTTCTGACCAAATAAAACTTTACTGGGGACGAAGATCTTACGTATTTCCAATGGGTTAGTCCAGCGAAGAATCCACAAACGGCTTAGCTTTTAATGGGTTCGGTGTCAATTTGACTCACCACTGTCAATACTGCAGTTACCCTTGAGAAAAATGCCAGTTGTGTAAAATATAGTTTTTCTGCTTCACCCTGTATATAATGATCAGTTCGATCCACCAGTTATCCTCTTCTCTTGGTCCAGGTATTTACATAAAAAGGGGAGAGTTTTATGAGATCAGTATTATATGCAAAACAAAGATAAAAGCTGTGACGTTTGAATTGTCCAGCTACGTAGACAAAATATGAGTTAACACAAATTTACAGAGTAAATTGCAAACTAAACAAACTAGGATCGGTATCCTACAATATGTTAGGAAGTTGAAGACTTCAACTAACTTAAGTATTAATAAAAGTTACGTTAAATGGAAAAAATACTAGTCCAGCAAATAAACTAGGTGTAGCTATGATAATAAACAAGTGAAATAGGTATTCACTAATTGTTAAGATATTTTTGTACTAAAAGAAGTTAAGCTTCCAGAAAATAGAATTTAGAATGTCTGTATACAGACAGACAACTAGAAAGATAACGTAAATAAATATTTGCTAAATATAAAACAATATGATAGTTTTCAACTTGAAGGTAACGTTAAATTAAATTATTTATTAGTTCCTCCGAGAGAGGTTCTAAGGAATTGCAGATAATGGAGTAAACAATGAGTATGGATATAATTGTGGTGGTGGCGGATGTCTGTGATGTGAGCGGTGATGGTGGAGTGTTGGATACTGGATTTAAGGATTTTTTGGGCGGTCTCTGTAATGTAGTCTTTGATCATAGGTATGTTTGCGTTTCTGTGTAGTTCGTCGATTGTAATATAGCGGTTTGCGTTTGTAATAAGTCGTAGTGGTTTGTTTTGCGTTATCTGCAGGCGTCCGTATACGAGGAGACTACGACAGCCCCACGGCCAACGGCTGCAGAGGCACCGACCATCAAGGCTCCTAGAATACCTCCGGTCACGTAAGCCTGCGGCTCAAGGAGAGCCGTATCAACTACGTTAAAGCGAAGCTGACGAGCGAAGGTATTGCCATCGAGCCAACCAGCGCAGAGGACTATAGGAAGCTCACAAGACTTCTGACGACAGAAAAGCACGAGTACCACACGTACTCACTGCCAGAAGAGCGTCAACTACGAGTAGTGATGCATGGAATCCACAGCGGAGTGGAGAGCGACGACATAAACATGGACCAGGGCTTCGCGCCGTCATCCGTACAAAGGATGACTAGTCAAAGAACCATGGCCTAGATGCCGCTGGTACTTATACAAGTACCCAAGGATCAGGAGGCCATCTTGACAGTCAACCGATGCTGCTCCCTGGTAGTGCGGATAAAGCGTCAACGAGTGCAGTAAGAAGTATCGCAGTGCCACCACTAGCAGCACTTCGGCCATGCACAAGGCAAGTGTACTGCACAGGCCAAGTGCATGAAGTGCGGAGGACCACATCACTCCATGGACTACAAGAAGACGAAGGATACGCCGGCGAAGTGCGCTAACTGCGAGGGAGCGCACCCTGCCAGTTACAAGGGGTGCCCCAAGTACCCCAAGAAGCCGGCTGGCCCCCCCTCCAAGACAAGTGCCAAGGACTCAACAAGAGGTCAGGAGACCAAACACAGGAGGACTGAACTACGCGAAGGTAGCTCAAGGTAAAGTAGGGACCAGTGTCAGCCCTGCTAAACAAAAAAAGGCACTCGTTGAGGCCCAAAATCTCACCGCGGTGCGCAAATGTGCTCAGCAATGAGAGCATTTGTTGCACAGATGCCTTTCCTCATTAATGTGTGATGTCCTTTCAGGAGAAGCCGAGCAAGATGACGCCACTACTACCTGGCGGACACTTCGTGGCAAACAGATTGGAATAAATCTCGGAAAACTAGTGAGTATAACTAAACTTTTCCTTTACAGATGGACCAACCCACAGAAGAGACATGACACACCAACTACCTACCCACAAACCTTGCAGGCGTTAGACAATAAACCGTCTAGCACCTGTTGTCCCACCGGCCCCGTGCAGGACGAAAGTGCTAAGAAAGCACTTAGGCCTGCACTTCCTCGAGCTACATAGTTCATCCTAACCAACCGATGATCAGGACGGTAATGTGTCAATTGACACTTTACGTACCGGCAGTCAAATCCAACCATAGCAACACTCACAGTTTCCTAACAGGCAGATGACTATCCCCGAGGGTCACAAACTGGCGAAGACAGAAGAGCGCCAGAAGTGGCCCTAGCCAGCAGGGTTCATCAGCCAGGACCCAGGGAGGTTGGCTGAAATCTTCGGCACCGCTCACATTTGTGAGTGGGGCCGTTCGTAAAGTAAGCTAATCCGCCCTGCACGAGGCCGATCCAGGTCTACAGCGATGGTTAGGGTAAAAAGTAATAGTTCTGCCTGGCCCTAGCATCCGAGATCGCCATCAAGCCAAAGAATATTGGCGCGATCTACAGAAAAGAGTATACACCCACAAATATAGCATAAAAACTCAAAACGAAAACACGAAAGCACTCGCCAAACTGGCCATAGAACAAAACCACTGATTTAATTTTAGCAACATACAAATATCAGAAAAAGAACCTAACTATAACCGAACAGACATATGTGAAATGCTGCAAATAAAAAGACATACCAACGCAATAAATAATCGCAATGATACAGAAAATTTAAGCGAAACTTATTTTAACTTAATTAAATGATTGGGGTACATTACAACATGAATTCAATTTTTACATCTTACCGACACAAAATAATTATTCTTGAAATAAAATATTTTGTCACACACGCACTATTTAAGCAAACCACCTACAGTAAATATATGTATACATTTCTAACGTTATCTCTGTAACATAAACAAAACTTTAAAAGCCAACACGCCATGTTAAAATATCGCAGTTGCGCTAAAATAGACAATCCAATAACATCAAACATGTAACAAAATTTAAACAAATACCTAATAATTAATAATGTAAGTAAATAATTGTAATGCAGAATAACCATAACTGTGTTTTAAAATATTATATTAATTGTAGTTTTCTGATGATGGTGTAATAAACCGAAACGTTAGAAAAAAATAATAAAATTGGTTATTACTAAGTACACATTTTTTGGGTTATTAGGTCCAATGTAATTAAAACACTAATGTATTAACTTGCCGACGTTTCGGTATAATTTATCCTCATTCTCAGGGCACTGTAAGATATACATAAATTGATTGTAAGTTATTCTATAACTATATGGGTGATAAATTCTAATCCAAACTAATAGTGAAGAAATAATATTGAACAGTTAATTAATTATTCTATAACAGATTGTAGGAAACATGTACTTATTTTAGGCACTTCAATTATTATTTAGAATTAGTTATAGGTTAGTGATATATAAAAATTATAATCAAATACTCACATTAAAATTTAGTGTTTCTCGTGCATAAAAAACATAATGGCAAGAACATACTTCGTAGCTATAATATTGAGTTTATTGAAAAATACTCAGTATATCGGCGCATACAGAAATGAGAAATTTTTATATATTACTTGAAATGTGTGTTAGTTATATCTGACCGAAATCCCCAAAAAAAACTATCAGATATTAATTGCCAATGAGATTTGAGTACAGGATACCCGGACTGATAAATAATATATGAGCATTCTCGTGTGTTGTTGATTTCATCATTGTGAAAGCACAGATCATCAAACCATTCTGTGGTGAAACAACCTATCATAAGAAAACTTTACAAGTTGAAAACCAACAATATGACAGTATTACAAGCAAGTGGCTCGACATATTTTATAATAAGCTATATATGGCTGCGACATACATCTCTTTATCACTTCCATGCCTAAGAAGATTATTTAGGTAGCTTTTGGACATTTTTTAGTCAGTATCAGTATATTATTTCGTAAACATGGCACAACCCAGATATCCGTGGCTAAATAGTGATTTCGTAGCTGTCTTTTGGTCAGCATAACAGTGCTACATACTATGTTAGCCATATTTATAACTTGTTAGCCACGATAATGTTTTAAACAGATTTTTAAAACGTCTTAGTGTATGACTATTATATCGAAATGATTTTTGCTATAGCTATAACTCGGTGTGCTACGTGGGTGGTCCCAATACTGCTGTGATCACTGTTGAGATAAAGATAAAATTTCGATTATTTTTGATGAAGTACCTGCTTACAACATATTTAACTGTAATTATTATTATAATCTGCAGGGAATTTTCTGAATAGGTGAGTCAGTAACTAGTGCAAATTTAAGGACATTGAGGTAACCTGGCAGAACGACCGTTTTGTATTGTATTAGAGTTATACTAAAGGACACTGGCGGTCCATCTATAGGGTCATTTGGTCAATGACCTACCACATACAAATAAAAAAATAGAGCTATTCATTTTCTGAAGTTTAAAAATATATAATATATATATATATATATATATATATATATATATATATATATATATATATATATATATATATATATATATATATATATATATATATATATATTTTAATATTCTTAAAAAATATATTAAAGTTTCTAGTTCATTCTATGCACAATACTATTCAAATATCTAGATCACAGGATTTCGTATCCCCTCCGGGCACCCAGCCTCTACATTCATATTCATTACATTATTCATTTATAGAATTTAAAAATCTTGGGTCAATCCACAACTTGTCCTCAAAGCTAGCTACGGACCGAATTTACAACGAATTAAAGTGAAATAGACTTATGCACGAATCGTCAGAAAGCAAAAGAGACAGAAAACACTGGCGGGGACAATGTCCCTGACACATTTTACGGAAACGGTAACACGAAGTTCAATAGAGCAGTCTTAATGCTGACTAGGTACGCGTTGGTCGGTAAATTCTATCGCGTTGTTTTTAATGTTTTTATTTGTGAACATTTTATTAGTAAATCTCTACTTTTCGTGAAATTAAGTAAAACAGTGTTTTTGGTGTTTACTATTAGATATGAGTGTTGTGCAAAATATATTAAAACTGAAAGATGGACATAAGTTGGGTTATGAATAAAGTACAAGTAGTCTTTGTGTTTAGATACGTTTTAGACGGTGTTGTATGTGAGAGATTTTGGATATTTATTCAGCCTCAAGGAACGACATCGCAGCATTTGACAGATGTAATTTTAAAAGAGTTAGAATGTCTGAAAATTAATGAAAATCCTGAAAAAATTGATAGCACAAAGTTGCGATGGAGCATCAGTAATGAGTTGTGCTTTTGGAGGTGTACAAGCCAAAATTAAAAAAAGTTATCCTTCAGCAAATTTTATTCATTGTTACGCTCATCAACTAAATGTAATTTGTATCTAACAGAAATGTTTTCTAAAAACAATTTACTAACACTGAATAATATGGGCTAATGCTACCGATTTATTTATCTTTAAGTCACTGAGAAAAAAAATTACCCACATATTTTTAATATTTGTGTTAGCATAGTTGAAAATTTTAGCCCACTGTGAGGAGTCCCAATACTTCATTGTAAGCAGTCCATCTATAAGTTGAATAGTTCTCAGTTGTCGCCATTATGTTCATTTTATAGTATGCATGAGGTCCATAATCAATATCGTGAGTGGATCAAGTGAGCGTAGGTAGCATTAGATTTATTTGCATTTGTTTACTTCATTAAATACAAAACGTCCGCTCAAAGCATGTGTGTACCTTTTATGATACTTATCCTTTACTAAGTATGGTTTTATAATACTCTTCAGATACTCTACGGATAAAGATTTGGACTGTCCATTGAAACATAAAAGTTTTAATAATAGTTTTAAAAAGGTATATTTAGAGGGGTGGCAAAGTTAAATCTGCACACGGACGGTAAGAACCCTAGCGGCGGCCCTGGATAAAACGGTCTTGTCTTGTCCAATCCATACGAGGCGCAGTTCTGGCACCTTTTTTATATATAGCGGCTATCAAAGGTATCGAATTGTTACTTAAATAAAAAGTAATATTGTAGGTACTTTGCATATGAATGACTGAAAAATTGCAGTAAAATTAATTTGGGAATGTTAATTTAGCAATTTTTTTTAATTATTTGGCATTATAATTGATTGGTTTTCATTATACGACCTACTTATCCATATACTGATGAAAACTATTCATTATTTGCCAAAAGCCAGGGGGGCCACCCTCGTTGGCGACGCCCATGACTGTTTGTGTTTTTTCTACTAAGCTTGAACCGGGATGGCTCGTAATTTGTAAATTCCCATGACTTGTGTTTTTACCTAGATCTTATTGCATACAGTAATAATCACAAATAACCCCATTTACTAATCCATTAGCTAGTCATCGAATAGTGGCAATACTTTGACTAAGTTTCGGTCTGAATGTAGGCTTAGGTTTAATTATCTGATGACGCCAACTTAGCTGGTGAAACTAATTGACATCGGGTAAGTATAGTATGCAGTGTTCTGGTGTGTGTGTGTGGGACTAATCCAATGTTATATTATTTATAATAAAAGTACAACTAAATATAAAAATAAAGAACATATTTTTAATACATGTTTTCTTTTTTTACAAATACTAAAATGAATATAACAATTTTAGGCGGTAAGTTTGTAAAAAACATTACTTTAGTAACTTAATGAACAATCTAATTTAAGTCGTTTCTCATATTTTTAACCCCTAGCACATTGATAGAGTTAAATATAGAAAAGTCATTTAAGTAGATATTCTCCCAAATATTTTACAATAATTTTTTATAACAGTACCTATTTTTAAGCAGTCAATAAAGTTACAGGTTATAGGATATCTTAGAAGTAATAAAACATACAAAAACTAATACAATATTTAAATTAAATGTTGTAGGTGATGAGTTGCAGCCGTCAGTATTACATTTATGGCAGTACTTCTTCTCTACTACTCCTCTATTTTCATCAAGTTTGTTACAAATATCTAGATTACGTTGTTCAGCAAGCTGGCAACCTCTTAAAATGTAGTTTTTGTTGCCATCTGCAAAAAATATAACAATGAAAAAAGGAGCCTCTTTTAAAACATAAAGTATATATAATAATTTACTCCCCAGCTTTGTGGGACATATTCTACGAGAAAAAAATTTGCATTTTTTACTTTTCTGAAAGTTAATGTGTGGAAGAAGGTGAAGTAAATGCTATATTTTCTTTATATATAATATTTTGTAATAAATATTTATTTTTTATTAATTGAATGATTAAATAATGTACTAATATCGTCATTTATTTAATAAATTCAAGTAGATGTTTATCGTCGAATTCCAATAGAAACGGAAAGAGGAATCTTTAATTAATTATGCAATAAAAATAAAAAAGATATCGTTAAGAAATAACTGTTCATTAAATACATTTCAAATACATAATTTTTATTATACATTCTTATTCTGAATTGTTGTTAGGACTTTCGATATAATTTTCATCAGAACTTTCATACTCATCTCCAAAATGTCCATTACCATCTTCTGAACTTTCATTATCATCTTCGGTAACTTGCGATTCATCCTTCAACAAAATTAACAACATTACTTTCTAAGTCTTCGATTATAACTAAGTCTTGTGGATCATCAGGTTTATTAACACACGTATTAACACACAGAATCGATTATCAGAATATTCAGAAAACCTCAATTCATCTGTAAAGAAGCAGCAGGACCAGTCATTTCATTTTAATTATGATTAAAGCTGTAAGTCATTTCTGTGTATCGTGGTCGTAGAGTACAGATGTAGTTAGTGTCGCCGACATTCACCTTGACCACGAAACTCTTTCTCCAGTCCAGTCTATTATTAGCTTTCGAGTTGTGTACACGTTAAGTCACTTGGGTGTATTGCATATTGTTTTTGTGTTTTTATTTTATTTGTTGTACTGTATTGTTGATATTAATTTAATAATAAAGCATGGTGCTAAAATAATTTGTAAAGTGTGCGAGAAAGATTTGATGTGCTGGGATAACCGTGATTGTGGACTTCACGTTAATGGTGTACACCATAAAACTAAAAAAATGGCGTGCCTTCGACAACACAGTTTATGTTTCATTTACTATTAATGCTGATTGCTTGTGATGTACCGCTGTACACACTCGATAACCAACCATTTCGAGAGTTCTGGAATAAATACAATGCCCAGGTGAAGTTACCAAGTCGCACAACGTTATGTAACTATCTACCAACTGTACACGTAGACATGGTAAATAAGATGAAATGTGAATTAACAAATACAAGGCTGTGGTTATCTGTTGATGAGACAACAGATTGTAAAAAAAATTCAATTTAAATGTTATAGTACGAGTACTGGACCCTCTTAAACCGACACTACCACTGTTACTAGCTAGCAAAAGAATAAGTCAGTGTACTAGCGAAACAATTACCAGGGTGGTGCTGGAGACGTTAGAAAAATTTGAACTGTCAAAAAGTGAAGTGTTGAGGTTTGTGACTGATGGCGTCGTGACAATGCGTTCGGTAGGCCGTTCCTTGCAAGAACAAGGTTGTACGTTTATACATGTTACGTGTAAAGTGCATGCTTTACATCTTGTGGCAGAAACTATTCGAAAAGGTTTTCCAGAGGTGGATGCATAAATAGCAAATACAAAAAGAGTGTTTCTTAAATCTCCTAAACGTCTCCATGCATTTTATAGCAAGTGTCCCGGTATTCCTGAACCACCACAGCCGATATTTACACTTTGGGGAACATAGTTGCAGGCAGCTTTTTATTATGCTAAATATTTCCAACAAATAAAAGCTATGACACTACAATTCAATTTAGATGAGGCTGCAGCTATTAAGACAAGCCAGACAATATTCGAAGATATTTCCGTTGAAACAGCTTTAAAAAATATTGCGAAGAACTATAAACCATTACATGAAAGCATAAAAAAATTAGAAAACAGTGCGTTGTCGTTAGCGGAGTCACTGCAAATAGTCACGCTATAGATGACGCAACAAATGAGCGCGTTAAAGAAAAGTTCGCAAGTGTGTTAAATAAAGACACCGGTTTTACCAAATTAAGACAAATATGTGATGGTGCAGCCCCAGATCCGTTAAGTGCGTTCAAAGACTATTTTACGTATGCGTGTATTACATCAGTAGATGTCCAACGGTCGTTTTTAAAATATAATAATATATTTTCACCAAAGCGTACATCACTCATGGAGACAACCATAGAAACATACCTGATGCTGCAAAATGGCTACACATCTTCTCCAGTTTATGATAAGCAAGCTAGTTCATCAAGCTAGTTAAGAGGGTAAGTTTTACATACATTGTTATAAATTGTAACAGTTTATTGTTTCTCGTATTAGTTAATTTCGCGTACGCCACTGTCCCACGGGACATTTTTTGACAGCCCTAATTATGATGGCTCAAATTGTAGACGGTATCTTTTGTGCACTTTGGATATCTAGATGGTCACCTGGCGCTGATATGTTGTTACCTGTTCCCACTTATAATACTCGTTTTAACTGCGTAGAAATCGTTTTTCTTTCTTGGTGAGGAGTTCTTCCTAAAAACTGATGGATTACTGGAGTTGTAACTCTACGGTGTGCTCCTCCATGGTTAAATGATCAGAATGGTTTGCCTCGTATCGCCTCCAAGTGCGATTAACAACACCATACGCTATATTGAAATGTCTAGCAACTTCTCCGAGGACACGAAATGCCAGCCCCAATCATAATTGAATCGGTCGTTTAGAAGATCAATATTTTCTAGACGAAAAGCTCGATTTCTGAATCGATCTTTTCTTTACCAATTTAATCGGAAATTGATTGGTTTTACTTATGGTCGATAAAGAAAATCGTCATTAAAAATATAGGTGTAAATTCATCAGATGATAAAACTACCCATCGAGGTATTTTCTTTCATTCGTTAGCCACCCAGATTCACTTAGCACCTACATATTGAGTTTTTTGTTTTTTTCATATCAGTGTTTCTAATTTTTAGTAGCCACTGTATTCATCACTCTGTTGTTGTTGCTAATCTGTAATTTTATTGGCTTGTTTTTTTTTTTATAAAAGATCAATTTTTTAAGGAACGATCTTTTGTAAACCGATTTTTACTTGAATGCATTTTTAGTTCTCATCTGAATCGATCCTAAGATCGCTCGTTTCACTAAAGATCGCTATCCTCAATACCATACCCACTATTCTTTCTAAAATGGCACCATCTAAAACTAGTCATTTTTAACAATACAATTATATTTGTCACAACCTTCATTTGTTTACAAGTAGTTATAATGCAAAATGACATAAATATGAAAAAAAAATCATACATCTTAGCACAAATTAGCTAGGATGAAAATTGAAAAAAATTGTGCGTACCTAAGACATGGGACTAAATAATGACTTATAAATAAAATATATAGAGCGGTCCGTTAATTCTGTGTACATCAACAAATTTATCAAAAAAAATATACACTTCGAGTTAACATGAATCAACGAAGTTAATTATAATTAATACAATAAGAAAAAATCACCCAACATTTAAAGAAGAAAAGCATTACATCTGCCCCAGTTTTTTTATACATAATAAAGTTTAAACAGTCCTTTGATATCCCAGACAACTTCCTGTAATGAATACATGAACTTAGTATATAAAATTACCTTTTGGCTACTATCCAGGATTTCATTTAAATACGTACATATAAGGTACACTTTACAATGTAAATGAATTTATCATCACATAAAACGTACTAACCTCGGAAGGAAATACAAGTCTTTTCTGATAAATATATTATATGTATATATTCTATAAAGTTAGCTCTTCGTGCGACAAAGTGTAATATATTATAAAGTTTATTTCGCAAAGTGCAAGTAAATAGATTTGCTGTAAGTTTGCCAGTCAACAAAAATGTCGCAAATGACTTATTGTGCAGAGAGGGCGAGAAAGATACATTCCAGGATTTTTTTCATAATGACTTAATTTATTATCTCATTTTTCGGTTTTAGGCTTAAATGAAAGCTAGGATTACATTAGATTAAAGCAAGCTGTGTGTAAAACTCAAGCTAGAAAAAAATTTAAGAAAATGGATCGGTAGCATATTTCAACAATTTTTTTTATGTGCTATGAGGTTGTGTTCATCTTGATGAATATACAGGGGGCGCCACAAAGTCAATTTTTCAAAGTTTGTTTAATACCTTAATAGGCATCAGGTCAGGTTTTTTGAGAATAACTCGGTCTATAAAGAAGGAAGTTCTATTTTATTATAACTTCAAGTTACCGCAGTTTCGGTACTTAACGTGCCATTTATTTTAATGTTAGTGACAGACGGGCTGTGCATATCAAAAAGGCAGCTGCATCACTTGAAAAATCCTATGCTAATTTATTACACAGAGTTAAAACAGATGAAGCCTAATATGACGACAGGTCCTGATGGCATACCAGCATTCCTATTAAAAGACTGTGCTATTATATTTGCGTATCCGTTGACAGTAATTTTTAATTTAATTCTAAAAAACTGCCAAATTCCTGACTTATGGAAATATTCCAATGTGTGACCTATTTATAAAAAGGGAAATAAGTTAGATATAAAGAACTTTAGACCTATTTCCGTAATTTGTAACTTTTGTAAAGTCTTAGAAATCCTACTTCATGACAGTATATATTATTTCATAAACACGAACATTTCTATTCATCAACATGGATTTATAAAGGGTCACTCAACTGTAACAGATTTATTGTGTGTAACGAAATATATCTCTGAATTCCTAGATGAACACAGTCAAACTGATGTTATATATACATACTTTTCTAAAGCGTTTGATAGACATGTTATATTGTTTGTTTGTTTTTATATATTTATATATGAAATAAATAAAATGCAAAGTAGCCTTAACTTGCAGGGTATATAAAATAGGAAATAAAACTGATTAAATTGGATTGGAATTGGGAATTCACTGATAAATTTATTCACTTTGTCAGCGTATGGCCGTTCTTTACCATTGGAAAGGTCTGACATACTTTATTATTAAATTAATATCAAGAATAAAATACAACAAATAAAATTATTAACAATACAACAGGGAAGAATTACGTTGATATAACAATAGACTAAAATCAAATGTTAGTTTTTGCTAAAATAGTAAACAAGTCTCACTTACGTATTTGGGTATTTCTCTACCTGGCACCGCCCATGACTTGCGGATCGATTTGCCAACTATATTTATCAGTTATCATATAAAGCTGCAAATCGTTTCTGTGTATCATGGTTGTAGAGTAGAGATGTAGATGTACTTACTGTCATCGGCATTTACCTTAACCGCGAAACTCTTTCTCCAGCCCCGTCTATTATTAGCTTTCGAGTTGTGTACACGTTAAGTCACTTGGGCGTATTGCATATTGTTTTTGTGTTTTTATTTTATTTGTTGTACTGTATTGTTAATATTAATTTAATAATAGAGCATGGAAGACGAACTCAGGGGTAGAAAACGACCATTTGCTGAAAAAGTGAATAAATTCGTAAGTGAATTCCCCGATTTATTCTACGATGGTGCTAAAATAATTTGTAAAGTGTGCGAGAAAGATTTGATGTGCTGGGATAAGCGTGATTGTGGACTTCACGTAAATAGCGTACACTATAAAAATAAAAAAATGGCGTGCCTTCGACATCACAGTTTATGTTTGATTTACTATTAATGCTGGTTGCTCGTGATGTTCCGCTGCACACACTTGATAAACAACCATTTCGAGAGTTCTGGAATAAATACAATGCCCAGGTGAAGTTACCAAGACGCACAACGTTATGTAATTATCTACCAACTGTACACGTAGACATGGTAAATAAGATGAAATGTGAATTAAAAAATACACGGCTGTGGTTATCTGTTGATGAGACAACAGATTGTAAAAAAAATTCTATTTTAAATGTTATAGTACGGGTACTGGACCCTCTTAAACCGACAGTTCCACTGTTACTAGCTAGCAAAAGACTAAGTCAGTGTACTAGCGAAACAATTACCAGGGTGATGCTGGAGACGTTAGAAAAATTTGAACTGTCAAAAAGTTAAGTGTTGATGTTTGTGACTGATGGCGCCGTGACAATGCGTTCGGTAGGCCGTTCTTTGCAAGAACAAGGTTGTACGTTTATACATGTTACGTGTAAAGTGCATACTTTACGTCTTGTGGCAGAAACTAATCGAAAAGGTTTTCCAGAGGTGGATGCATTAATAGCAAGTATAAGAAAAGTGTTTCTTAAATCTCCTAACCGTCTCCGTGCATTTCATAGCAAGTGTCCCGGTATTCCTGACCCACCACAGCCGATTCTTACACGTTCGGGAACATGATTGCAGGCAGCTTTTTATTATGCTGAATATTTCCAATAAATAAAAGCTGTGATATTACAATTCAATCCAGATGAGGCTGCAGCTATTAAGGAAAGCCTGATAAAATTAGAAGATATTTCCGTTGAAACAGCTTTAAAAAATATTGCGAAGAACCATAAACCATTACATGAAGGCATAAAAAAATTAGAAAACAGTGCGTTGTCGTTAGCGGAGTCACTGCAAATAGTGGACGAACTAAATCTGCTACACGATATAGGTGACGCAACAAATGAGCGCGTTAAAGAAAAGTTCGCAAGTGTGTTAAATAAAGACACCGGTTTTACCAAATTAAGACAAATATGTGATGGTGTAGACCCAGATCCGTTAAGTGCGTTCAAAGACTATTTTACGTATGCGTGTATTACATCAATAGATGTCGAACGGTCGTTTTCAAAATATAAGAATATATTTTCACCAAAGCGAACATCACTCATGGAGACAACCATAGAAACATATCTGATGCTGCAAAATGGCTACACATCTTCTCCAGTTTGTGATAAGCAAGCTATTTCATCAAGCTAGTTAAGAGGGTAAGTTTTACATACATTGTTATAAATTGTAACAGTTTATTGTTTCTCGTATTAGTTAATTTCGCGTACGCCACTGTCCCACGGAACATTTTTGACAGCCCTAGTTATCAATTATCATATTCAATATATGTTAATATAATACCTTTTATTACTACTTTTAAGCAACTTAATGAATCAATTCCTGCAGAATCTAATGTGTCTACTTCAAATATTTTATCGTAGCTCTCATGTATTTCTTTAGCATTTCTCCTAGTTTCGTCTATCGCTGTCATGTCACAATGTACTGTAGACAAATTATTGTTTCTACGTGGAGTAATACAATTCTCATTTTTTTTAGAAGAGCAGCTATAACACCTTACACCATTTCCTAAAAAAAAAAAATAATGTAAATTAACAGACAGTAACGATTTTGTCTTATCACTAGAGCGGATGTTTCGAAAATACACCAAAGGCGACCTTAATTATTGTGTTTGTTATTTTTATACGATATAAGATATAACATCCTGTGACATTTTTTCGTGCTTTTAATGTCACGTGATTTCACAACGTTTTTCCATGTGTATATGTGTTAATTGGGTAATAAAACATTTTCTTTCGGTAAGAAAGTTGATATTTAGATGAATGTTACTTTAGCATAAAAGATGATAAAATGAATTCAAATATTTTCTGAATATTATTTGTGGCATTTTCTTAATTTTTATTTTTCTTTTTTAGGACTTAACACATGAATAAGTATTCCAAGTTTAAATGTCTAAAAAATAAAATTACCCAGTATGACACTGGAAAAATAACTCTGCACCTGTGACTACGGCAAAAGAATAGTCAGAGGGCATTTTTTCACAACTAGAATAAAACAAGAAATAATAATATAATTCTCTAACGCTTTGGAAAAGAAGTCTATTTCCTTTTTCAAAGTTTTCTACCTTTTGTAAAATACAAGATGTCCGGAAATTCCGTTGACATATTTCAGGGGGCGATTGTACATGAGAACATATGAAGAAAACTTCCAATAAACATGTATCCGAAAGTTCTTCCAACGGGAGCTAGAGCCCTGCGTTGAAGAAGGTGCCCAAGAACCAGATTTTATTTAATACCTAACTCGGGAATCCTTCAAGCTGCAGACTCGCTTTAGTACACAGCCCATTATTAATGCGGGTCATCATTCAATGATGTTAACCAAGAGGAGCTTCAATAAGGATGTGCAGGACTGAAGTGGGTCCACCTACTTTAAACTCCTACTTTTTATCTTAATTTTTTTTCTCTTCATCGATATACGTTTTTCCACTCATTTTTAAACAAGAAAGGTCCTCTTCCCTCAAGGTAGTAGAATCAGCTGTTTTCAAGAAAAACCATATTCCAGGATTCAACAAATAAATGGAATTTGAACAAAATAGCAAAGTCAATTAACTGAAACACGACATTTTGTGAATTTTCAAAACATAACTTGTTAGTGTTGTTTACATAACTGTGTTTCAAAGTTCGAAATCTAAAAAATGACAACTTAGAGAATATAGCACTTCAATTCCTCAAACCTAGACGAAATGACTGTGGGAGAAATGATTCAACCCGCACCCCGGAGGGTTAGGAGGGGGGGGGGGGGGAAGAGTTCCCCTAGGACTCCTGGTATTATGAATATTTTAAAGGGACCTTTAACTTAACCCTTTGAGGTGTAGTGGTTACATAATAAAACCACCAATTCCAAATATTTTATTTCAAAAGTCCACTGGTTTTGTGGTTGTAACCACATTAAAATAGTAGTCACGCTATTTTAATGTGTAGCGCCATCTATCAAGTTCCATAGCAGTTTCGGATAGAATTAGTTTGTGTACATATTTATGATCAAATAAACAAGCAAGCTGTCATGTTTACTATGCCTCCTCGTGTTTTATCAGTATAATTATATTGTGTAAACTATGGCAAGTAAGTAATTATGTAATAATAGTTCAAACTTATTACTTTTGTTGTTGTGTAATAATTATTTACTTCGTAAAACACATATTAGTTGTTAATAATGTGTAAAATGCATATGGTTTTGTTTCGTAACCACTGGGCCACTATTAGAATTTTTTTTTTTCTAGATAAAAATGTTTGGAGTTTTGAGGAACTTGAACAAATGACCGCAAATGAATTAGTTGAATTTCTTGAAGCTGTAGAAATTCCAGAAGGGTTAGATAGCGAGGACGACGAAGAAACTGAAGATGATTTAGAGACTATAACACAAGATTTTTATCTTGAAGAGCAGTTAGAAGCAGAAGCAGGTATAACTGGCAACTTGGCACCAGACGATTTTGATAGCGAGGATGAAATTCCATTGTCTCGCTTCGCAACGAAAGCCGTAGACTGGAGAAAAGAAATTCCAATTTGGCCAAATGTTCAAAATTTTCTTGGTGATGTTGGCCATATTATTGTGAGATTCCTTTAGATTGTTTTTTGTGTCTGTTTCCTAATGAACTATTTGAGCATATTGCATTCCAAAAAAATTTTTTGTGCTACACAGGTTAGAAAATCATGTGCTTATACTAATGTCGAAGAAATTAAAAGGTTCATTGGGTTGAACCTGTTGATGGGCATAAAAAGAATGCCATATTATCGAAATTTCTGGTTGGCTTGAACCACCGAGAATACCTCGTTATATAAACATAACCATAGGGATATCCGTTAGAAATTCTAATTCGACTTTGATATATTTAAGCATACATTTCTATGTATATACACCCTGGTAATGTATAGCAGTTCGCTGGTTCGAGAAGACCTATTTCCCGGCAGCTTTGTCTGAATTGTTAAAAAATTTCTGTTAGTAATAAAACAGCGGTTTTTAGATAGAAATAATCGCTATATCCCCCTAAATTTTTACACTGAAACATCTTCCACACATTCTGCGCATATGTATAATCTTCGTCACTAATATTTTTATCTTCTACCTTGTTATAAAAGTCAGATTTCGCGGGTAATTCTGGATAATTTAACTTTTCAAAAGAATCAACAAAATCGTATGGGAAGACACCCTTCCCTGTTAATAAATGAAGTTGTTCACATGACAAATTATAAAATTTTTGTGCTAGTATAGGATAATTTTCTAAATATGATGCTAACGTATCTAATGAAGAAGCCATAAATCTAAATGAATCTATAAATCTAAATTTCATAAGTCCCGTGGTAGTGTTTAATAAACGATCTATATGTTCCTGTTTATCGGTAGTAATTCCGTTCTCCTTGAGGTCTTGGCTATTTTATCAATAATAAAAAGAGCGTCATAATTACAGCTGGACGTCGCCAGCGGTTAGATGGTCTAACATCAGAGTTTAGGGACAACGACCGGCGGACAAATATCAAATACCGAAGAGAGCCGCGAGAATATATAATAAAAAATACTCGGCTGTTGTTATGTGTTGACGAGACGACAGATCGTAAAAAAATTCTATTGTAATTGTTATAGTGCGTGTATTCTTAAACCGACATGTTACCAGCTAGCCAAAAACTAACTGAGTGTATTGGCGAAACAAATACGCGGGTGGTGCTGGAGACGTTGGAAAATTTTGACTTGTCAACAAGTGAAGTGTTGATATGTTTGTGACCAAGTTTGGTAGACCGTTTTCTTCAAGAACACGGTTGTAGGTTGGTACATGTTACGTGTAAAGTGCATGCTTTACATTTTGTGGCAGAAACTATTCGACAAGGTTTTCCGGTGGTAGATGCATTAATAACAAGTACAAAAAAGTGTTTCCTAAATCTGTTAAACGTCTTTGCGCAATTCACAGCAAGTGTCCCCGTATTCTCGAACCACCACAGCCGATTCATACACGTTAGGGAACTTGGTTGAGGGCAGCTTTTTATTATGCTGAATATTTACAACAAATAAATTCTGTGATACTACAATTCTGACGAGGCAGCAGCTATTAAAGAAAGCCAGATAAAATCGAAGATATTTCCATTGAAACGGCTTAAAAACTATTCATAAGAACTATAAAAGATTACATGACGCCATAAAAAACTTACAAAACAGTACGTTGTCGTTAGCGGAGTCACTGCAAATAGTGGATGAAGGAAATCGACTGCTATACGGTATGGGTAGAAAAAAGGTCGCACATGTGTTAAAGTAAGATACCGGTTTTACCAGATTAAGACAAATTTGTGATGGTACTTATGCTGCATCTCCAGATCCGTTAAGTGCGTTCAAATACTATTTTATATATACCTGTATTACATCAATATATGTCGAACGGTCGTTCTCAAAATATAAGCATATTTTTTCACCACAGCGAGCATCACTCACGGAGACAAACATAGAAACATACCTGATGTTGCAAAGTTTTTACAGATCTTCTCCATTTTGTGATAAGCAAGCTAGTTCATCAAGTTGTTAAGTTGTGCAAACGTTGTTATAAATTGTAACAGTTTAATGCTTTTGTTATTGGTTAATTTCTTTTATTACGTTTATTATGATGCATACGCCTATGTCCCGGCGTACGTTTCTGCCAGCATTAGTCATAATTACTTAAATTGTGGCAAACTACCGGTACTACGTTACTCTCCTGAAAATTTAAGTTACAACTTTCATCTGCCCGACTGCGATATTTACCCGTAAAATGACAGTGATCATGTACTGTCTTGTCCTCGTTTAAAGGCTGTTTCACAAATACAACGATGTGTGGCTTTAATAAATTTATAATTTTGAGTTGGTGTTAATTTCTCCATAGGCAGAGGGTATAGAATTACAATTTCTAAATCCTCGGATAATTGACTAATTTCATTAGCAAATCAGTGTTCACAGTTTTTGCCCCTACATGATTTGTAGATTGATAAAGAGCTGTTTAATGACATTTCACATAATATCCTATACAATAAGGAACATATTTTTGACACTTTTTTCTCTGGATTTTTTATTCTTATCACTAACTGGCTGTAGTATACATTCCAAATCTGCATAAACTACGAATGGAGTGGTTACCTAAGCAGTATCGTGCGCGCGCATCTTTCCTTAGTAAATCACCGTTACAGCGGTAATTTAAACGTTTTATTTTTTTGAATTTTCGCCAGATTTTGAGGCAAAATTCACCATTGTGCGGCAGTTCAATCATGGTGTGGAGAGGCATAATTGATGATCTGACTCGTTTATTGTTGAGAATACGATAACATCTCAAGTGTACGTTAACAATATTATTATAAATGCACTGCGAAACCACTCCCACCGAGATCATTAATCCCGTTGAGCACATATGGGATATGTTCAAAAGGATCACACGTGACTATCAAATTCTCATCCACATTGATCATTCCATGAATTTGGGCCAATATCTCTCAAGATCACACCAATAATGGCATTGACATTATGCCTAGACTATATTAAGTTTTTATTGATGCAAATGGAGGACATACATACATCTTATTGAAATTGAGCAACCGATATCCAGCTTCAAATGAACTTTGTATTTTTTATTTTGATTAATTTCGTGTGACTAAAATTGATAAATGGAATTATTTGTGCTCAATTTAATAAAAAAATAAATGTAAATTTACATATTGATAAAATATACTAGTTCTCTAATGAAAATTAATTTTCTCCTCATATCCTTAACCTTCTTGGACCTGTTTTATTTGTTGAAAAATATATCAATAAAGAAGTGAAATTACATATAATTTGATCATTTAAGATTTAATTAACGTTCTAGCAGTATTCCATTCTAAACGCCATTGATCCATGTTGAATATCTTGTTGTAATTTTCCATCGATTTTTCAGTAGGTATAACTGATTGTATAACCTGGAAGCTGAAGGTCGATTATACACACATAAATGTCAAGGAGCTATTATTAAATTTCGTTTTTATTTGATCTTAAAGATGCGATTTGTTAGAGTGAGAGAGAAATATTAACACTAATATAAATATTTAAAAACCAAACATAGCATGACAGTGCTAGAAAAGCGAAATGGCCGAAGGGTACTACTATTATCAGATATTTAAAAAACTAAACATCATTTTTAAAACTGTGTAAATTATGTCTGTTACTTATAATAAAAAGTCGCTTCCAGCCAATTTCCCCAACTTGTTAATATAAGCTGTGGCAGTTCAGGAATTCCAAGACACGATTTGTGAAATTCTTTCATGCGTTGTGGAGATTTCAGAAAAAAAACATTTTTTTATTTGCTATTAATTTGTCGACATCATAATAACTGCTTCGCATATTTTCTCCCACACAGTGAAAGACATGAAGTAGACAAGTTATGTGCAATAAATTAGCACAAGAATTTTAAGCGATTTAGCTACTTTAATCATACATGCACTAATAAAAAAATATTATTCTTATCTATGTAAAATTTTTGAAAAGCTTGCATTACTAGCTGTTGAATTGCTTCAGAGTTGTTCTATTTTACTATTCTTTTACATGAGGAATATGATATTGTAGTTTTTCACTTTAGTTTTATTACGATTCCAGTGATATATACATGTTATATATATATATATATATATATATATATATATATATATATATATATATATATATATATATATATATATATATATATATATATATATATATATATATGCATTATTCGTTTGGAAGGTACAAACTGTTAAAATATGCTTCCAGTATATTCCTACGATCATTTTCAGAATAATAAATGATTTTATTTAATAGAGTTCTAGACTAGATTTATAATTAAACATAGATTTCCAAAAACTAAAAATATAAAGGGTGTTATATTTAAAAAAATTTGAAAATCGGTTGACCCTGCAGGCCATCCCTGGAAACTTCCCGCTATTTTCGAGCTTAAAGCGCTCAAAGATATACGTATTAGTTAATTTTTGAGCTCAAAATATTATATATATACATTTTTGAGCTCTACGATTAGGTGAAAAATCTCGAGGTTATATTAAAAAAACACTTTTTTTTGTAATCTTTGAACTGCGATATCTTTTGAACAAATTAACCAATCGAGATGCAGTTTGCAACATCCAACGCAGTCCTTCAAGTACAAAAAGTTGTGTTTGTACCAAAAATCGATCCGACAAAAATTTTGAATGTTATTTCAAAAAAACAGTTTTGTGCGAATTTTTTGTAATCGATATCTCTTGAACGAATCAACCGATTTTGATGCGGTTTGCGACGATCGACGTTGTTTTATAAGGAGAAGAGCTGATTAGATTTTGATCGGTTCAGTAGTCTAAAATATATTAAAAAAAAAACAAATTTTTGAAAATTTTATTTTTGAGATTTCTCAAAATCTACCCGGCCAAATCGGTTCTAATTCTCAGGAAATCTAAATTAAGTCAACCCCTTTAGAACGCCTTAAACCGCGTTTCGATCGGTCAAGCCGTTCAAAAGTTATGAGGAGGTTTACATACACCGTACACACATACACACACACAACATACAACAGCCATACAGACACCATCGTGGGAATAGTCAGAATAGCTACTTTGACCTCAAAACGTCGAGATCTGAAAAAAACCCGATTTTCGAAAATCGGGGTGAAACCAATAACTTCCCGATTTCTGAAAATTTTCAATTTTCTTAGCGGGAAGTTAAAAATATAAGTTGGCTTGATCACACTTTTATGCAACACCATGTATTTTCACAGAGGTTATCATAAAAAACTTTCCTACACTCTGTTTTTGTGACACGTCTATCTAACTCCAAACATAATGGAGAAATGGGGGTGGGAATTCTCGTGGGTTCACCCTGTACATACGGCAGAATGTTACACACACACAATATAAAAATGAGAATATACAGAAACACCCAATATGGAACCTGTAGCGGGCAATTTTTTTTGTATATCTTTTGCTGTGAATATGTCTTTTACAATTTCCAGTTTTGGTTATAAGGTAAGGATCACGACTCTGCATCTTTTATGTATAAATTTTAGTATTTATTACTATTTTTTTTATATATCTCACCTCTCTATTGGAATACCTTGGTATTTTATTACACCGTTATTGGTAAAGTTTGCTGTGTTTTTCATTTTTCCAACTTCTATTGGGATTGACTACTGGTAGATGGAGTTATACAGATATCCTTATTTTAGATGTTGCATTCACCTATTTCCTACTGATGAAGGTGAAAACCAGAAACTGATCTACGAATGGTACTCGCAACAGCTTCAAGAAGAATTTCCTTTTATTAGGTAAAAATTCTTTACTAGTGGTCAATCGCCTTTAAAGCTTAAGCACTTCTTCGTCTGATACAAGATTACAAATCATCAAAAAGTGTGTTCTAGTCTACTACAATAAATATAGTTTAAAAAAACTAAAAAACACGCTTTTAAAGCACATCAAACTAAAAAGTGAAAAATAATTATTAATATAAACTGAAAACAATAATGAACGAAAAATACTAGTATTATTGTGAAAAAAGCGTGGGTTGCTCGATATACGAAAAATATGGCAAAAAGCGCCCCACGCTTTTTTTCACAATAATACTAGTATTTTTCGTTCATTATTGTTTTCAGTTTATATTAATAATTATTTTTCACTTTTTAGTTTGATGTGCTTTAAAAGGTGTGTTTTAGTTTTTTTAAACTATATTTATTTTTCTCTTTTTAGTTTGATGTGCTATGAAAGCGTGTTTTGTAGTTTTTTTAAACTATATTTATATTGCTTATTGATGCTGATATTATAACATATTACGATCCAACAGATACTTCTAAAAAAAAGAAATATATTTTTTTCAGCCATGGGATTTGAACTCACGTCCGAGGAGTCGGTCGTTTCGCGTCGACTAAGACTTGTGCCTTCGCCCGCTCGGCCAACGACCGAACTGAGAATCACGGAATGTACTTACAGTATTAAGCCTCTTGCTCTCACGCAGAGATACGTGAGGAAAGGAAATTATTTAATTCTGGCGATCCTGATCAGGATAATGACTTTGTACCTTTTAGGCGTAACTTTTAGTATTTAGTACTATTTGTGTTACCTCTCTATTGGAATACCTTACTATTTTATAATACTTATATTAGTATGCTGTAGTTATTTAAGTCGTTTAATATTATCAACTAGCTGATATTTTATGTTCCATATTGACTTATTTTTGTAATGAAAAACTCTATTCCAATTAAAACTGACTGCAGCAATATGTAAATTTGGGTGAGCTCTCTTTTTTAAATTTATTTTCAACTTCTTAAATTATCTAATATGGGGCCAATTTACTGATTTTTGTAATGAAACAGGATACCAATTTGAAGCCAATACAACCATAGATTATATTGCGTTGGTACTTAAAGACTGGGCTTTCAATATGAGACGGACAGATGGTAAAAATTATAAGGAAAAGGTGATAAAACCACATGTGGGAACATAATTGCAGCAAATGTTTTAGGAAATCTATTTTTTAAAAATACAACGTCATTTTCGATCCATTTACGGATATTCAGTTTAAGTGCGCTAGGGATGCCTGTAATGCTAAAAGAAGATATTTACGGAAAAATATCACGAAAAGAAAAGCCTCTTCAGTTGCGTTAGATTCAGAAAATCATGAAAAAATGATAATGTTTTGAAATGGAAACACTCCTGAAAACAATTTTTCCATATTATAGCAGTTGAGCTCGCTTGGAGAGGCGGAGAAGCCGCAAATTGCGTAACAAATCACTTTAAAGAAGAAATTGATAACAGTGGATAGACAACAGGTAAAAAACGGCTCACTTTTTATTTACGACTGTTTAACTAAGTCTTTTTTCCCATTTTAGGACGATTAGAATATAACCCTGTGATCAGTAAGACCACACAAGGAGGTGACAAGGAAATGCGCTGATATTAAATTGCTAACGCCTAATAAAATTAATGGCCAATCTATGTCCTGTAAGACTATATACAACTATTATCCAATGCTCAGAGTATTTACTAGTCTATCGCTACCCTTCTCAATTGCACGAACAAATAATATGCGCACTCTCTTTCATCCGATGGACGAGCCGCGCGCAGCTTCAAAGTGCTGCGTCCTCTTTTATCGCATCGGATAGTTTGCTCGGACCTCTTTGTCGCACATTTTCATTCTCACCAATATTTCGCTTTTTAAAGCTCGCCAACCGGAATTTAAACCAGATTTTTCGCAGACAACCCTATATCATTCTGTTCGCAATTTAATTGCCTTTATTTTGTTATAAGATTTATTCATTAAACAGATGAATGTAAATTACTAGTATCGAATTACCTGTTTATACCTGCCAACTCAATAGTTACGCCAGGAAAAAAATAGACAACCTAACTTTTGCATATTCTATAGGCTTCATAGTTTCGATTGGAATAAAATTTGTTCCTTAAACAAATTTGTGCAATGTTTAAAAAAAAAGTTATTTTTGAATTTTTAATTAATCAAAGTCTTGCCAGGAATTTTTTAGCCAACCCACTCGCGATATATTTTATAACATATTAAAATTAATATAAAATATTTTTCATCCATTAAACGGGTAAGTGAAGGTCGTTTTTAATTCGGATCTTAGACTATTTTGTCTGTAATTTCAGCTACAAATATGTATTTTATTTACAACAATTGTTTTTGTTTTTGGTTGCAATCAACAAAAACAATTTAATAGCGATATGTAGATTATATTGGCCATCTGATTAAAGCACCGCCGTAAGAAATTAATTTTCCAATAAATCTATAAATAAAACCAAGTCAAAAATTGTACAGTTTTAAATGAAGGAATGTTTGACATATTTAGAACATTCGGTATCCTAGAAATGCAGGTAATGAGCCAATAATTAATTAAAAAAGTAATTATAAAGTAAATAATTAGGCTTGCGATGAAAATATCTTTCGGACTATCAACAGAGTTTATTATTTACAAAATAAATTAGTAATTAAAAACATATTCCTAACCGTACGATTTAAAAATTACCGTATAAATCAATTAATTCAAAAAACTTATATGAACGTTTTAATTGAAATGTTTAAAATTAGGAAAGAATAATAATATTAATAATAAATAGTCTACTTAACATTACACGAGCTATTGTTACAGTTGTGGAATATGGCATGTAACATCCCTCAGGAGTTTAGATATCTTTTGAGGTTCATAAAACAGCACGAAACTGCAAAAGTGGGCGCAAGATTGTGCAAGGCCGCAAAAAGAGCCGCAGATAAATTCAATCTCGTATTCATCATCAGGCGAGGAGGCCGGCGAGATGCTGGTGTAGTCAGTCACTGAGCTTCAGCCAAATCGACTGAAAGTCCAAATCAGAACTGCTGAACAGGAAAATCTGTTTCGGCAGAACGTCGATTAACCCCAACATGGTGTCTTCTATAAGAACATAGATACACTAGGTTTATCGACTAGGCTGACATTCACCTTTCTAAGGTCAGCCCGGGGTTAAGTCGGAGACCGAGGGATTCATTGTGGCCTGTCAGAATGTTGTAATCAAAACTTTGGTTTACCGTAGCCGCGTGTGACATGTAGAGGGGTTCCTGATATCAACGTCAGGACCTGCCGCCGAAATCTCATGCACTATATATTCAGTCTGTTGTCGAGAACAAGAACTATTTGTTCCCGACTGTCAGGTTCATCCAAGCCAATAAGCCTGACAAGCCCTCCTCGACCATTAAACCAAAGTGATGTATATCATCGAATCAACGGCCCCTGCCGAGAAAATATCACTTTGAAGGAGGAGAAAGTGCGGACCAAAGGAAACATCCTAGGTCCAATATTATCCTTGATTTATATAAATGAGATCGCAACTATACCTAATTTTAATGCATATATAATCTCCTATGCTGATGACACAGCTATAGTTTTCATTGGTGATTCATTGGACAGCTTATATGAACAAGCAATTAACTTAATTTAAAAATGATCCATGATCTGGTTAAATACAATTTTTATTAAACACAGTATAAGTTGAAAGTTGTAACATTACAATTACGTAATGATCAACGAAAACAAATTATAATTTAGTACATCTCAAACTATAATCTTGACAAGGGCCTAATAAGCCGAAACACGTGTAAAGTAAAATACCAAATTTTTGAAACATTTAAAAGGAAATTTACTTTCCTCATATTTAGCAAAAAGATTTAATCAAGTATTCACAAAGATCCATCAGCAGAATCAGTACAATGTATAAAAAGAACTTATTAATGGTATACAACTCACTAGTGGAGTCTATTTTAAATTATGGCATTATAGTATGGGGTGGATTATATAATAATGCATTACATATCCTCCAAGTTGCACAAAATTCGCTTATTAAAACATTACTCAAAAAAGAATTTTTGTTTTCAAGCGAGCAATTATATAGAAAGTCATGGTTCCTCACAGTAAAAGATATTTACACCAGTGCCTGTTATGGGTTTTTACATCAAATATCAAATGTAATCAACAACTAAATTATGTAACCAGGTTTAAAGAAAATAAAAAAATTGTTCTTCCTAAATTAAATAATTCTCATTCACAAAGATTTGTATTTTTCCACGGCCTCAAATTATTCAACTGCATTCCCTTACAAATAAAAGACCTAAAAAACTTCAAAAAAATATAAAATTGAAACAAAAAATGCCTGCTAAATAACCGTAATCTTTTTGATGCTTTTGTTGAGAAGTAGCAAAATATTCTTTATCGATTTACAAAAAATATATGTAATATTATGCTTTTACCTTCTGTCCTGCCAAGTTAATATTAATCCTTTTATTTTTCTGCAAATTTCACTTCTACCACTTCCTCTATAATTTACAATTTACTGTTTACTATTTTTATCATTGTTATTATTTACTATTTATTATTGAATATTTTATATTTACTTCTACTTACTATCCATCTATATTTTATTAATGTACTAATAACAATATTTATACATAAATACAAGTAACAAAATTGTCGTTGGATCTGTATTATATAGGAGGAAAAATGTTGATAAGCACGTCAGGGTACTCAAACAAACCTACTTTAGGTTTCGGTGTACCTTTGATCATGAAACATTGATATTTAAAATGTAGATTATATTTTTCTACCTTTGAATAAATTTTTATTTGATTTGGTTTTGATTTGATTTGATTATGCATGTGTTTCCTCAAGGATAATGCTATCCATTAGTCCCTGCAGTGAATAATGATTTCATTATTCACTCGGTGAAACATTTCATTATCAAAAAAATATTTTATAAAAATATTAATAATTAATTGAATAATGAGGACAGTCAGTTGTTATAAGAAATCACGTTAGTGACTTTACTAAAAATTTAAACTGTTAAAGTTGTAGTAACCAAAAGGCAGGTGTTACCTTTCTAAGTTTTCTAGGAAGCACTCAAATGATACATGCCGAAGAGGTATTTTAATGAACACTCGAAAACTACAATAATAAGTTTTTTTTTCAATGCATCATCTATTAGTAACACGCGGCAATCTCCAACATTGTTTTTGAAACCATTTACCTACGTGCCTACAAATTATTGTATTATTTTAATAGTAAGCCATGACGATATGTCAAAGCGTAATTTTGTTATTAATTTGAAACGTCAAAATTTGTGCGTCATATTTATCTCGTTCATTTAAGTTTATTAGTTGTTTGAAATAAAATATCTGATGTAGCGAGCACATAACTTTCTTATACCAGTATATATCATCCTGATGTAAAAAAATCATCCATTTAATTCTTCACTTACCTCAATTAAATTATAATAGCGTACCTTGAAATGTTTCATTAAAATTTTTAAACAATTAATTTTCAGCGTCATTCGATACTGTCAATAATAATTCATGTCATATATCTTAATAATTTCTTCTTATTGACATTGACATTTTTGTAACGAAATTAGATATTTCAAATGTCAAACTGTTAAATTTATCCTAACCTCATTTTATAAGGTCAAATGTATACAAAAATTTAAGTTTACATCAACTTTATTTAAGTAATTGGAAATTATATTTTACTGGCTTGATATAGTAGACATGATTATTTATAACATTTCATCAAGAATATATTTTTTTGTAAAGGCAAGTACAAAAATGTTTGGGTCCCGTGGACCTCCTTTTAGCTGGCCAATTCTCATCATCGAATTTATCATTGTCTTTGGCCTTTAGAACATGTGTACCAAATTTGAAAGCTTTATCTCTAAAACTGTGGCTGCTATTGCGATACTACAGACATGCAGACAGATTTTTTTTCATAAAGTTATGTTTTTTCATTATTATTCGTCGAGATTCGTCCAGAAATGCAATAAAAATTTTTAATTTTTTTTCCCGAAATCTACCCTTTTTCTTCTTTCATTCATTGTGTCTCTTCTGGTGGTACCACATTCACCAAATTTAGTGTGTCACCTGAAATGTTGTTGACAATCTTAACTGCCAAATTTGTGACGTCTCCCATTAATATTTTTTGAGTTACCGCAGATACACACTACAGACAAACGCACACACGCACGCGCACCGCCCGCACGCAGGCGCACGTACGCACCGACAGACATCATTCGGAAAATAGTCAGAATGGATTCAGGAGGGTGCAAGACGTATAAATCAATCAAAATCTCAAGGTCGAAAAAAAATCACGTTACTCTCTTATATTAGGTATAAGAAAGGAAAAAAGTGAAACCATGGATACCGATAGTGAAAATGAGATGTCTTGTCACCGCCAGACATTGCGAATGCTGCTGAAATCACCTCTTTGAATATATTGCCAGAAAAATCAAGAAAACTGTATATTTCAATATACAAATCTTTTATGGATTGGAGAATTGCCAAAAATGCAAAATCGTTCTCAGGATCAGTTCTATTGGTGTACTTTTCCGAACTATCCACAAAATATAAATCGTCTACATTATGGACTCATTATTCAATGCTGAGAAGTACGCTTTTTATAAATAAAAGGATTAAAATAGAAAATTATGGTAAACTGCGTGCACTTTTGAAACGAATGTCAGAAGTTTTTGTACCCAAAAAAGCCAACACTTTTACACCAGAAAATATAAATAAATTTCTTATTGATGCATCTGACGAAAATTATCTTGCAACAAAGCTAAGAAGTTAAATTAAATCAATGCAAGTATAGTAATTCCGTAATTTTTTTTAAAAGTCGCATTAATAATGGGCATAATGGCTGCTTGTCGGACAAATGAAATGTATTCCGTGAAACTTGAAGACTTTGCAAGATCTTGGATCAACTGTTTTAATAACTGTTCCCAATACAAAAACAAAAATTACACGCAAATTTACAATTACCGATAAATTTTACAAAATTTGTAAGAAATACATCGATCTCCCTCCACCTAATTTTACATCTAACTTTTTTTTTTTGAATTATCAAAACGGGAAGTATACAACACAAAGAATCGGTATTAATAAATTTATGGTAATGGGTAAACAGATAGCTACATTTTTGAGGCTACCCAATCCAGAAAACTACTCGGGACACAGTTTTCGCCACTCATCGGCAACCCTCCTGTTGATGCAGGCGGTGATATAACCGCACTAAAGTGACATGGAGGGTGGAAATACACGTCTGTAGTGGAAGGCTACATTGATGAGTCCATCAAAAATAAAATGGACACAGCCCATAAAATATCGAACTCCTTAGATCAAGTTACCAATCCTTCCACTAGTTCCCAATGTAAATACAGTGAATTTACATCCACAAATAATACTGCCGTGTTAATTGAAAAGGGCGTATCTGCGTAATTTTGGTCATTTTCTGATGTGGTGTTTATGAATACCTTTAAAATAACAGTTGAGAGTTTAAGCTACATTTTCGTTACTCACACAAGTTGTAACTGCAAGTATTATAGTTGTAAAACACAAATAATTTTGGAAGAGGTAACCACGGGTGGCTTAGTAATAAATATAAAAATGAAATTATCTCAAATCGAGCTACTTGCAAATACGCCCTTTTCAATTAACACGGCAGAATAATAATCAATACATTAATTTAGATGTTAAATCTTTACCATCAATTCAATTGGCGCATTGCTCTAACGTTAATGTAACTATTAATATAACTAAGTAGTTAGTGGTAGTATCTTTTAAAAAATAAATTGTTATGTTAATATTAAACAAATTTTGTTAAATAAAGCTATAAAACCGTGTAATTTTTGGCAATTAATATCAAGGTTATGATATGACAAACATTGAGATCTGGTTGAAACCAAGGTTTAACAAATTAATTCGTTCTGTGAGTATTACAATTAATTAAGAAAAATGTTTTCCCATTCAGTAGTCAAGTGATGTACAGTGCGTTCATAAATGATCGTAAACCGCCTGGCCAAATAATTCCTATTAACAGACTAGTCAAGTCGTGCCATCAGCAAAAGGTGGCTGAAAACCATTCCTTAGACACATATGTGCAAAAATCCTTATCGGGTACTGCCGTAATATGAGAGACATAATAAAATCACGAGTTAAAAGGTACCAATTGACCACGTGGTTTTTGATCATTTACAACCACCAAATATTGTTTATACTAATTTCGTTCAATCTTCATAAATTAATAAATATACAGGGATCGGCAGAATAGACCATACAATTTAAAATTGCTCTAAAATCAATACATATTTTTTTAAACGTAAGACGGTTCTATCCATTAATTAAAGCATGCTTTGGTGTTTCTTTGACAGTTGTCAAAATGAATGACTTGCGTATAGACCAACGAATTTTTTTGTGTTGAAGATTTTATCAAAAATAATAGTATTATTTAAGTGCAACGTGATTTTAGAAGAACTTTTTGGCGTGAGAAATGTTCCGTCACGTCCAACAATTATGTGTTGGGTTAGAAAATGGCGAACTGGAGGATCCGTTGTCAACACTAAACATTCAGGTCGTCCGCGATCACTAAACACGCAAGAAAATCAAAGGCGAGTTCGTGATGCAATTACAGCAAGTCCAACAAGACCAATTAAGCAACATGCCCAAGTCCTGGGTATATCCGATAGAAGTATTCGAAGAATGCTTCATAACATGAAGTTTCACCCTTACAAAATTGTAACTGTGCAAAAACTAAGTAATCGAGACAAATTAAGTCGAATAGAGTTCTGCTTAAGATTCCAAGAATTACGACAACAGTATCCAGACACTGAACACCGTCTATTTATGTCTGATGAAGCTCATTTTTATTTGGACGGATTTGTTAACAAACAAAATTGTCGACACTGGGCCACAGAAAATCTACTTGACTCCATCAATGACCTCTACATTCGCAAAGGGTTACTGTTTGGTGTGCTTTATCTTCAACGAGAATAATTGGGCCATATTTTTTTGAGGAAGACGAACGTCCAGTGACTGTTACGTCTAGGAGATATGTAGATATGATAAGAACATTTTTTGAGCCTGAACTTCATGACGACGAACGCCAATGTTGTTTTCAACAGGACGGTGCTACCAGTCATACCGCAGATGTAAGTTTAACTGCCTGTAGAGAACTTTTTCCTACACGTCTAATCTCACGCCGTGGTGACAAAAACTGGCCCGCCAGATCACCCGATTTGACTACACCCGATTATTTTTTGTGAGGTTTTCTCAAAAGTCGGGTATTTCGACGAAAGCCACGAAACATTGACCAATTAAAAGAAGAGATTCGCGACGAAATTCATGGAATTCCTGGCGCGGTGTTACGAGCTGTAATGAATAATTTTGTTCATCGGTTATAAGAGTGTATGGAGATGGAAGAGGGCCATTTAACCCACACAATTTTTTCTTAAAAATAACTTCTTTTCTTCTTTTTCGTTGTAAAATTCTTTGTTAAATGTTGTTACCTTCGCAAATAAAATATTTATTTCCAGTTTAAATTATAAAGTGAATTCTGCCGATCCAATATTTTGACAACTGTCAAAGAAACTCCAAAGCATGCTTTATTTAATGGATGGAAACATCTTACGTTTAAAAATGTATATTGATTTTAGAGCAATTTTAAATTGTAAAGTCTATTCTGCCGATCCCTGTATAATATGTGATTGTTTTAATTCACCACAAATGAAAATTTAGTTTTAATATCCTAAAATCTAAATTTTGTGTGTACAACTTAGCCACACCATAGAAAGAAGGAAAAAATCGATGTTTTCCCAAGCAACATTTTAACTTTATATCAACGTCGCCCGACGCGTCCTGACGATGCTAGATAACATCATAACAACGATTTTCAGATACTCTTTTGCATCAAATCAGTGGAAAAAAATCAGGTCCTGAAGTGGGTTGGAACCTTTGATGTGAAGATAACACTTTTCCACAAAACACCAAAACACTATATACAGCACGCCACGTGCGTTTCGCCACATAAGTTGGCGTCATCTGGAGATGATTAAAACTGAAAATTTAATCATCTCCAGATGATGCCAACTTGGTTGGCGAAACGCGCGTGGAAGTGCAGTATATAGTGTTCTGGTGTTTTGTGGAAAACTACATCATATGTACATATTATGTAGATATTTTTAAAAATTGTTCATACACATAAACGAAACTAAAAATCATGTTCTGTACTGAAGCATATATAAATAAGACAGAAACAAAACTATGTGCATTATAGGTATTTTCTTATGCAGCTGCATTTCATGTTGCACCCATTTTTGAATTCACATTACACCAAATATAAAATCGCCTCTGGTGCTGGTAAATCTAAAGTAGGAATATGTATTGTTATGTTATCGTGTTCTTCTTTCGAGTCTGATTTGCTAATATTTGACATTTCTATTGTAAATGTTTATTTAAATATCTCCGTTGATATTAGAGCCAAATGATTGATTTTTTCATTGTTCGAATGAAAATGTTTACAATGAATTGTAAATGTTAACTGGACAGATTTATAAATGTCAACGTTAAATTTTCAGTTTAATGTTAACGTGCATAATGAAACTATTACAGGAAATATGTTTTAGCTCATTAAAAAATGCTAAAAACATTATTTATTTTGTTTGGTTTTTAATATTTTGTGCAGCAAATCCTTAGGATGAGGAACATGGTTTCGATAGTGGTTGAAATATTGTACAATTTTTTGAAAGGAAGAATATATTTAACATTCTATAAATAAAAGGATCATTGCGAATTCTTCCCCTATAGAATCATAACACTCGGATTTAGAAAGAAATCAACGATTGTGAATATTTGAGGATATATTTGTTAAAATTATTGTTAATGGTAATGCAATTAACAATTTTGGAAAAATTATTCAAGAAGAAATATTAAGAACTGAAAAAGCAAGATATGCCATTTTTAAGACATGATTCTTATACTTGTTGAGTGTTACCTCTTGGGGTTGCTTTTCCTACATTTCTTTGCAATACATTTATTGTTTGTATTAAAATTTTCTTTGTTAATGAAAATATTTTCATTAACGCAGTTTACAAAAATGTATATTTCTTGTTAACCACATATTATGAACTACAGTGGAAGCATTAACGAGAATCAGGGTTTGAAAAAGGATAAAATATTTTCTTTTATTCAATGACTATTCGGGAGCGCGACTTTAGCAACAGACTGTAGTGTAGGTATAAGTTAGTCTTTGGTATAAGCTATAAAGTTGCGTTTTTTACAAAGCGAATTAATAATTGAAATAAAAAATTGTTTCCTTACCTTTTTGTATATTGAATATCATTAATGTAAGTACACCAACATATACCTGATATATCATGTCGCGACAAATTATAACTTGACCACTGCGAGGTTTCAAACAGAATAAAAGAAGTTGGTAAACAAAATGCGCAGCAGTCAGTTGTGGAAGTTCACTAAATGCGATGCATTGGACGAAATGAGAACGCCAAGGATATCTGGCGCCTATTCCCTGTTCTGGGGGAGAGCTGAGACATTTGCTGCCCCCATATTGTGGCCAATGACTCCGTAAGCATGAACGTACGCCGAGACGTCCTGGGGATGAACATTATGCATGAAAATTAAAAGTCAACTTTTTTCAATAAATCTGTACTTACTGTCGAGAGGAACGTTTTAAAATTTAACGTTTGTGTCATGGAGTTATGTGAGAGGGAAACACAAACCGATACAATAATGGTTATAGTCGGGCCGCTGCACTATAGGCCGATCTCAAAAATCTGTAACTTTTTTTTTTGTTACTATAGACACATGAGACTCGCTATACACATCTAAAGAAAGGTCTGACGTTCAGTAGTGATGGTAAATAATTTTTATTTTGTTCTTATACATTTCATTTTATAATTAATTGTATAATGATAACATACAGCGTGTAATTTATGTACATAATTATATGTAAATAAATATTTATTGTAATACGATTCTGGTAAAAATCCTTATTACAACTTTATTTATATTTATACAAAGTTACCACATCTTCAAAAAATTAAAACAAAAAAAAAAAACAATAAAGTTAATTAAAATAATCTTATAAAATACAAAAAAAAATTCACATAAAATTACATAAAAAAATACATTAATAATTTCTTAATAATAAAAAATAACATAATTTACAAAACTACAAAAAAATAAACAAATGTACACTTCCTAATTATAAAGTTGCAAGGCTTCTTCTTCAAGTTCCACAATCTTGCGTGACACAGATTGTCTTAAGCTCGTTATATAAGGGTCTGATGTATACAATAAAGTATGAAAGACATCTTCGTTAGTAGCTTTTCGGGAACATTTACGAGAATGATATAACCCGAAACGTTTATAATCCTTGTTTCTGGATTTCTGTGCATCTTCGGACAACTGGCCTAGTGGTAAAAGTGCATTATATCGAATTATGTTTTTTCCATGAATGAGTACTTTATGTACAGAGGAGGGCATATAGTACCATGGATATTTGCTCACATATAATTCGGCTGTTCTAAAAGCAGATTCACCAAACTTTTTGGCATTGATTGCCATATCACTTGAATTGTCTGAAGTAGTATGCGAAATCTCATAATTAATTCTTCATCAACGCCAGTAATTTCTGCAGTGCAAGCAGAATTGGCAAAGAACCTTTGAGCGGTATTTCCGTCATTACTAGTGCCGCTGATTTGTCGAGGTTTATCAATTAGTAATCCTAATTCTTTCCGAAACTGCTCCTGTACATAAGCTTTTTTAGATTGCTTTTGCTTTTTCATGTCCTCTGAGGTTACTGACCATTTTTTAAATCATAAATTATATGAAACATGAAGTACTAACTCCATAAATCGAATCCATGCATGTAAAGATGAGAGTCCAAATCTATAATGCTCTTCATTCTCAGGTCTCTGTTTAACAGGTTCCCAATCGTTCATTTCTGTTGGTTTTGCAAGACATTATGGCATGTGGCACTTGATGGAGTATTTGTTACTACTTGTGTAACCTTACCATCTAACATTGTAAAGAACAGCTCATGTTTAATAAACATCTGCTGTTCATTCTCTACTACAAAAAAAGGCAAAAGAGTGCTTATTTGAGTTTCCACTTCATTGACAACAGATCTTGTTTTCTCTGGAGTCTCTTTTGAGAATTCTATTAAAATGGGCCTACAGTATCGAACAGAGGACAGGGTTGGATTTTTCTAAACGACGTTTTTTGTGACTTCATCTACAATTTGTAGTGGAACCAAGATGTTACAACAAGTTAGTATCGGATATTACGTCACTTTCACCAGACAGTATTTGCTTGTACTCACTTTGTCCCGAAAATCCATCACAGCCCCATTCACTATATAATATTAATTGTGAAAAGTTGGCCACATTCACAGAATCAATTTTGATTATTCTCTTACATGTGTGATCTAGAAGAGACTGCAAACTTACTTTAGGACCAATTTCAGTTACTTGCATGTGCTCTGGATAACATTCTCTCTTTGCTTCTGTAAGTTTGGTATATGTTGAGAGTACAGTACAGTCTTTGTCTTGTAAACAGGTTCTAAGGTATGTATATTGGTTTTTCGTTAAATCTAAATCAATGAAAAGAGCCAAGGCCTCTTGATTTGTGAAACGCTCAACAGAAGTATTACGTCTTAATAATGTGTGGATAAAAGCCTTCTTTTCTTGTGATGCAGAACGTAGTTCCTGTATAATTTCTGATTCCCATGTCTCACCAATTGAACGTAATCTCTGAGTATATGAATGATAAATCTGATCAAGTCCAGAGTCTCGAAATAGTTTTATTGCTTTTCGTTTCTGTGTCTTTTCTACGGATTCGTTAAATGACTTACATGGTCTCCCTCGTGGGTTTTCAGATAAGGACATCGATGGTTCTTCGTCTTCTTGGAATGGTACAAAAAATTCGCCATCTAACCATTTCTCGTTGCTGCGTAAGAACACATCTCTTTTTCTACCGGCTTTATTCCAGCGTATCTTAAATTCGGGCAATAAGTGTTTCTGAATTTTGAAGATAACACAATGCAACTGCTCTTCAGAAAGATCGAAATGCTCCTTAACATACCGTTCTGCTGTTGATATATCTTTTCCGTGCTCTATAAAAGCGTCACATATGTTACGTTTCGTAATTTTGAAATTGTTCATTCTTTACTGTCGTAGGTATAACTGACAGCGGCAAATTATTGATTACTATTAATTAATGCTGCTTGTATACATTAATAATAACCTAAAATTTGAACAAACCCAAGTTTATATACTTTCCTAAGGACAATGGTAACTGCAGAATACACATCCAGTGTATAGGGTGAAGAAAAAAATATTTTCTCTTTAGTTTATTTTTCTTGGCCAAAAAATATTTTTTCAAATTATATCGTAAACCATTTTTATCGATATACTACTTTGTTTAATAAGTTTAACAACTACAAATATTTATTTGATGTTATCTAACCGCAAGTCACTCGTAAACATATTTTGTCAAACGTGGAATATGGATGGCGCTGCTCAAAAATCCGATGGGACCGTACCGATATACGATTTCTAAAATTCAAGCATTCAGTGAAATGCTATGCTCTGATTTGTTGCAATTCCATAATGTATATGTATTCTTTATAACGCCGTATTTTGCAAATTCATAATTCTTACGGAACGAGTATTGCAGATTTTTAAGTGTTCGTCGCGCGCGCTTTTTTGTATATTTTGTTGATTTGCAAGAGAAGCACAAAAAAATCCGCAAGATTTTTTTTTGGATCTTATACAGGATCGTTTTAGTTACCAGATGGTGAAAAAAACTTACCCGGGCGAACCCTGCTAACAATTAAAATTTTTCTTGAAGTTGAGAAAGTCATTCCAGTAACATGAGACCTTTATCATTTTTTTATTGTAGTAAGGGATAAGCAATATACAAATGTTTTTAATACTAGACGAACTGCTCTTTGAAACGGTGTATAACACATTGCACTTTATTTAATTTTTAAGCACGAAATTGTTTATTTAAAATAAGCATTAAAACAACACTTATCTAAATCTCTCCATATTCCTTCTTTTGAAGTTTACTAACTGAACCCAGGCAACATTTAAATAAATTACCGAACCGAATTATAAAAGTTTGATGTATTAGTTATAAGAAAATTGAAGTTTGTGTTCCTTATTCGGTTTTTGGTTTTTGGCATTTTTGAGACAGCGCCTCCACCATCGGCACGTAGCGCGGCACCTCCACCATCGGCCCATAGTGCGGCGCCTCCACCATAGGACCCTTAGTGCCCTGTAAGATTGCAACTTTTTTAAATAATGTTATTTGATTCAATTGTCAGCAGTACTCAAACAATATAATACATTTCATAATACTCTTCGAAATTCCACACAGGTCAGCTGTTCACTGTTGTACTGCTCGAACATGTAACAAGATTCCACCATTTCCTTATTTGGGGGTGAAATAATTTTCCACCTTTACTATAAACTGACGTTCATCTAGAGTTAAACGTTTTCCTTTCGATTGATTCATGATTGTTTTAATATGAATATTTTCGAATAAACAAAATCACGGTTAGCGTGTTACTACTTCGGCTACTCTAAGTAAACTTGTAAGGAACACGTAAAATGAAGAATTTATTTAAAAGTTTTTTGGCAAGAATATATAATTTCTTAGTTATTAGGTCTTATCCAGTTTAAGTAACAGATTATTTATATTAGGGCCTGTTCTTTTGCAGTTAAAAATAGGTAATTAATTTTATTTAATATCGTTACATGATTCAAATTTGTAATGTTAATTTTAGGAAAAATAGAAAAAATAAAAGAAATAGTTGAATGAATTTCATAATCAAAGCACAAATATATTGACTTACTGTTTGAGATTCACTGTTCACCATTCCTACGCTACAATCATTTAACAAATGAGTTGTAAATAAGTGCTTATTCTCGATCAATCAATCCATCAATCAATCAATCAATCAATCAATCAATCAATCAATCAATCATTTATTTTGTTAAAGACAATTACAAATTGTATAACAATAGTCAATTTGGTGGTACAATATACCATTATAGGAGGTACAGAGTTATTCATTATAATTTACCCACCCCTTCATCGTTATTATTGTCTATAGAAAAAAAAGTTTTAAATAAAAGTTGTGACGTTATGACTGAGTTTTGTTAAAATGCTATCAAAAGTACAGTAGCGTGCAGATTTCAGGGGATACAAAAAATAATATTTGTTTTAAATGGGATACCCTGTATATTATTAAATTTTTGGAATGATCCCTTGTTCCTGATTTCAAAAAATATACCATATATTACCCCTATCATATACCATGTTTGAGTTATTAAACCCTGAATATCTTAGTTAAACTAGTTACTGTAAATATGGAAAAGTTAACATTATTAAAGTGAGCTATGAAAATGACAACTATTATGTTTGATCAAAATGGTTTACAGTGAGGAAGAAAAAACCAAATATTTATACAAAATAGATAACAAGATTTATTAGAAAATTTAAATATAAATAAATGATAACTCATAAAATATGTTTGATGTGTCCACCATTATTGTCAATGCATAATTGATAACGTCTTCTTATATTTATAATTGCACCGGATATTGCTTCATTATTTACATTGAGATTGTTTATTTTAAATCGAATCCTGTCTTTAATGACTTATTATTATTAATAATATCTTTTAGAAATCCCCAAAAAAATAATCCATAGAGGTCAAATCCAGACTGTTAGGTGACCATTTAAAAGAGGTCCATTATTCCCTATCCATATTGGGAATGCATTATTCAAATTATCTTGTCTGAAATTTTGTGTATCGTCATAAGTCGTCGAGATTCGTCCAGAAATGCAATAAAAAAGTTTCAAAATTTTTTTCACGGATACATACCTTCCTACAATTTGAGGGGTGAGGAAGAAATAAATCAATTAAAACTTATTCGGTAAATTATTAAACAAATAGAAACCTATTTATTTATTACGAATAGATGATTTCACCTTGCTTTGAAAACAAACTAAATTAAATTAAACTACTTTCCTCTTACTTGATTGAGTACAAACACAATAAACGATTTATCATTAGATAATAAACAAACTAAGATTACCCTGAAAAGAAACCGGTTTGAAACAATTGTGTTTGAGGAATAATTGTTATTTCAAATACTGGACTTGCAAAATAAAATTAACTTTGGTTCAAAACAGTTTTAAAAGAAATATTAACACAAGTTATCGTATACAGGATGTACCAAAGTGAACGAAAAAACCCATTTACATCTGACTACAATTGAAAACTAGTAACGGAAAAATTACTTCGTTATACTTTTAGCGCCGTCAAAGAAGCCGACGTTTTCTATGTTGCAAATAAGTTTGAAATAAACTGTATGTTAATATTCATTTCTAAGATTTCTATTAAAAATATAGGTAGAAGAAATTAACTAACAATAATTTCAAACACAAATTATACAGCAAACATGAAACAATTACATTATAAACACTCAACAAGATTATCGCACCAATGAAAAAATAAGGCATAATTCAATCGGCCTAATAAAAACTCCGTTATTACTAGAGATCTGGAGATACGATAAATGATATCAATTCCAGGGATGACACTGGGTGATATGTTACCGCGAAAATATGTTCATACACATATGACACAATATCTTACCTTGTAATTATTTTGGCGAGTTAGGTAACATCCAAAGTTAATACAAAGTGGGCTAAAAGTATTGGTGAATGTAATAATAAAACACACATGTATTTTTACTAGCGATCACAGGAGTAACAGTATATCGACTATAGTTGTTTATTGTGATAAACAGAAAACTGTCATGTTTGACATTGATAAAGAAGACAATCTTTTATCAAAATTTTCTTCTAATTTTGGGACCGGAATTTGAGTATTCCGAAACGTCAATTTTGATTCATCTAAGATATTTGACATTTAAGTTTAATTTTCTGGTTAATATTTTTTATGAGTAAGACATTTTTGGATAGGCAAAAACAATTTTTTCACAAACCAACCTCTGACTAATCCTTTTGGCGCATAGATTGGTTTAACACATTTTTTAAAATAATTTAGTGGCTTAATACCCAAAGAAGGTGAGAGTAAGTAAAAGTATATTAACAATTTTAATGCACCCAGTGAAACATTTGCCACGTTCCAGCCGTAAGCTTTGGTGGCTTCATTCACGCTAATCCAAATGTACTTGTCATTCATTTCAGGATATTTTGTTTGTTCAATACTGTCACATTTCTGTGATAAATCTTTTTTGTTAGTGTCGTTTCCGATGGCAACTGAATATTATTTTACTGTCCACTAAGTTTTGCAAAAAATTAAACTAGACATTTTAAAAAGGTTGTCTGTTGTCTTTAATTTCACATTGTTTACGTATCTACGTGTTATTTACATAGACGTTTTAGAAATATTACGTATTTAGAGTGTATTCTAATAGTTCGATGTGTATTCAGTTTCAACATGGGGCAGTGGGCGTAAACATGCAAACCGCCTATATCTATCTGTGAATTGCTATTAGACACTCGACAATAACGAGCCGCATTGGTCAGTAAGTAATTGGTTTTTTATAGCTGCAAACCGTTCAATTATCTGATAGAAACCTTTAATTTTTTTGTTCCCATTATAAAGAAAACAGATTTATTGGATAGTAAACAAGAATATATTATCATTTCATATTGGTTGGAAATGTTTCATTAGGTGTTTACAATATAATATTATATCTATGTACGTAATAGTCATCTCTGGAATTTATCGCCACCTCATACCCCTAGTTGTAAGGTTCAAAAAATACATTTCATTATAACTCTCTGAAAACATCATGTTTTACGTCTATGTAGTGTAGAGAAAGTCCATCCTTTCCGTGCGAATGCACACGAAAAAATTTCCATGCGCTAACTTTCAGTGTCACAATAGCAATTAATTTAGTTGGGAAATAAGCATAATACTGTGACGCCACTGGACTGCACTTTCAATCAACGAATCTACGAGTATAGGTGTTTGTGTGGATTGCAAACACATAACAATACTCAATAAAATCAAATAAATTCAATTACCTGTTGCATTCTGCATCATTAAATTGTTAACTTTTAGACTAAATATTATAATTATTAAGCCAACATTTGTTTTTTTCTTATGACATTACCTGTCATAAATATATTGAGGCTGCCTACTTTGTCAATCATAATAAAACATGCGATTGAAATTTCCTTATTAGCTTGTTTGGCATAGTTTTTGACGTTTATTTGCAATTTTTATTCTAAATGTAATCTCCAGAATCCGAATTTACTTTTATTTATTTTTATGTTGTTATTTTCAGAGATATATAATGAAGAATATCGTTCATTACACGTCCATAACTGTTTTTCCCGTGCTCGCATGACTCCCGTCTTTGGCTTCGCCTCACACAGGAACTTGTCAAGCAGACATGGGAAAAGCCTAGTTTCTGAACTTGCAATGAAGTATACTATTCCCTTCCTCTTTTAGAACCGCATAACTGTGCCTCCATCATATATATATATATATATATATATATATATATATATATATATATATATATATATATATATATATATATATATATATATATATATATATATATATATATATAAACAGAGAATGAATTTGACGCGGGTTTAATTACATTACAGTAAAAAACAATAAGAATTAACGGGTACGCCCGCATAAAGAAAAAAGTATTGCACGGTGGAAAATGCAAAAATTGCAAATGGCAGAAAGAAGCAAACCGTGGACACGTGTTTCTGACTAATTGGTCTTCATCAGCACGGTGTAGCTGAGTTAAAATGATGGACAAAACTCAAAAAAGACACTAAAGGAAAACCACTGACAGGGAGCCAGTCGCACCTTTGCAATTTTTGCATTTTCCACCGTGCAATACTTTTTTTCTTTATGCGGGCGTACCCGTTAATTCTTATTGTTTTTTACTGTAATGTAATTAAACCCGCGTCAAATTCATTCTCTGTTCATATTCATTCTCCTGGGTCCGGAATCCCACGCAGGTTGCTATAGTTGCCCGCGTGTGCGATGCTTGGACGATGCTCCCATACCGGAGTCATCCAAGTGGAAGCCACAAAGGTGCGACTGGCTCCCTGTCAGTGGTTTTCCTTTAGTGTCTTTTTTGAGTTTTGTCCATCATTTTAACTCAGCTACACCGTGCTGATGAAGACCAATTAGTCAGAAACACGTGTCCACGGTTTGCATCTTTCTGCCATTTGCAATTTTTGCATTTTCCACCGTGCAATACTTTTTTTCTTTATGCGGGCGTACCCGTTAATTCTTATTGTTTTTTACTATATATATATATATGTATATATATATATATATATATATATATATATATATATATACATATATATATATATATATATATATATATATATATATATATATATATATATATATATATATATATATATATATATATATATATATATATATATATATATATATATATATATATATATATATATATATATATATTATATATAGGTATATATATATATATATATATATATATATATATATATATATATATATATATATATATATATATATATATATATATATACGTGATGATGACATATTTAGGTAAAATTTACCACCTCAGTAATTCCAAGAATTCAATTTATTTCAACATAGCTATGAAATTGTTATCTTTTGGCTTATTTATTTATTGCAGTTACTCATTTATTACTTTGTTTTGCTAATTATGTATTGTAATATGCATGAATATTAGTTTTAATTAAAAAGTAAATATAGTAAAAATCCATGATATTTACCGGACACTAAGGCTAAAAATACATGAAACGCCGCCGATTCGTCCACCCCTTGTTACTGCACATACGAGCGGTTTATTAACCAACGCAGATAGCATAAAAATGATACGTTGTCAGTTGCGAATTCCGATAAAGAGATTATAACTATTTTGGGTTTATGAAGAAACAAAAACATCTAATTGTTATGGAACGTAAAAGCTATTAAAAGAAAATGAGCACCAAATATTATTAGAAATTTTGTAACTACGCAACGAATGTACCTATTAAAAAACGCCTGCCTTGTGAACAGATCCATTACAAATAACAAAATGATGCGTCGATCAAAGCAATCACTTCAGGAGTGTATTCGAAATTAACCTAGAGCTTCTATATAAGTTTGGGTATAGGTATAATGTCACATGACCTTTTAATAACTCTGTTTTATGAACACAAAAGGTAAAGTTTGGTATAAATTAGTTAATTTCTTTTACTGCTTCCGCCTTTGGTGTAACTAACACGCATTTCTTGATATTTTTGCACTGACGTTTTTTTGAAATGTTAGTTATTGTTTAAATATCTATTGTTCTGATTACATGTATTTGAGGTAAAACCCTGAAAAAGTCTTTTTCTGAAGCCAAGAATAATTGACTATTACTATAGTCGTCCCTACTTTTATCAATCCTGCTAATGATCTCACAAACTTCTTGCGTTATTCGATACGGTATTTTGCTATTTGAATCTTTCACAACAGTGTCTAGAAACTGTAATGTTTTACGTATCAACCACAATTTATTTTTTTATTTTATTTGAAATTGAAATATTCAATGCCCATCGCAAAAAAATTATATTTGAAATATCTTAGCTGAGAGCTCGTCTGCGCATGACGAGTAAACTCTAACGTGTTCATCGAGATGGTTAAAGTAGTGTGCACTCGGAGTGTTACACCGACAATTTACGAACGACATTAATATTTACTCAGTTAAAAATTATACCACTTTTCGAAAGGCTAGTGTGCACTCTGTATATTGCTTAGAGTAATTTCGAACGGCCTCCAGTATTTCACTCGAACGACAGTGCGCGTGGTTTGGATTTCGCTTGTATCGCAAATCAAATCAAAATCAAGGCTAAAAACACGAGGCGGTGTTCGCCGAGTTGGACAACGAATCGGCCACCGCTTCGGCAAATGCTGTAATGTAAACTTATAAAGCTGTTCATACGACGATATAACCGACATTCAAACCACGCGTACCGTCGTTGTTCGACTAACATTCCCAAGCGCTTTTATTGCTTCGAGCAGTGCATGGTTCCATTGTTTATAATGGATCTGTTCAAGCAACTTAGACGTTTTTTAAAGAAGTGTGTCACGTAGAAGATTGTGATGCTAAATCCTTTGCAGTAGAATCGCCTCCATTGCCGGTCGATAGAGTGCGCGATTCTGCTCCATTCGAAATTACGGGCGTCAACTTCGCCGGGCCTTTGTATTTAAAATCTGGTGAGAAAGCGTGGGTGTGCCTATTTACCCTGTGCAGTGTACCACGCGGTACACTTAGAAATTTACAATGTCATTATCCACCCTTAAGTTTTTACAAGTTTTGAAAAGGTTTATCGCTAGGAGGGGCAGACCCAGGGTTTTGTATAGTGATAACGGAACTACTCTGTGGGACTTATAATGCTTTCGCAAACCTAGACTGGGACGCTATAACTCGAGACTAATACGGAAACGAATTCTGTGGCGCTTTAATCCCCCTAGTGCGTCGGTGGGGAGGTTTTTTCGAAAGGTTAATTGGTGTCGTAAAGCGTCTACTGCTAAAGTTTTTAGGTAAAGCAAGTTTAGGTTATGAAGACTTAATGACATAGTAGGGTATATATACCAGCGACTCTCCGACCTTGATCACATACGTATACGGGCATATGTTTCAAGGTCTTGCGCCGCGGATTGAATGTCTATGACACACGTGTACGCGCGCCTTTGTCAAGGTCGTTGTTTTCTATTCCTCCGACCTCGATCGTACACGTATTA